>OY744512.1:2005505-2207877 GCA_963556185.1 Pseudopediastrum boryanum | reverse complement strand
TTTCTGTGCCTCACTTTGTGCCGTAATTCCAAGCAATCCCTACCCCCTCCACCCCAGACAAGGAAACATACCTGTGACTGACTTCCATGGGTTTAGGACCTAAACCCTAACCCTAAACCCTCTGCCCCCCCCCCCTCCACCCCCATCCCCTCCACGCCCAAAACGTACCTGTGCTCTGATCGCCAGTATCTGCACCATCTCATCAGATGTGTATGGTTGAGTCCTAATGATTACTAACCGATCCAACAGGTCCACAGGAACCCCATGAGGTGATAAGATGTCTGTACCCCGGATGGCACATATACCACGATTGGTGGCAAAGATCACAATGGGCGCAAGGCTGGACTCCAATGCTCTGCAAACAGGGGAAAGCAGGGGGTTTGGGGGGAGGTGAAAGCGGGAAGGGGGGAAACCACGATATATATATATATATATATATAATTATAGCATGGAGTCTACAGGCATGATACGTATGTGGGATCTACAGGAAGGGAAGTGGGGTATATAGAAAATGGGGTTGATATAATACACAGGCCTTGGGACCTCGCATACACCACGGTTGGT
This sequence comes from Pseudopediastrum boryanum, assembly GCA_963556185.1. NCBI lineage: Eukaryota > Viridiplantae > Chlorophyta > Chlorophyceae > Sphaeropleales > Hydrodictyaceae > Pseudopediastrum > Pseudopediastrum boryanum. The sequence continues at coordinate 2,207,313 of OY744512.1, read as the reverse complement.
GGCAAAGATCGTGATGGAACCTAGGCTCGACTCCAATGCTCTCCAAAACAGGGGAAAGCAGAATGTACATAACTATAGCATGGAGTCTACAGGCATGATACGCATGTGGGATCTACAGGAAGGGAAGTGGGCTATACAGGAAATGAGAGAGAGTCAATAGACATACCACATAGGCCCTTGACACCACCGCACACCATGGTTGATGGCCAACATCACAATGGGTGCTAGGCTAGACTCCAATGCTCTGCAAACAGAAAGGAAGGGCGATGTACCAGATTTAAGATGGAGTTAAATACACAGTACACAGGATCCTACTACCATGGTTGATGGCCAACATCACAATGGGTGCTAAGGCTCCAATGCTCTGCAAACAGAAAGGGAGAAGCAGGGTTGGTGACAGAAGCAGCTCTGCTACCCCGGTCTCCTAAACTCGCATTCCAGGTAAACCACAGGTGCTGAGAAGATTTCCCCCCTCCCCTCATTCCCCCTTCCTAGTCCCTTCCCCTTGTCCTTACCTGTTCAGATATGTGAAGCCCTCAATGTCCAACATGTGCACCTCATCAATAAACAGCACTCCAGTCCCCTAAGCACACAATGCAGATGCAAGCAAAATTTTGAGAAGACCCCCCCACCCCCACCCCCCCCGCCTCATCGCCTCTTCTCATCCCTTGCCTTTATCCCTGTTCAGATTTTTGAAGCATTCAATGTCGAACATGTGCACCTCATCAAAAATTGGCACTTTAAGCACCATCCCTGCTACCCCAATCTCCTAAACAAACACTGCAGATGCGACAACTACTGTGAACATTTACCTCCTCCCCTTTTCCTCTCGTTGCCCTTTCCTAGTCCCTACCGCTTATCCTTACCTGTTCAAATCTGTGAAGCCCTTTATGTCCAACATGTGCACCTCATCAATAAACAGAACTCCAGTCCCATAAACACACAATGCAATGCAAACAACATTGAGAAGACCCCCCCCCCTCCCCTCATTCCCCCTTCCTAGTCCCTTCCCCGTGTCCTTACCTGTTCAGGTATGTGAAACACTCAATGTCCAACATGTGCACCTCATCAATAAACAGCACTCCAGGCACCAGCTCTGCAACCCCCGTGTCAATGTATCTGTTCACCACCTTGTTGATCTCCCCTCGAAGCTTCTCTGTGATCTCTGTCTTCTTAGGTTTTAGCATCTGCAGCAACAGCATGTCACAGCTAGGGTTTAGTGGTACGCCTCAATTTTAGTGTATCTGTTCACCACCTTGTTGATCTCCTCTTGGAGTTTCTCTGTGATCTCTGTCTTCTTAGGTTTTAGCATCTGCAGCAACAGCATGTCACAGCTAGGGTTTAGTGGTACGCCTCAATTTTAATGTATCTGTTCACCACCTTGTTGATCTTCTCTCGAAGCTTCTCTGTGATCTCTGTCTTCTTAGGTTTTAGCATCTGCAGCAACAGCATGTCACAGCTAGGGTTTAGTGTTACGCCTCAATTTTAATGTATCTGTTCACCCCCTTGTTGATCTCCTCTTGGAGTTTCTCTGTGATCTCTGCCTTCTTAGGTTTTAGCATCTGCAGGAACGAACAGCATGTCAGCGTCAGCATTTAGTGATAGCCACAGCATGTCATTGCTAGGGTCTAGCAGCAGCCACAGCACATAAGGGTCCTGAACCCTAAACCTGGCCCCTAAACCCTAAACCCATTCCACCAGAACGCTAAGACCGGCATATTCTCCGCCAGAGATCTTAGCCCAGCTTCCTTCCCCCCCAGAAACCAAAAAGAGTGCATCATTTCCTACCAGAACCCTTAAGCCTGCATCTTTGCCCACCAGAACCCTAAACCCGACTTCCTTCCCCACCTGTCCCATCACGGCCATGATGTCTTGTCCACCTGAGCAAATAGCTATCGTTCATACATGCGCCCATGCCCATCGCGTTGAGCTTGCAAATGAAGGTGACAGGCGCAGAAGCATGACCCGATCGGAAACTACTTTCATTAGGGTTCATTAGGGTTCATTGGGGTTCATTAGGGTTCATTAGGGTTGACAATGAGCTTCCGGCTGCTCATTGCCTGATCGATTCGCTCCGCAGCCGGAGTTTTTATCTCTATGGGGCGTGTAATCAGCCGACTGAGGACTACCAAGGCAGATAATCTTTAAAAGAAGCCCTAAACTCTAAAATCACCTTCCTGCCCCACCTGGCCCATCACGCCAATGATGTCTTGTCCACCTGCGGGCCACTAAGCCGTGAATCCCGACCATGAGAATGGGCCCTAAACCCTAAACTCTTGACCCTGCTTCCCTTCTCACCTGTCCCATCACGCTCATGATGTCTTGTCCACCTGAGGGCCTCTAAACCATGAATCCCGACCATGAGAATGGGCCCTAAACCCTGAACCCTTGACCCTGCTTCTTCCCCTTCCCACCTGGCCCATCACGCTCATGATGTCTTGTCCACCTGCGGGCCACTAAGCCGTGAATCCCGACCATGAGAATGGGCCCTAAACCCTGAACCCTTGACCCTGCTTCTTCCCCTTCCCACCTGTCCCATCACACTCATGATGTCTTGTCCACCTGACGGCCGGGCATTGGCGCTGTCAAGGTCATGTAGTGTTACGTCCTGCACAATCTCCTTCCGCTTGTGTACGTCACCCTATACAAGAACAGAAACAACAGGAGCAGAAGAGTTTGGAATGGCCAATCAAAAAGAACTGTCTAGTGTTACGTCCTGCACAATCTCCTTCCGCTTGTGTACGTCACCCTGTAAGAGAGAGAGCAAGACAACAGGAGCAGAAGGGTTTGGAACGACCAATCAAAGCAACTTTCTAGTGTTCCATCCTGCACAATCTCCTTCCGCTTGTGTACATCACCCTATACAAGAACAAGACAACAGGAGCAGGAGAGTTTGGAACGGCAACCCAAAGCAAACTTTCCAGTGTTACGTCCTGTACGATATCCTTCCGCTTGTGTACATCACCCTATACAAGAACAAGAAAAGAGGAGCAGGAGCGCTTGAATTGGCAGTTCAAACCAGAAGCTTGCATAGGAGTTAGTTCCAGGAGGGTCAAACTGGTTCAATTTCCCTAAACCCTATTAGTAATCGACGCATATTTGATACACTTCAGAATTTACCCCCTCCCCCCATGTACCTTTGGTAGTGGCACATACTCCTCTGCTTCCAGATCAAACTCAGTAGCATAGGCATCACACCTGCCCACCCGCTTGACTGCGCCGCTGTTTGCCTCTATGTAGATCACATCCCCCACCTGCACCACACAGCAAAGGTGAATTGTCATTAATAAAAACAATAATTAACAAAAGCATAATTGACAATAAAAATAATATCAAGAACAATAATGATAGTAACAAAGCATCACATCGCCCACCTGCACCACGCAACAAAGGTGAATTCTAGTTAACAATAACAATTAACACAAGTACTAAGTAACAATAACAATTACAACAAAACCAATACAAATAGTAACAAGGCCTCACATCCCCCACCTGCATTGCACACCAAACGTGAATCATAATCAACAATAATATCCTTAACAATAATAATACTGCTGGGCCTCCAAGTAACATTATTGGCGTCTCGCTACGGCGGGGGGGGGGGGCTGCCCCTGAACGAGCTGGGGGGAAGGGGTGTGGGGGGGAGGAAGGGGTAGATCACATCCCCCACCTGCACCATGCAAATAAACAATGGACACAGATAAAGTAAACAACACTAATAACAACCATAATTCTTGCAAGGCGAGTACAGGTTCTTAAAACATGGGAGAGTGCGGACAAGAGGGTTCTGCCATAAAGTAGGTTCAGTCTGTTCTTTTGTCAGCGCACGATTATTGCTACATCACACAAGGTACCATAGCAGAGGGGCAATAGGCGCTGCACCTGACATTCTTAGACCATACAGCAATAGGTGTTGCTCCATTATCGTATTATGTCTCATTAAAATGCCACAAGCAAAAGCGCCATGTGGAGATATGCCCAACACCTAGAGCTGCTAATCAATCAATCAATCAATCAAAACGCAAAACCAGCTATGCCAAAAGGCCACTCAAGACCAAGCAGCACACGACCCCTGATGAACTGGAGTCACACCGCCCTATGCCGGCCAACCATATGGATACCCCTCATACATGGAGTTGAAGCCAGATGCAACGTGCACAACCAAGAGCTGCTAAGGAACACAAGAAGTGAAATACTGGTGACAAATTGCTGGTACACTGCAAAGGATCATGCTTCCCGCTGCTCTTTAAGATGCTAGCCGCAATGTTCACTTGGAGGGGACAGTATAAACCTGTGCTCTCCCCCCCCCTCCCCCAGGATTTCCTGTGTTCAGATTATGCATGCCTACTCCTTAATCTTCTATGCATTTGTATTGGGAAGCCTAGCTACTATACCTCTTGCCACCCCATCACGAGACCACTACCTCTGAGTTTGGTAGGTGCAAGAGCACTTCCCAAGTGCTTTCTGTACCAATGCAAAGGCATGGAGCCAGCCAAATACCTGCCATGGGACCCTAGGAAGTGTTTGGAAGCCACTCCAACCTTGGAATTTGTATTGTTGAGGTTTGGCCATGTGCGCAGGCAGGCTAGCGTAGCTGTCTACTTTCTACCACTGTCTCTTTTCACGCCCAAAAGCGAAGAAGCACATGTCGGGCACATGAAACACATGTCTTACCTGGACCTTCTCCTTCTGTAGGCTGTCATATATGGTGGGGTCAAGTTTGAGCTGCTTTGCCCCCTTGACTGTTTTTAGCCCAATTATGACTTGGCTCACCACCTTGCCATATCCAGCACCCTGCAGTAGGATGAGGCAGAACAAACAGATCCATTTGAATGATACGAGATCATCTTAATTGATATGAATTCAACTCAAAAAAATACCATATCATTGTTATTCCCCTAATTTTAAGCCATTAACGAGCCCTCTTCTGGGCGAGATTGCTCTCGGCGGGGCACCAAGACCCCAGACATAACCCCTTAACCCCAATTTTGCCAATTCCAGCCCCCTGCAGTAACAATTGGCACAAAAGATAACTCATCTACAGCATGCAAAGGAACCATGTAGCATCTTGGGTATACGGGGGGACTGAACTGCACTGTTCTGGGTGGAAATGTGGTTGGCAGAGGAATGAGTGCTCACAGAGATGCATGCTCGTCATGATCTAAACCCTTAAAAACCCCTAAAAAACTAGTTTAGGGTTTAGGGTTGCCACTTGCAGCACTCTGCAGTAAAGGAAAACACAAATGAACAAACACAATGCGGAACTGTGCAGAGAGGCCAACATATTGTACAGAAGCTTCAATGGCAGCAACTATGAAAAATTGAAGAAGAAAAATAGAAGCAACTATGAAGAATAGAATGACAAAGAGTAGCTCTGCAACACTCCTCTATACTCACACCTGGAGGTGGTACAGGCTAAAACGCAGGGGTGCTGGCTAGGCGACAAACGCAGGGTCCACGACAGGCTGGCACGGCACATACAAAGCAAAAAGCATACAGCTGTGGTTAAGACCACCACCCCACTCACACCTATAGGCCGCACTCCAACCCAGTGACAGTCTAACCCCAACGAAGCTTAAAGCAAAGCTACATACTAACCCCTATCCCATTGCTTAACCCAGCGTCTCTGAGCCAAGGCACTACACGACCCATTAGGCTGCTCCAAATACGTCTCCGCATATTCGAAGGGTTTGTGTGGTATTTGTTTTTATTCCTCTAAAAATGTTGTTCGCACATTTTTGCACATTTTTCTTTGTCTTGGACACAGCTAAAGCCTAGGCACCAAACTAGTAACTGCAACAGTGATAGAGGCAACCCCCCCCCCCCAGACACGCCCCTTTCCCTCAGCTCTGCATCTGTGTACTATGGTGTTAGCTTTGTCACCTCTCCCTCATACACCTCCTTGTTCTCTTTGATATGCAAGCCTAAACACAGTCCGAGCCAAGACACTATGAAACCCTATAAGCTGCTCCACACAGAGAAACCCCAGCCCATCTCCTTACCTCCACCCCTGTGTACTATGATGTTAGCTCTGTCACCTCTCCCTCATACACCTCCTTGCCCCACGTGCCAATCACTGCTGTGTTTACGCTGGTAGTAGCTCTGCCACATCCCTTAACACTTCCACCTCAAGACCTAACCCCTACCCCAGCTACAGTCCCCCCAACCCAACCCATGGTCTGAACCAAGACACCATCAAACACTAAACCCTGCTCCACACAGCTAAACCACAGCGCCTTTGCTTACCTCTGCTTCTGTATACTCTGGTGTTAGCTCTGTCACCTCTCCCTCATACACCTCCTTGTTCTCTTTGATACGCAGGCCTACATACACAGGACAGATAAAGCTTGTGAGATTTGGCTGCTTGTGGGAGTGTAAGGTGGAGTGAATTCAACCAGCCAGTGAAAACTGGTGCATTTTGGTAAGCGGCAACAGGCACAAGGTAAGTAATAGGGCTGTAGTAGATATGCGTGATATGCGTTAATTTCCCTAGATATGCGTGATATGCGTTGAATTTTTTAAATTTGGTATTTTCTTTGATTTAATAATTATTCTCTTCCCTGCTGTCCAACTGCCTGCTTCTCCTTCTCAACTGTGCTGATGCTCATGATCCTGCTAAACACCACGGCTCACTGCATGTCAAGCCCGACTCCTCCGAGCACGCACAGTGCACTCTTTCATGAATAACAAAATAGTACCGGTGTTTAGGGATTGCAATGCGTGCAGAACATGCAGCTGTATAAATGGGATAAATGCAACTGCATCCAACGGCCTACCAAATCATCAAAGTATGGAATGTTTAACTGTATGTCAAGGCCCACTGGTTAAAGCACGCAGGTGTCACTTTCTAACAGGTTGCAACGTGTGCACAAAGTGCAGCATACATAGGATAGATGGAATAAATGCAACTGCAAGTTACGGCCCACCAAGTGACCATAACATGAAATAATGTGATTAACTTCATCAGGTAATGCGTGAACTGCATAACCTGCCTCGGCCATAATGTTGCTGCGTTCAGTGCTGATCGCATCTAATCCCCTCCTTGCTGCTGCTGTTTCTCCTGCTGCTGTCGCAAGCGCATGCTGTTCATGCAACTCCCTCCTCCTGCTGCTGCCCCGGCTGCTGCTACCTCCTCTTCTAATGCGCTTGACCAATCTCTGCCCCTGCTGCTGCTTGTGCCCTTGACTGATCCCTGGCCCAGCTGCTGGTGTGAGTGCTGCTGCTGCTTACGCACTTCACTAACCCCTCCCCCTACAGCAGCTTCTGCTGCTTATTCCCTTGGCTGATTTCCTGCTACTGCTGCTGCTGCTGCTCGTCCGCTTGACTGAGTTCTGCCCCTGCTGCTGCTAGTGCCTTTGACTATTCTCTGCCCCCGCTGCTGCTGCTTGTGCCCTTGACTAATTCAACCCCTTGCAGACGGCTGTGGACCTGTGCTGCTCGTCCTACTGCTCCTGGCTGCTCACCAATAGCTCGCCGGAAGTTCTCCATAAGCACTTCTGTCTTTTTGACTTCCGAGGAGTACACTTCTGAGCCGACCATTGGGCAGAAGGGAACTTTCGTGCCGAGCTCCTGTGCAATTCCTAAGGCAAGCGCGGTCTTTCCCGTGCCTGGCGCGCCTGTCATCAGTAGCGCCCGCCCTGCCATCTTCTTCTGCCTGATCATGTCTACTACAACTCCGCATGCCTCCCGAGCTTGCTCTTGACCGACGAAGCCAGCTGCCATGGGATGTGCAGTGCCATCGTCTTTGAGGCCAAGGCCCTTGATGTGTGTATGTGTGGCTACCCGCTGGGTTTTGGTGGTGGATGCCACCTCTTCAATCCTCATCGTGCCTGCTTTTGTGCGGCCGTATTGTTGCAAAAGCTTCCGTATTGACTGTTTATGCCGGTATTGCGAGCGGAAGGATCCTAGGCATGCAGCTAAACACGTCAATACATACAGATATGCTGAATCTTTGCAAACATTCCTATGAGCAACGTATAGCGTCTTTCGAGTCCCTAGCAACTCCATGCGGTGCATATCCTGCTTCCAAAAGTCCTCGCGCTCTTGAAGGCTCAGCACCGGCTCTTCATCTGCCTGTCACCGTCTCGAACTCACTTGACTCACTTGACTCCGCATCCTGGCTCTTTGCTTGGAGCAGGGCAGAACTAACACAATCAAGCTGGAAATACACCTTGACCTGAAGTATGTGTGCTGAGCCCTCCAGTCCCTGTTGTGTATCCCCCAATACTGCGATGTCTTGTGTTCCGAATAGCAATAATTTTGTCCCCTGAGCTTACAGCTCAAAGCAACCCATGCACATGAAACATATAGGGTCATGATATCGTTGGAAGATGGCACCATCACCAGCCTTGAAGATGTCTCCAGCTGCGAAGCATACAAGGTGCGGTTCTGTAGAATACAGGGGTCAGGCCATTACAAGACCCTGCAGACGTCAGCAACCACTTGAGCAGTGCCTAGCGACTAACCTGCGAACCCGCACATCATTGGAGGCCCGCCACGGCAATGGCATGGCGTTCTTCGTAATTAGCATGCTTTCCTGCGCCCCTAGGTGCTTGACACGCTCGCGGAGATAGGCCAGATCAGCCAAGAGCGAGCTGCAGACGTCAAGAGCAAGTATGAAGCCATACACAGCGCTCTGGTGGCAGCTATGGAGCAGGAGAAGCAGCTGCTGTCACAGGCACAGGAGCTGCACAAAGAGACCCAGGTAGGTAGCGCAGAGCAGCAGAAGCTGTGTGGAGTGTGCTTCTGGTGCAGAGGAAAGGCATAGTAAAAAAAGCACACTGTACTTGGCTTAGCAGCAGAAGAGGCCGGCAGAATACATGGTGCATGGGCTGCAAGCTGCTAGCTGCAAGACTAAGGCATGTGCTCTCCACAAGGGGGAGAAGCAGCTGCTGTCACAGGCACAGGAGCTGCACAAGGAGACCCAGGTAAGTGGTGCTCAAAGATTTATGGGTAAACCTGAACACTGAATACTAGAAGCTGCACAAAGAGGCCCAGGTAGGTTGCAGATTACAACAGAAGCTGCCTGGAGTGCGCTTCTTATGTGGAGTAAAAGACAAAAACACAAGGCCGCGCTTTACTTGGGTCTTATCAATATAGTGAGGAGAACAGCAGAGCTGCCAGGAGTGTGCTTCTTATGTAGAGCAAACGGCAAAGAAACGAGGCCACACTGTACTTGGCACGGCATAGCAGTAGAAGAGGCTGGCACAATGTCTGCACATGGACTGCAAGGTGCTAGCTGTGAGACATAAGTACATGCTCTCTACAAAGGGACAAATCAGGAGAGGCTATAACTTCCATACAGAAAGTGGTGGAAAACTTCGGCAGATTGTCAGTGGCCTCATAGTTAATCAAGCAGAACGCATGCTCAGCAACCTGTACCTGAAGAACCCATCCAGCAATTGTCTCATGCAGGATGCAAGGTAAGCAACAGAAGCAACTACCCTTCACCCCAACATCACTCCATCACCATGCCCACTGAGCTTCTCATCCTCTCAGCTTCACATGCTCAAGAAAAGCCAGCAAAGCAGGAGCCCTTCCTGCCTCAACCCTTCAACAAGCTCCACTTCTCTTCGCATCTAAACATTGTGTTCATACTTCACTACCTACAGGACTCTGCAAAACGGGCTGCTTGCCTCAACCCTTCAACAATCTCCACTTCTCTTTGCATATTAACATTGTGTTCATACATCGTTCCCTCAGGAGTTTGCAAAACGGGCTTCTCATTCTTGCTTGCGTCCCCACGAGCTCAAGGGAATCCAGCAGAGAAGGGCCTTCTGCCTTTTCTGCCTTCACTTCCTTACGTACAAAATATTGTGTTCCCATCCCGTTCCCGTAGGAGTCTGCAAGACGGGCTGCTGAAGCACAGAAGCAGGCAGAGGCCTTTGAGGGCTGCAGCATTGAGGTGCTAAGGGAGGATGTGGAGGCTGCTATGTCTGAAGCCAGCTTGGCACAAGAGAGGGGCTCCTTACTGCAGCTGGAAGTGCAGGAGCTCACACAACACAGGGACACCCTGGCAGGTATGTGCCAGAACGTTTACTAAGACCAGTGCTGTGTTGGCACATGGACCCGTACAAATGATCACTTACACTCATTATCTAAAGCTTTTGCGATATGCCATAGCAAAAGGGCCATAGGCCCCGCACCCCAAGTTTTTCTGAAAACAGCAAGGTAGAACCATGTATTTGTTTAACCCTTTACCGTCCGAGGGACGTTCTTGTCCACGAGCTGGAAACCGCAATTACCAGATTTTAAAGGGCTAGAGGAGCTGAGAAGGAAAGTAAGTTACGGCACACTAGTTCATGGGTGTTTATGTAAAGGAGCATAGCAGGGCCACACATAGGCAATCGACTCGATGCAGGCCTGGTGTTACCTGTTGCTATAAAGGGAATGCTGAGAGTAGAGTGGTCAGCTGCAAAATCCAGTTGGCCCAGCCCAAAATTGATTTATCTTCAGCCCCACAGGATCATGCTGCTGGTACCTCAAAATTACTGAAGTCCCACAAACAGTTAGTCTTCTGCCTGTGACTTTAATGCTGCAGGACAGCTGGAGTCTAGCAGGGGCGCAAAGATGCAGTCGGTCTGTTGAAGAGTAATGTCCTTTGTTGCTGTGATGGGCTGCTGAAATCGGAGACCAGTTGGCAAAGCGCACAACCCGGCCACTTGTGCGCTTTGGTTCATAACCATCATTTTCACGGGATCTTACTTCTGGTACCTTGGACTGAACATTCAATCACACACTGCCTGTCACTTTAATGTGTGCAGGACAGCTGGAGAATGCAGCAGACAGTCATGCTGCTTCTCTTGCGCCTCTGATCAGCAGCTGCCAGCAAGAAGTGACTGCTCTGCAGCAGGAGCTGGAGGAGGGGCGGACAGCAGCAGCGCAGGACCACCAGGAGCAGACAGCAGTGAAGCAGCAGCTGGCAGAGGTAAGGGCTGGGGTAACGATGTGCCCTGTACTTCTTAGGTGCTTGCCGGGCGAGACCTGGTGAACACTACAGTTCTGAATTGCGGAACACTGTACAGAACTCGTGTTTTAGATGTATAAGCTTCGGCATGTTTGGATCCAGCCTATGGGTAGATGTTGCTTGGGGCACACTGTTGCAGGCAGCAGTGGCAGTAGTAACAGCGAAAGACCACCAGACAGAAAGCAGTGACGCAGAACTTGCCTGAGTTAAGGTGCCGGTTGACATTGTGTCACATGGTGTAACACAGCCTATGGTTAGTTGTAGCTCGGGGCTTGATATGGCATGGAGCAATGGCTGTGGTAGCACCAGAAGCAGGCTGCAAAAAGCAGCCCATCGCAATCATCAGCAAATGTTTAAATTTTTGCCTCACATCTAAACTTCATACATCAAAAGTCTCGCCCTCTTCGGCAATAAAAGAAGCACAAGAGAGATATTACGCAAGACAGACCAACCAAGCAATAGAGCTAGGTAAAGCTCTATAGCAACGAGGCTGCCAGCCAACCAGCACTCTATAAGCTTCAATGCAATGGTAGATACGTGCATAGCCGTGAGGGAGCACTGGGTGGTCAGTGTTGGCCGGATTCCCTCATCAACCAATCAATCAGGCAAAACGCAAGACCAGCTATGCCAAAAGGTCAGTCAAGACCAAGCAGCACGCGACCTCTGATGAATCCCCTCGTGCGGTAGGTCAATCACATACACATTTCTGTCTTCTCCCTGTTTTGCAGTTCCAGTCCAGGGTTGCAGAATCAAGGACAAAGGTACAACAAAGACTGTTAAGGAGGCCATAACAAACCAGAGTATATCATGCACATTCCTCTTTCCGTCAGCTCTTGTACGACCATCTCAACAACGCGCTGAACATACGCAGCTGTGCGGCGACATCTGTGGTCAGAATTGGCCAAGTCTCGTCTTAAGGCAGGTCACTCACATAGACGTTTTGGTCCCCTCCATGTTTGCAGTTCCAGTCCAGGATTGCAGAGTTGCAACAGGACCATCGCACAGCAACCAACTCCCTGCTCACGGTGGCCGCCTCGCCCGACAAGGCCCGCAGGCAGGCAGATCTAGCCATTGCAGATCTGTCGAGTGCCCAGTCAGCAGCTGCGGCGTCGGATGTGCGGCTGCGGGAGGTGGAGGCTGCCGTCAAGTTGGGGATTGAGAAGGTTCGGCAGAAGCAGCTGGAGCATGCCCAGCTCATGGCAGCTACGGAACGTGCGAGGATTATGGCCAGTGCTAAGGAGCGCAGCTTGGATGACTTGGCAAAGGACTTGGACTTGGCAGGGGTGGAGGCGGACAAAATTCTGGCGGACCAAGTGGACCTTGATGTGGCCTTAAGGGTAAGCTTGTGATCTGGTTGTTGAAGAAGGGACTATCTGGCTGAACAAGCAGAACAATATCCTGGCTGACCGAGTGGAAATTGATGTAGCATTAAAAGTGAGCTTGCTGGGTGTGGAAGCTTGCTGTGTTATTATGGAGAGTGTTTGACTGAGCAGCACAATTGCACAGGAATGACGGGCTTTGTGTTTTTGTGAGTGGTGAGACAGGCGCCATCGAGATGACATAAGCCAGCGTTGGACATACAGTCAGAGGGTGATCGTGCATCTCTTCCTGCATTGCTCTGCAGTGATACTTTGTAAGAGCAGGTGTGCCGTAACGGCTACATGATCTTGCAAGGGCGCCTCAATCTACAAGAAACGAATGTTTGTTTTGTCTGAAGCCCTACATCAGGGCACTGTGGAGATGAACTTTGACCAGAAGTGATTGTGTATGCAGGCAGCAGCTGTACAGCTACGGCAGCAGAACAACCTTATCAACATAGCAAAGCATGAGAAGGAGCTCGCACTACGGCAGTACAAATCAGCTGAGAAGGCTTTAGAAGGAGCAAAGGAGGCGCTGCCACCCTTGAAGATGAGCAAGTAAGGGCTGCTGGTGACTTGGCATCAGTTGGTTGTATTTGAATTTGGACGGAATCCATTTAGTTCGTTGTATTTGAAATTTGGACGGAGTCCCATCAGTTGCTGCTGCTGCTGGCGCTGCCACCCTTGAAGATGAGCAAGGGCTGCTGGTGACTTGACTGAAGAACATGCCAGAGGAGATCTTTGGGTCTTTGGGGGTTGCTTATTGAATGCAATGTGTTCAGGGGCAGGCATGCGTGCAAGCTATGAGGACAGGCATTCTGCTGCCTTGGGCTCCAAGGCAGTCCCATCTGCTGCTGCTGGTGGCTCTGCAATCGTAAGAACTGCAAGCAATGCGAAGATATTTGGAGGCCCTTCGCTCTGTGGCATGTCTGACATGCAATAATGCTGCAGATATAGTAACCACTACCATAGACCTAGAGGATAGTATCATCAGTGAGTGGAACTGTGCTGAACCATATGCTCCTAGACCTCAGTTAGGGTTTACATGGGATAAGGTGCCCCTTCTCGACCTTCCCGGGACACACCTACGAAATATGAGACCCTTTATAGCATGGGTCTACGCTCAAAACCCCCGCCCCAAGTACTCCCCGGCCCCCATCTCGGTTATGTGTCACCAAGTGCCACCACTGCTTCTATATTGCAGGGATCTGGTCATCAAAGAGGAGGCAGCAGCACAAGCAGCGGTTGCGCAAGCACAGCAGCAAATTCAGGCCCTGCAGCAGGAGGTGGACGTACGAATAGCAGCCTTCCTCAAGGTGGGTGAGCCATGCACCATGCCAGTCTGTCACAAAAGCTGTCTTTTGCCCCTAGCTTGCATTCCTGCGTTTTTGCCTGTACACCTCCAAGGTGGGTCAGGAGGAGTGATCTGCCCTGAGTTATGTGTCTGTGGGTGTGTCCTGTACAAGGGCAGGGCTTATGGTGGTATCATTTGGATATGTGTATCTTTGACTGCTGCCCTGAGCCAAGTTGGTGTGGGCCTGCACTTGCAAAAGCGGAGCTCCGGGCAGTCTCAATTTGCCAGTGGAAAGTCTGGCTACAAGATTGGCATGTTCTGGCCCCTTTTCCATACAAGAAGATGCATATGTGCAGGGTCACTTTCACCTAGATGCTTAGCTAGTACATCATTTGCAAAGTGTTGGGGTGTATCTGTAACAGAGAAGAGCTTATGCTGGTATCCCTCTGCACACTGCATGTTTGGCTGCTGCCTGACCTGATTGTTTCATGCTGTGTCCTGTGCACGAGGAGAGCTTGTGCTGGTATCAGTCTGCTGATGGCATCTTTGCTGCTCCCTTGATAAAAATGTTTGTCTAATGCGTAACGCCCTAGCCTGCAGCCTGGCCACAGTGTATAGCCAGTGCCCCCCTCGCAAAGTGTCTAAAGATGTGTCCTGTGTAAGAGAAGAGCTTATGCTGGTATCTGTCTGCTGACTGAATGTTTGGCTGCTGTTGTTGTTGTTGTTGTTTCCTGCACCAGCAACAAACCTCATCATCTTTTGCCATGTTGTGTTTGATTATTCCTGTGCAGGAGGAGAGCTTTGGGCAGGACCAGGCAGAACTGTATGGGGTGCTACAGGAGGAGGTGGCTCTGCTGCTGCAGCAACTGACAGCATGCAAGGATGAGGACAGGCAGCTGGCACGGCTGCTTGCAGACAGTGCAGCACAAAGGGACAGGTGAGAGGCTTTAAGGGTAAGCGCCAGCTCCAGCAAAGGGAGGTGGCTTAGAAATGACGAAGAAGCGATTGCTACGCTGGGCTGGTTATGCGACTGCAGGGGCCAGAGCCTCTGCTGCAGTATAAAGGTATAAAGTGTTCGCACTGGTGCTGTCCTCGGCCAATTCTGACCATCAGATTGGACAAGCTACCGTATCCACTCTGGGACCTTTATTTCTACTGCGATGTAGCCCTCTACTAGGCACCCTATCCCAGGTTTGGGGCCTTTTGCACAGAAACACGGCATCGCCGCCGGGAAACGCAGTGCCAGCCCATGAAAGTTAAGGGAGAGGCAACTGAGGCTAAGATGCTTAGTCTTGTGTTCCCTGCGGTGATTTGGTAGGAACTGGCTGGGTGGGTATCTTAGCACAAAAAGATAGGTGAGAAGCTTGATGAGCCACATGGCCATCAAAGGAGGGGACTTGGCAAACCATCACATTTCAGACTATGCTGTAGCCAAAGTGCCATAGGCCCCGGATCTCAGGCTGTTATGAAACAGCAAGGTGGAAGAGTACCGGGGTTGTATATGGTATTCAGCCAGAGATAATGAGAACACAATTCGTTGGCATGCTCCCTTGGTTTGATAAGAGGTGTCCAAGCACCTTTGGCCAGAGGTGTGGGCTGATGGGTCGCCCCCTTCCCTCCAACTTGCACTGCATGGCTGAGTTACCCACATACCTGAGCATTGCAAAAGCATCCACATCTGGGCCCTTAGAGGGCCCTCGGGTATGCCTGTCACAAGAATCAGGCGCCCACCATAGCCCAGGTGGGTCACCGGGACAGTCCCTTTGTGTACCTTGCCTAAGCAGACTGCCTAGCCTAAGCAGCTTAGGCAGCCCTTAGGTTAGGCGAAAAATGATGACGACATTAGGTTAAGTTAGGCAGCCAAAAGCAGTGGAGTCTCTAGTGTGCTGGCTCAACCCTCGACCCCCTCAAAGTTACCTGGCTCATGCTCTGGCTTCTTTGTGAGCTACGGGGCAGCATTTGACAGGGAGTTTCCGGCACCTACTGCTTTCTCTATGGCTGCTGCAAAGGTGCAGCTCAGCCAGGGGCAGTTAGCAGAACACATGCTTTTGGTTAGTAATTAATATTATATTTTACTACTACTACTTACAAGTTAGGCATGGAGCTGACAGGGGAAAAGATGGCAGGGGGAGCCTTGCGTGGTATGCCCTCTGCCAGTTTAACACCTATGCATGCAATCTTTAGCAGCTCTACCAGGAGTATGGGAGCTGTTTTCAACCTCAAGGGAAACCAATGCATGTGCCTTCTACCAAGGACCCATGCATGCTTGATTCATGAGATCCCCAATATGATTGGCTTTCCCTTTGTATCTACAATGGGGTGGGCTGGAGTTTGATCAGAGGCATTTGATCTTGGCTTGCAGGGCTGCACGCATTGTTGCTGCCAAGCGCCATAAAGCGCCAACCAAAGAAAATCCAGTGTATGTGCCTTCTACTAAGGAGCCCCCCAGAATTTGTCAGATTACTCATGGAAGTGGCTTCCCCCTTGGATCTACAGTAGGGTGGGCATTCTAAGTGAGAGGCACTTGATCTTGGCTTGCAGGGCTGCACGCATTGTTGCTGCCAAACGCCACAAGGTCCGGGCTGTGCAGCATGAAGCAGCACTGAGGGCTCGTGAGCTGGCGGATTTGGACATGCAGAAGGCAGAGGTGGCCAGGCGCAGCAGAGACTGTGAGAAGCTATATGGTAAGTGGGTCTTGCGCTGAATGTGGAGCCTGATAAACCAGGGTTAGAGAGGACTAGCATCGGGCAGGTTGGCAAAGGCCGATTTGGGAAGGATTTACTTCTGATACCTGGTGCATTTGGGTATATGTGGTCATTTATGCATGGCTGCACACCAAAAGCACCCTGAATACTGATTCAGATCACTGTTTTTGGAACATCTTGAGGTGCGGGGCCTGCGGCTTTATTGCTCTGGCATAACATGAAGGTATGAATATTAGGGCATTTGAGTTTGGCTGCGGGGGCATCTGCACTGTCTGGAAAGCTTGGCACTCAGGTGCTAGATAAGCTGCTCCTGGTTGGTATAGGAATGGCTGGATGCACCATGGCATGTCTCTGCAACCATCAGACCAAGCACCTCAAGCAGATGAATTAATCAATCAAACCGCAAGACCACCCGTGAATGGCCAAACAAACCTAGGCCATAAACTCAAAGCTGCTGATCACAACCACGAAGCCACACAACCGGTGGTGGATTTGCCACACACACACACACACACACACACACACACACACACACACACACACACACACACACACACACACACACACACACACACACACACACACACACACACACACACACACACACACCTCAAGCAGATCATGTGGCATTAAACTTCCTAGGTGATGTCGCTGGGCCCCTGCAGCTGCAAAGGCGTCTCCTGTGATCTGCTGAAAGATGCCAGGAGCATTCAAGTGACTAGCAAAAGAGAAGGAACCAGACTGTCGTGTGGTGGCATGTGCACCTTGGCTTTTTTGGTGCACATGTGAACTGTACATGAACGTCTCCTTGGCTGTCCTGCAGATTTGGTACGGAACCAGCGCAACAAGTTTGTAACGCTTATAGGTGCAGCCCGTCAAGCAGCAGCAGAGATGGGTGACCGCCTGAAGCTTGTCAGCAGCGAGCTAGGGGTACTACAGCAGGAGGCTGCCGGGAAAGGGAAAGTACTTGGCCAGGTGAGACCACGGTTCTGAGAGAGGCTATTGAGCGTGAGAAACTGCATCTGGGCATGGACATGGTAGTTTGTAAATGGGGCATGAGGTGAAGGAGCGGGTTAAGCTTGTCAGCAGCAAGCTAGGGGCGTTGCAGCAGGGCGCTGCTGGGAAAGGGAAATGACTTGGCCAGGTGAGACTATAGGTCAAGAAGGGAATGTTGGATGTAGTACAACCCCTATGGCCATGGATACAGTAATGATTCAGAACTGTCCTTGTGGTTGGGTTGTGCAAGTGACGGCTTACTTTGCAAGCTAGGGGTATTGCAGCAGGAAGTTGCTGGGGAAGGCATTTGCTTGGGAAAGGGAGATTGTGTCTGATCCTTTTGTTAAGAGAGACCACTGCACAGCCCTCCGGGCCGTGCAGCACCCAAGCATGACTCCAGCCAGTTTGTTAGGGTTGTGGGGTGAGTAAGTGCGGGCGATAGAGAGCCAAAGGGCTGCGAATTCTAGTGAAGCTGAGACAAGTGAGTCTGAGCCTTTTAAGAGAGGGTATATTCACAGTTGACAGGATGAAGGCCCAGGAGATATTGTGGAGGGCCGGTCGTGAAATGGGGGTTAGAGACCCTGTAAACCAGAGTCAGCTGTGAACAGCAAAGTAATAAGCCAGGCGAGGAACCCTGGTCTGCGAGAATTTCAAATAGAACATGGAGACATGAAGCTGAGACGAGCCTTGCAATTTGAGCCTGTAGCCAATTGGGTGTAGATTGATTGTCAGCGTGAGGTGCTTAGCGCTGAAGTTTGGCTTAGTACTGTATCTCCTGTGTTGATTTCTGCTCTTTCACGTGTGATTTTCAAGGCTGCTTCTCCATGCATGCATCTATCTCACAGTTCCAACTCCTGTCAGTATCGGAGCTTCTTCGGTCATGCTGCATGTCACCCTGCGATATATTCATCCCACTCTCCTGGTTTTCAGCACACGGTAATTGCAAGCGCACCAAACAGACCTCGCATTGCTCTTGTTGCAGGCCAAAGGTGGCCACCAAAGAGCTGTGAAGGAGCGTGATGCTCTGCGCGGGGAGCTGCATGCTCTTGGTCAAGCCTTCAGTCAGAAACATTCAGCTCTGGAGGAGCAGGTGCGTTTGAATATGCCTCCGGAGACAAGCTGTTGTCTGATATGAATGCAAAGACCCATAGGAATGGGTCGCAGCAGAATTTTCATGACGTTGCATACAGTCTCATGGGCAACTTGAGCATTGCCGGTTTGTGTGGCTGTGTGAAAGCGGTCAGGAGCTTTTTTCTGTTTTAATATGCCTCAGGAAAGAAGCTGTTGTCTTCTGCTGGATGCTGACTCCCATTGAAACTGGTTACAGTGTGATTCTCGGGGTATCTCCTTATGATCTTCTCCGTGCTGGTGACCAGATGTCGCTGTGATGCATACCAGTATGGTTGCTTTCCTTTGCTGTCATGAGTTTCATTAAAACTTTCTGAGCTGTGCCATGAACTGTTGGCAAACTCACGCTCCATTATTTGAAGCAGATGCGGCTGAATAATTGGTCGCTTGATTCAGCTCTTTATTTAATATGGTATTGATTTGTAATGTTGATCGTTTCTTTAGTGCAGTTAGCATGGTTGACTGACTGGTTGGTCGATCAATCAATGTGATAGGTTTTCTCATAATGCTCACTTGGTGTTCATGTCTTGTCTTACTGCAGTTAGCAGGTATTGAAGTGGTGACTGCTTTGATTAGCCGGGCAGAGGTGGCGATGTCAGGTGCTCGGCAGCAGTACCAGGCGGCAGTAGCAGCGCGCAACAGCACAGGCATCATGGTCATTGACAGGTGGGCGGGGGTGATGCAGGGGTAACAGTTTGCTGTGCGGGCTTGTCAGCAGCAGTGGAGCATGCCTGGATTTGCAGCCACATGGTCTTTGACAAGGGGGGGGGGGGGTGAAGGGGGCTGTGCCCTAAGGGTTTTGTCAGTCCTCCTGTGCCTGTTCACAGTAATGCGAGTCTGAACGCGAGTCGACTGGTAGCATGGGCGCGCACACTCATGAGCAGATCCTGAGGGAAGTTGCTGGGCTGGTTGGTGGGGGCACCAGTTTGCTGCACATTTAAAGGGGGTCTTTGCAAATTGCTGCCTGAACTTACATTGCTGTACCCACCTCATGCTGCAGGAATGATGAGCTGTGTGTGTTGTATGAGCGGGCACATGTGCAGGAGGCAAAACTAGCTAAAGGTGTGCTGGAGCTGCAACAGAGGGTGGAGAAGCCTAGACATTAAGTCTGTGCAATTCAGTCGTCACAAGTCCCTTTTTACTTTCCATGGGGTGTTTCTTGCTGACATTGTTTGACCTATTCATTGCTGCGCCCACCTTCTGCTGCAGGAATGATGGGATGTGTGTGTTGTCCAAGCAGGCACATGTGCTGGAGGCACAATTAGCTAAAGCTGTTATGTTAGAGGGTGGACAGGCCTAGACATTAAGTCTGTGCAATTCAGTCGTCACAAGTCCCTTTCTGCTTTCCATGGGGTGTGTCTTGCTGACATCTATTGCCCTAACACTGCTGTACGCACCTTGTGCCGCAGGAATGATGAGCTGTGTGTGTTGTATGAGCGGGCACATGTGCAGGAGGCACAACTAGCTAAAGGTGTTGTGGAGCTGCAACAGAAGGAGAATGAGATTCGGGTGCTGCAACTAGAGGTGGCTGAGCTGGCGAGGAGCATCACAGCGACGACTAGGTCCTTACCTAATGTGGAGGGCATTGACAGAGAGGTTGCCGCACTCAAGGTATGGTGGGGTGGGATGGCGGTCAAACCCGGCAGCTTATCCCTTTGTGATTCTGCCTGGAGAAATTACTGTAGATTGATTGGAGCTTCCATGCTAAGTTGGCCTGGCAGTGTTGCTGCTGTAATGCGTTCTAGTCATGGCAGTATGGACCAGGGCTGCACTGCACGACAAATTGGAGGGCTTGTAGAGGTTCTCTAGTGAGCATGTGTGTGGCTGTTTAGAGCTGTGTAACGGTCTAGAAGCGTCTTTTTGACCTGGTGTTGCCAAACAGGGCTTAGTTGGCAATAGGCGTGACAGCAACAGATGTCCCTGCCCTGCACAAAACATTGATCAGGAGACAGCAGCGGTGAAGGTATGGTGGTGAAGTGCTTCAAATCGGGCTGAGGTGGCTGTGTTCACATTGCTGCATGCAAAACTAGAGGACAGCTTGCATCTCTGCTCCTACCTCCAGCTCATCCCTGTTGACGTTCTGGCTGGTTTCATCCTTGGCAATCGGTCTCCCAATTTGTGTGTTGGCTGGCTCTTGCCCCTCTTTGCCTTCCTTTCCTGCCTCTGAGATGCCACACCACGATGTATATGTGTTTGTTCGTGCTCTGTTATTGCAAGCAACTAGTTCTGAATGCAATGATGGTGCTTTGCTGTGCTGTCCATTCCGCGCAGGGTATGTGTTTGTGCATGCTATACTATTTCAAGCAACTTCTGTATCTTGTAAAATACACTTTGCTGTGCTTTCCACTCCGCTCAGGCAGCACTTCTTCTAACCCAGCGGGAGGGAGAAAAACTGTTATGGTCTAGAACTGTCCTTCAGGCCTGCTGGCGGCATAGTTGGCAACCTATCGTCTTTTCAATCGGATTCCACCGTTGGCAACTGGTCTTCAATATGTGTGTGTGCTGCCTCTTACACCTCGTGCCTCCCTTCGCTGCCACACGTTGATCATGCCCTGTGTCTGTACATATTTACCCTACTATTGGAAGCAACTTCGGTTTCTTGGTATGCTACTTCGGATTCTTGATATGCTGTGCTTTCCAATCCACTCAGGCAGCACTTCTTCTGACCCAGCGGGAGGGGGAGACACTGTTGTGGTCTAGAACTGTCCTTCAGGCCGGCTGGCGGCATAGTTGGCAACTTACCAATTTTTTCAACCGGTTTACTATTGGAGGCAACTTCGGATTCTTGATAAATATGCTTTGCTGTGCTTTCCATTCCGCTCAGGCAGCACTTCTTCTGACCCAGAGGGAGGGGGAGACGCTGGGGCTCAAGCTGGAGGATCCTAGCAACAGCGGGAGGTACCGGATGCTGTCAGAGAAGGCGCCTGATAAGGAGGAGCTTGCAGCCAAGCTACAGGTCAGTGTTAATCTGATTACAGAAGTGTTGTTTTATTATTGTGATAGGCGATAGCAAAAGCGCCACAGGCCCCGCACTTCAAGCTATTACCAAGGGGCAGCAAGGTGGAACGAGCAATACGTTCTGCTTGGGTTTGCAGCCTAAGATATTGACGGCATATGATAGGAGGATCCCAGCAACAGCAGGAGGTACCGCATGCTGTCAGAGAAGGCACCTGATAAGGAGGAGCTTGCAGCCAAGCTACAGGTCAGTGTCGTCATCATTAAAAACTGCATAAGCCATAGCGAAAGTGCCATCGGCCCCCCGCCTCATGGTCTTACCAACAGCAGTAATCATATTTACATTTTATCGTATCCCACGGGCTCTTTGCTACGGTCGAGAGGTCCTTGGGGCATTATGCATTACTCAACCCATTCTCTCATATCCGATGGAAGAAGCACCACAGGCCCGACCCCTGAGGCTTTTCCCAAAAGCAGCGAGGTGGAACACGATATGAGTTCTCTTTGGTGTGCGGCCAAGAGGTAATGCCTGCACATGCCTATACCTAAGGTCACTGCTAGTTGCTGTGGAGGGGATTGGTGCTTACTTCATGTCATCAGGACAACTGTAATTCAAAAATGAAGCCGCTGCTGAAGTTAAATACTTTCAAAGAAATGTAGCTGTGCCCTTTGCATCACCCCTTCTCCCTCCGTTCCTACCCTCTTCAAGAGATGCTGACCATCAGAAATTGTTGTTAAATGCAACATTCGGTCGTCTCCCTTGTTATCGATTTGATAGGCAGTCGGTGCAAGAGCAGCTGTTTGTCTTAAATGAGTCTCTGCTGTAAAGGAGGTGGATTTGAAGCTCTGTGCACGGACCTAACCCTGTTTTTTCGTATTCAAATAAATACAAGAGCAGCTGTCTGTCAGGAATATATGAGTTTCGGCTGAAAGCCAAAGAAATTTTAAAGTAAAGCTATGCCTGTTGAATGAATCCTTCTCCTTTTCTGTGTTTCTTGTTGATTCCACAGGCATTACAAGAGCAGCTGTCTGTCGGGATTGAGTCCCTGCTGGAGAAGGATGTGGTTTGGATGAGGCTCTGCGCTTCTATTGAACGCTGTTGGCCCCCTTGTTATCTCATTCCTCCCTCACTATCACATTGATCCCTTGTGATCTTGTTGATCCCACAGGCGGTACAAGAGCACCTTTCCGTTAGGAGATAAAGCCACAGATGTTTTTAGAAAGTGAAGCATGCCCGTTAAATGAGCTCTTTTCGTCCTCTACCCTTGTTGTTACCACAGGCGGTGCAAGAGCAGCTCTCCGTCAGGAACGAGTCCCTGCTGGAAAAGGAGGTGGTTTTTGATGAAGTTGCACGGCTCACGGAGGACCTTCGATCAACAGCAGCAGCAGAGCGGGAGAAGGGGCTGGCGGTGGCACAGTCGGCATCTTCCTACCGGAAGCAGCTACGGAAAGTCACTAGGCGGCTGATGGCAACCATAAGCGAGTTGTCACTGTACCAGGTGAGTTGAGACACAAGGGTGGAATTGATGGCTGGCGTTTTGGGGAATGCAGCAGTCGCTTACAGGGCTGAGTGTTGGGAGGTTTCTTAAGGACAGCAGTGAACATTCCTGAGTGCGGGAGCAGTAGGGGGGAAAGGGGCTGGGGGTGGCACGGTCGGCATTCTTCTACCGGAAGCAGCTACGGAAGGTCACACCGTGGCTGATGACAACCATAAGCGAGCTGTCTCTTTCCCAGGTGAGTGGATAGACATCGGCTGCTGGCTGGGTTTGTGTAAGATGGCGTGATGCTGGTGTGTAGCAGGTAGCGACGACCGGCACAAGTGGTGAGGGATGGGGCTCTTTGCTACGGTTGGGAGGGTACTTGGGGCATTATGCATTACTCAACACAGGCACGAGAGGTTAGGGATGGGCTCTCTTTTATGG
This sequence comes from Pseudopediastrum boryanum, assembly GCA_963556185.1. Lineage (NCBI taxonomy): Eukaryota > Viridiplantae > Chlorophyta > Chlorophyceae > Sphaeropleales > Hydrodictyaceae > Pseudopediastrum > Pseudopediastrum boryanum. The sequence continues at coordinate 2,183,989 of OY744512.1, read as the reverse complement.
TTGGGAGGGTTATTGGGGCATCATGCATTACTCAATACAGGCACAAGAGGTTAAGGATGGGGCTCTTTTTGATGGTTGCCATTTGCATTACTCAACACAGGCACGAGAGGTGAAGGATGGGGCTCTCTTTTATGGTTGGGGGAACTTGTAGGCAATTGCATAACCCACACGCAAGTGCTGGCTGATGCCTTGAATGGAGAAATGCAGCAGTTTCCTTAAGGAAGCATCTGTGGGTTTACAAGGCAACTCATGTTTTTTTAGTGAGATGTTTTGCTTGCTGCAGGCGGCAGCACTTAACCTGCAGCATGAGCGAGCTGCTTTGGAGGCCCCTGTGCCCTCTTGGCTCTGTAGATAACTTGTAAAGAGCCTTGTGTTTATGGCCTGGGGTTTTTGTGTTTGAATGATACGTTTCACCTGCTGCAGGCGACAGCACTTAAGCTGCAGGATGAACGCGCCGCTTTGGAGGCTCTGGTGCAGGAGGCAAGGCAGCGGCTGGAGTCGGGGATTGCACCAACGGAAGATGCAGACAAGGAGTGGCAACGGAAAACACGGGAGGCTGAGACAATAGCAGAACTCAAGCGGCATAGGGACGAGGTGAGTTGAAGCAGAATTGGGGGTGGTTATTGCTAGCATTTGGGGGTGAAGCAGGGGGAGGTAACAGGCAGAGAAGAAGGCAATAATTTGGGGGGGGCTAAGAGACGGAGACCATAGCAGAACTCAAGCGGCATAGGGATGAGGTGAGATGACAGAACTAGGGGTAAGTGTTGCATTCCGGGGTGAAGCAGGGGGATAACTGGCAGAGGAAACGGGATGGGGCGGGGGGGGGGGGGTCAGAGGCAGAGACCATAGCAGAACTCAAGTGGCATAGGGAGGAGGTGAGTTGACAAAAAACTAGGGATGGATGTTACTCGGGTTTGGGTATGACGCATGGGAAGGTAACACGTAGAGGCGAAGGGGATGAAGGAAGGGGGGGGAGGGTCAGAGGCGGAGACCATAGCAGAACTCAAGTGGCATGGGGTGAGTTAAGATATATAGATTGTGGATGGAATATGGTTGCGAGTGGAGCTAGGCGATGGAAGATAACAGGTAGAGATGCTTGAAGCTTCAATGGATTTAGGGGGCAGGGTGGGTGAGCAATGGGGGCTACAGGTCGTCCGAGAGCAGAAAAAGGTATATCAGAAGTTATGGGCAGCCATCATCCCATCTGCTACAACTCACCTAGTAAACAATCTAGCTTGAGTTAGGTGGGTAGCTGAAATCTGGCTGTACCAGCTGTGCTGATAGTTCTTGACGTTGTACATGTGGCCACTCTTTTGGTGTATTTATGTGTTTTTGTTGCGTGAGCTCAAGCGGATCTGATGATGGCCAACAGGCCGAAACGCGTAATCCCATGCACTTGATGTAAGAACTCACGATCAAAAGAAGAATGGCTCTGGCGTCCAACTGTAGCTGCGACCTCGAGCAGTGTTAACACAGCGGTACAGATGCGACCTGCACTACTCCTGGTACTGGTCTTGCACACATGTTCAACCTTTGCAAGCTGCAAAGTTTGCAGATATGTGCAAATGCCAAGAAAACACAAACATTAGGCTACACAACAGGCAGCTAGTTTGGATGCAATAACCATGCAATAGCCAGGGTTCCACACCCACGTTCAATTCTCCACAGTGGAGCCTTTGTTAAGACAGACCTTACTACTCCTTGCTTTGCAGGTGCAAAGCATCTTGGATGCAAAGGGTGGCTTGACTGACACGACGGCTGAGGCGCGGCCAAATGCATACATCCCCACCGACCTGGGAATCCCAAAGCCCTATGGCGGTTTTGGACCCTTCAAGCCCAGTGTGCCTGGTTCGACCATGAGGCATACACGCAAGCCAGAGCCAAAAGAGGTCGTGATCTAAGTCCCTGGTCACACTGGCTCGGTGACTAAGGGTGTGCGGGCAGTGACACTCACCTGAAATATGCAGCCCCCGGCTTTCTACGCGCATCAAACATATCCCTTAACCGTGAGCTTAGATGGGTTTGCAATCCCACTCAGGGCGAGGCTCTGGATGCTTGCTGCGGGTTTGAGGGAGAGTGTCTGACAGGGCCTGCATCGGCTAGTTCACAGCAGTTTGTAAGGTCTTACTAGTGTCAGGGCTGTGCTGCATGGACTGTCCGGCGAGTTTTTGGCAGTACATACAGTCGGAACTAACCATAGGACTGACTAGCACCCACTTCTCGCCTCAATAGCATTTCCTTTAACGGTAGAGCTTACGAACGCAACTCCCGCTAGTCAGCTATTATGTAGTTAGGAGCAGTTTCTATGGCCTTCCGGCAAATCGTCCCACAGCAGTCGTCTGTCTTTGAGGTTTGAGGATGTTGCAGCAGCAGGGCTCAGCTGAAGTATGGATTGGATCATGCTACAGTTGGGTGTCTTCTGTGCAAATGGCTTTGTCCAGCATTTTATAGTGCCGGAATCGGTATGTTCCTTTGTCCACTGGGTTGGTTTATGGTTGCTTTTGCTCAGTTTGCAATGGAAGGTGGAGGACACTGTGCTAGAAACACGCAGCACAGCACCTGCCATCCAAGTGCTTCAGTCCTTTCCATCGGGTGGTGGGACCACTTGCGTAAAATGTGGACTGGCCCTCTCACATTTTAGATTGTTTTGGGACCATGCTCAGCATTGATGGATCAGTACACGAAGCACTCCGTACGCATTACATGAGTCACCCATTGTCAGGCATTATCTGTCATTTCCCTCTCCGTTTGTCTACACGTGACCACGTGATTCAAGTTGTCACCAAACTAAACTGACTGCGAGCAACATCGTAGACGCTGGGTTCAGAGCCAAATTGAGCCCACCCGGCCATCCGCGGTGACGGCAGCTTGGCGTAGTTTTCTCTGCCATGCGGCAGCCTGTGGGCTAATGACATGAAGGCTAAAATGCTTACTAATCATGTACATCTGGTCTCCATACGTGCTTGCGTAGAGTAGTTGGCACGACCAGTATCATACGGAAGCCATGGGGTGGTTCCGCTCTTCGGACCGCGTCCTATCAGAGACAGAGCAAGACGTGATGATGAAGCATCTTAGAAAGGCGCTTCCCCCATGTGTTAGCACACATTTAGAAAGAGGCGGCGAAGAGGGTACTACTGATTTAATCCTCCGCAAGTGGCTCACAGCACGGAAGGCAAGCATCGGGTTGCAGAAGCAGGAGCAGGCTTTTACTGACAGCAGCGCATGCTCACACCAATGACTTTGTACTGCAGTGGCATTTAGACAGTGCTGCACGCGACCTTATGGCACATGCGGCGTGGAGGGCCTCGTTCGTACCAGCTGGACGTGTACTGGAGGTGAGTAATGCAAGCCGGCAATCCATGGCTCCTGAACTTTCACCAGATCAATTCTTTAGCCACAATTTGAAAGCAGCGGTGCGAAGACATTGGATACTCAAGTGTTTGTTTTGACTATGTGATTGCGCGGTGGGCACTACTTAACTTACGGCAGAGCCAAGTCTCGTGGCAGCACTAACTACAACTAGGGGAGCCCCACAATCCTTTAAGGGGTGACCCGGGGTTTTGCAAACCCCCCACCCCCACCCCTCAATTTTAGGGGTTTGTCACTGGTGACACGCGCCCAAAAGGCCTTTCAGACCCCCCTCCCCCCTTTAATTTAGGCCCTGCGTCCCACCCAGCCCCCCCTAGAACTGTAAGGCTTCCCCTATGTACGTATGTGTTGGGCACTTCCCATGTCAGTAAGCAATTTAATGTACTCATGGTAACATGTTAGATGCTTGCCTCTAAGATTACTGAACGTATGAATGCCACACACAAGGAAATGAGCAGTAGGCCTCTTAAGTCATACATTTTCAGAGTGGTCAGTTGGCAGAGCTTTGCTTCTGCTTCAGTCAGCAGAAGAGCTTGGTCAAAAGTTAACGATTACGATTACGGTTCCATCATGGCCCCTCAAAGGGGGCGCCCGTACGGAGCCAACCTAGGCTCCATGGGCAGAAATACTGGAACCTGGTCCATCAGAAGCGACTGTCTCAGCAATATCACCTCTTGGTCCAGAAGAAAAGGTATCAAAAATACGACCTTGCCCTTCATCCCCAAATAATGACAAATAAAAGTAAGCACAGTGCTGCGGCCCAAACTCATACCATGTTGGCCAAGACAGGAAAACAGGGGAGGCAGGAAAACAGGGGGAATTCAGGAAGACAGGAAAACAGGGAAAAGGGGTAGGACAGGAAAACAAGGAAAGTGGGGAAGACAGAAAAACAGGGAGACTGGGGAGGACAGGAAAACAGGGAGAGTGGGGAGGACAGGAAAACAGGGAGAGTGGGGAGGACAGGAAAACAGGGGAAAGTGGCAGAAACAGGGACAACAGTGGAGGATGGGATAAAACAGAAAAAAGTGGAAAGTGGCAAAAACACGGAAGATATTTGATCCTCGGCAATAGCTGACCCCCATAGCATGCAGGAGACTAAGGAGTATCAAATAAAGAAACAAAAATTTAAGGTGCGGCAGCCACAAAAGGGCTGCTAGGTCGAAACGACCAAACACAGCATCGGATGAATCCCTGGAGTAATGGTGCTGAACATGATGTTCCCTCTCCCCGCAACCCATGCCATCAGACAATGGCAACAATCTCAGTCAAAAGAGGGGCTTCTCATTATTGTTACATTTCATGATATGCCATAGCAAAAAGTGCCATATGCCCCGCACCTCAAGCTGTCAAGGGCTTCTCATACAATTATACTTTAAGGGCCATTCTTTTGATACAGCCGCATGCGGCTTGGAGAGCAGGAGGCTGGAACCGCTGATTTCCTAACACTTTACATGAAAACAACCGTTGTCAGTTCTTGACCAAACTTTGCCCTTCTTTGACCCTCCTGCTTTGCATTGCTGGAACTAACTTTTTTTGCCCTCCTGCGACTGTCCTTCTTTTATATCTGCAGTATGAGATTCCCAACGAGCTAAGTCAACAAAAGGGCTTCCTGATTGCACCAGACCTGAAGGGCCGTGCAGCCATTTATGTTCTTGCCAAAAACCATTTCACCAACGACGACCCATCAGAGCTTGAGCGGTACATTGTGTACTGCGCTGATGCTGCTATTCAGATGTCAGACAAAGCCCTAAACCCTGAAGGCTGGATCACGGTTGTTATTGATATGACAGGTAAGGACCAGTTGCCAGATGTTTAGGGAAGCCAGGTTTTGGAAGCATGTTGAGCTTTAGGGAGCAATGCGCTGAAGTCGTAAACCCTGAAAACTGGATCACGGTAGCTATTGATATGACAGGTAACGGGCTTGAGGGGCGGGGAAGGAATGAGAATACAAAATCTTAGGGGCTTGGAAGCATGTTGAGGTTTAGGGGGGGGGGTGTTGTAAAGCCTAAACCCTGAAGGATGGATTACGGTGTTCATTGATATGACAGGTAAACACCAAATTCAACATCTCAGGAAGCTGGGCTTGGAAGCATGTTTAGAGCAGCGAGCTGTGTGGGGAGCAGGTGGTGTGACTTGACTATTAGTGTGATGCCATGAGAACAAAATTAAGAAACATACTATTATTATTTCCCCACCCTGCCTGGCCGCTTGTCGACGGTGCACTACTTGTGAGCAAAAGGAGGAGCCCGGCCCCAGACGATGTGCTGACTTTTGTGCGCCCACTGTGCCGGCCTGTTGGGGACCCGAAACCCCGGGCTTGCAGGGCAGCACGGGTTTTGTTGTAGGGGATGTCAGGTCGTTGTCCTTGGTGTAGTAGTTGGGGCAAGTTGCCAGGTTGTCGAGAAACGGCCGGTATCGAAATACTGAGCTGCGACTGGGGCGAAAGTGTCGTGAGACATACTATTATGATTAAATTTGATGTATTTGCTCTAGGGATGAGAGGAAAATTTCTTGGTGCCGCGGCTTGGAGACTGCACCCAGCTTGAACCTGAGTCACTTGTTCCCCATTCTATTAGCTTAGGGGGCTACGGTTTAGGTTAAAGGCATTTTAGGGTTTAGGGTTTAGTAAGCCTGCCCTTGTATGTAGAAGAATGTACCGGTAGTCTCTTTGAGTGAAAAGTTAGTATCCCCTTTGATACTGAGTCTGTTTCGTGTCTTGTGCAGGGTTTACCAGCAAGAACTGTGATTTACAAGGTGTGACATCCGTGTTCCTGCTGCTCCAGTCACACTACGTGGAAAGGTACGTAGTAAGCTCGGCCTATGGCACTTACTGGCATATCATGAAATGTAATAATAATAGGCCTGCATCCCGGTCACTCTGTCGGCTTAGGTTGGTACTCAGTGGTTTGGGGGGGGGGGCAGAACATGAAGAGGTGCAGGAGGGAGGGGGAGGGAGGGGGGAGGGAGAGGAGGGGGAGGGAGGGGGGAGGGAGAGGAGGGGGAGGGAGGGGGGAGGGAGAGGAGGGGGAGGGAGGGGGGAGAGAGAGGAGGGGGAGGGAGGGGGGAGAGAGAGGAGGGGGAGGGAGAGGAGGGAGGGAGAGGGAGGGGGGAGGAAGATGAGGGAGGGAGAGGGAGGGGGGAGAGGAGGGAGGGAGAGGGAGGGGGGAGGGAGAGGGAGGGGGGAGGGAAGGGGAGGGAGGAGGAAGAGGAGGGAGGGAGGGGGGGAGGGAGGGAGAGGAGCGGGGCAGAGAGAGGAGGGGAGGAGGGAGAGGGAGGGAGGGGGAGGGAGGGAGGGGGAGGGGGGAGAGAGAGAAGGGGGGGAGATAGGAAGCGGGGAGGGAGAGGGAGGGGGGGGAGAGAGGAAGGGGGGAGGGAGAGGAAGGGGAGAGAGAGGAAGGGGGGAGGGAGAGGAAGGGGGGAGGGAGAGGAATGGGGGAGAGAGAGGAAGGGGGAGAGAGAGGAAGGGGAGAGAGAGGAAGGGGGGAGGGAAAGGAAGGGGGGAGGGAGAGGAAGGGGGGAGAGAGAGGAAGGGGGAGAGAGAGGAAGGGGAGAGAGAGGAATGGGGGAAAGAGAGGAATGGGGCAGGGAGGGGATGGGAGAGGTCAAGGGGAGGGTGTGTACTAAGCTAGGTGCAGGCAGGGTCTGTCAGCTAGGTTGGTATCTGTTAAGTATTAAGTAGTTCAGCAGGGGGCAGAGGGGAAAGCGGGGGTGCAGGAGGGAGAGGAGGGAGGGGTAGGGGGTGGAAGGCAGGGGCGGGGGGCTGAGGACAGGGGTGGGTTACAATCAATTTGGGAAGTGAAGGGCAGGAAGGAAGGAAGGAAAGCAGGAAGAGAGGGAGGGTCCTGTGCCTGGCCCCCTCCCTGTCTAACCCCTTTTCCATTCCCTTCCCACCTACCCCCTCCTCTACTCCTCCTGCCCTCTCCATCCTTCTAAGCGCCCCTCCTTCTTTTCCCAATATTTCCCCTCCTCCTCCTCCCTCCTCCCCTCTCCCCCTCCTCCGCCTCTCTCCCCCCCCCCCTCTATTCATGCACATCTCTAGCATCATCCTTCGGTACTGACATGTTACTTCCCGGCCCTGCCTGGTCGCTTGTCGACGGTGCACTACTTGCGAGCAAAGGAGGAGCCCGGCCCCAGACGATTTGCTGACCTTCGTGCAGTTACTCTGCCGGCCCGTCTAGCATCCATACATCTGTAGTCAAATTGTAATATGCGGATACAGTTCGGCCTCTTAAGGCTGTAATCCTATCCTATGCACCACCATATTCCTTTTCAATTCATTCCCAAGATCTCGACACTTGTCTCTAACAAACTTAGACAGCTGTGTGCTTTTTGCACTCCCCCTTTCTTATAGCTGTTTGCTCTTGCTCTTCACACTGTAGCACCCTTCATGAATCTGTGGGCTAATCAGTTGTATCTCCTGTGTTTTTATGGCTCGCTGTTTTTGAGACAGCTGAGGTGCGGGGCCTATGGCACTTTTTGCTATGGCATATCATGAAATGTATAACAACATCCTGTGTTTCTATGGCTTGCTGCTGCCGCCCAGGCTTGCGGTGATGTACCTATACAATGCGCCCAAAGTCTTTTGGGGTTTATGGAGCCTGGTAAAACCCTTCATTGACCCAGTCACCAGCAAGAAGATTGTGTTCTTGAACCCAGGATCAGCTGAGATGCAAGCCATGACTCATCTGTACACCCCAGAGGTACGTAATGGGTGATTTAATATCATTATTAGTTGTCAATGATTCAATATTAGTTATCAATGGCTCATCTTTCACCGCTGAAATACGTAATGGGTGGATCAATATCATTATTAGTCATCAATGACTCAGTTGTACACCCCAGGTGTGTAACCGATACTACTAGTATCATCGGTCCTGTAATGATAATAATGTATAATTAGTAGATTTTTGGGGCCTATGGCACTTCTGCTATGGCATGTCGGCAACTTATAAAATAATAGCATTCATAGCATGTGGGCAATATATTAAATAATAGCAACCTACTGAAGAGACGGTGGCCTTTACTGTGGAGAGGCAAGGCAGGGGAGGATGTTTCCAATGCTTAGACAAGGTGCAGGCATGGGCGGGGCAGGGTTTGTCATCAGCCAGTACTGCATGGCAAAGGGCTTTGTAATCAGAATGTGACAACCCATCTCCTCAATTTATGGGAAACGCTGCCTTTCAAAAGTGTACTTTTCAGCCTCAATCATACAAAACAATATTATATGGTCCCAGCTTGTGCTTCTGCCCACCCACCGCGGTTAACCTCTTTTGCCACTGCGTTTCTTATGTTTTGTCTTAGATGCCAACTTGCATTTTGTTTTATAGATGGAGCTGAGACATTTTATTGCAGCAAGTTGAATCGTTCTTAGGCAGATTAAGAAGCAGCAAGAGTTCATCAGGGGTCGTGTGCCGTGCTGGGTCTTGAGTGACCTCTTGGCATAGCTGAGGTTTGCGTTTTGATTGATTGACTGATTGATTTTAATTGAGGAGCACCAAGAGCAGAAATTATCTGGTTGGCAGCATGGGCTGTTGGCCCCTCTGCTTATCATTACCCAGGAGGGCAACTCATGCCCCTCCTTCCATAGCCGTCTCTTTCTGTCGAGATAGCTTGTGGGCCTCTTCCTAGTGCTGTGTTCTGGTTAACTGGCTGGGGCCGGGAGGGGTTCCACACCCAAACCTCGCATGTAATATTGTACCAATATGAGATGAGTAATATAGTTACATGCACATAGTTACTAAAAAGAAAAATGTGTGTAATATAGATTAAAAATAATCAAAACAATACTAATCTAATGCAGTGTTATTCTGTACATTAATGAATTGATTCAATTTTTTTAATAATAAATTTGATATATATGCCTTTCTTGAATTGGATGCAGGTGCTTCCGCAGTGCCTGGGTGGTAAAGGGGCCCTCACCCATGCTGATGCAGCTCTGAAAGCCCTACTGGAGAAACAAGGGACTGCCTAGCATGGCACAGGAAGAAAAAAAAGAAGAGCTACGCCAGGCTACTTGGATAACTGAGGAAGAGGCAGAGCCTCTGCCACAGTCCCAGCCTGCGTAAGTGAAGGGAGAGGCAACTGAGGTCAGGAGACCTGGCCTCGTGGCCTCTACCATGGTTGGCACAGGTGCTAAGTAGTTACACCGCAGGGCTAAGGGGGGCCCAACAATCCTATAGGGGAGTGTGGGACGCAGGTTTTGGCAGCCCCCCCTCCCCTTCAGCTTCGGAGGTGCCTTGTTACTGAGTGACAACCCAGATAACCTGCACACTGCCCCTCCCCCCTTTGGATCTATCTAGGCCCTGGTTTCCCCACTAACTCAGCAGAACGAAGGGCTACTTGGGATTGAAGTGTGGGCGTATCTCATGAAGTAGGCCTACTTGCTTAATTGTGCGCCACAAATGGTGTGTGCGTAGATGTATGAACATGTAACCATGTGGGCGTATCCACATTGCCGTCAAGGCTGGGGTGACACCTCACTTTATTGTGAAAGCTTGGCATACATTTGACACACTCTTCAACTAAATCACAGTGCTGTCCTGTGGATGGGAAGTGTGGGGGTCAGTTCTCATTCTTCAGCATGTTTATCAATTCTGCTACGATTGGTATCTTGGAAAATTCCTTACAGGAGATTCCAAACATGTCCATGCAACAGCTAGGGATTTAACAAAGCACAAGCAGACATGTTTGTTGACAGAGGTTTCAGTATGTCCCTCAATCCACGGGTGCAAGATTGTAACTAGTGTGCTATTAAAATCACATGACCAGCTGGTGGCTATGGAGATTATATATATGAGAATGATCACTGCACAGCTTTCGAGCCGTGCACTCAGCACCCTCCACATGACTCCTACCAGTTTGTTATTGTCTATGGAGTGATTATAAATGAACATTATGTATTTGTTACTGTGTACGTATGGGGTGTGTTTACAATGTCAGCTGGGTTGCAGTGGTTCATATTAGGATGCTAGGGCTCTTTTGTCTGCCGGGGAGATCTGATCATGTTGTGCCTAAGGTGGGAACCAGACCTGCACAATGGCTTGGATTGTTTAAATCTGTCCGTTGTTAGAACCGCTCAAATGACTTTGCAGGCAGGATTTCAACTCAGCTCATCAGTTTCACTTTACTGAGCTCCGCTCACCTTGTCCTGTGACATGGCAAAGGCAAGTTCTAGCGGTCGCTTATTTGGTATCTAATTTTAAAAGACCGAAGCTGGTTCCGTCCTGTGACAGCCAGGCATGGTGGTGATAAATTGCTCTGAGCAGTGACCAGGACATAGACTTGAGGTGCTTTGTCCTCTGACTCAGTGAAGTGGGGCACCGTGGATGGCTGCTTGGGGTGCTAGAAGGGAATAAAACTGGAAGGTCAGAGTCCCCCCACAAGCCCATCCAGTATGAATGATGGGCTTATTGCAAGAAGCAACCCTCACGTGTCCTTGTCCAAAGTACCACCAGGAGCAAGTCCAATGTGGCGGTGGAAAGTATGGCAGAAGTTGTTGTTCCCTGTCGGTTGATGATATGAGGTAACTGGGTCGGAAGTTAACCCCCCAAATAGTGGTATAGTCCTGCCACGGTGTGGCATGAGTTACATTTGCTGTATTAATCATATCTGTGAAATTTTGCCTCGCCCGGGCGCGGCTGAGTTAGCCGCATTTTGGCTAGGGAGTAGGGAAATGGGGTTTGAACAAACAAAACAAACCAATTTTAACGTCCGGGTCCAAGACCGGAAGTCAGACTGACTCATCGGACGGCCTTGCCCAGTGTTGCCCAGTTGAACTAGCAGCCCTTTGCGGTTGCCGCACCTTAAATGTTTGTTTGTTTGTTTTGATCAGACCGTTAGCCCATTGAACAGACGAATCCATTGTCTAGGCAACGCGGATACCTGTAACCTTTTTTCTTGAGAGGCCCCGGCTAAGGGCGGCGAGGAGACCGGGACTCGAACACCGGATCTGGTTTGACCCCGGTGTGTTTGGTCGTTTCGACCAGTAGCTGCCTTGGTGCAGCCACACCTTAACTTTTTGTTTGTTTATTTGGCCCTATTTCATTGCTCCATCGGCTCCAAGGGATGACCTCTTGGGCTAACTTTTAATCTGGTCATTTGCTGCAACTTTACACCGCCTGCTCAATTGATGCGAGGGTTTGGGCGTTGATGGCCGAAGTTGCAATTAACAGCTGCAAGGTTAAGAGGCGGAAGGTGGAATGGTTGACCGTAGCCGGTGTACCAGACATATTGAATGATGCATTAGTTTGTCTGTGAGGTTGACAAACTTCCTGTACTACGGCCTGATATGACCGATTTTGTTATCCATGCCAGGCAGACGGAATCACGGACATATACCATGGAATGGGTAACCGTAGTTACAGTGCAGTGCACCATCGGGTTCAGCTGTAATCTGCAAGCTCGCTCTAGATAGCAACCACCTTACAAGGTAGTGACAGACAGAACATAAACAAACATATGGTTGCCGACAAATGGACCGGCAGGCGCAGAGTGCAGCACTTGTGAGTTTGCTTGACAACGCTAAAGTTACTGTCGGTTGGTACACTGTCACTTCACAAGTAATATCAATATTACACGGTCTCCGTGCGAAGCTCTCCGCTCTCTCTCACTCAACAACTTAACCTCAATGAACTTCCTTTTGTAACCACACACTGGCAAACATGCCCCCCCTCCTCATCCAACCCATGTTGCTGTCGGTGCTGGGCAAACATGCAGCACACCAGTGTCCCTGGACTGACCTATAATGCACGCAAAACTCCATGCGTCACCAGTCAGGTAGATTGAACCTGGCCCACTCTCTTACAACAACAACCTAACTACAAACATCTAAGGTGTGGCAACCGCAAAGGGCTGCTAGGTCGAAATGACCAAACACACCATTGGATGGATCCAAAAACAATAGATTCCAGACCACCAACATCGAAAGCCCATACCATGGATCCGTCTAGGGACGTTCAACCAGTTCCTCATCAGACAAATCACCAGAAAAATCCACTTCCGAATCAAACATATCTGAATACTGACCTTCCGGAAGCAAGACATATGTAAGCAGGGATTCCCCCCCTTCTCTGTGTAGTTCTCTCTCTCTCCCTCTCTAAACCTGGTCCTATATGTATACTCCACACAGGGTGCGTGGTTCGATGCCCAAACCAACCGGAAGGATCCACAAGCTGAACCAAATACTCATACGACAGTGGGTAGGTCAACACGATTTTGACCACTGGGTTGGTGGCGTGATCATAGTGAATCAGAACCATGCGCTTACCCCAAACTTAACAAGAAGGAAGCACGGGGGCTGCAGTACATGCCCTCAATTGCTGCTGAACAATCACCTATACTGACGACCACCATATGTCCATCACCAGCACCCCCAGCCCCAATCAGTACAGGGTTGAATTCAAACTCCTAAAAGTAAAATGTCCCAATAAGGAAACAAGCAAACTAGAGGACAGCAAGGGTCAATCCACTTGCTGTGGTCACAAAGTCCTGCCAACACATGGTTGATGAAAGTGCAAAGCAGACAAAACCCCAATGGAAAGATGACAAACCCACCAAATCATAAAACGGCTATTAAACCCACAAGGGTAGGAAAACAATAGGTCCGCTTGCGGAGTTGGCCTCTACCTACAAAGCGCACCACCTGGATCAGAAAATCCACTCGGCCACTGCTATTCTGTGCTGAAACTATAGTCCCCTAAGTTCAACTGCCAGCAACCATCCACAGATGGCTGCTTCTCCATCAGCTGGCCTGTACTAAACCCTAACCCTACACCCTTCCCTACCCTGCCTCCTAAACCTTCCTAATGGCCACTAGCAAGCAAGGCCCGGTAGGGTGCCTCGGCATAGCGTGTCCAGTAGCATCCAAGCAAAGCCTCAAAGTTGGGGTTGTTGCATGTGTACAGCTCAGACATTGCCTTCACAGGGCCAGCAGCAGCACCACCATCTGCGCCGCACACGACTTCAGCATCAACAGCAGGCGCAGATGCAGACTCAGCAGACTTACTGCTGCCGTTGCTCTTGCTGCTGCTGCTCATCCAGCTCTTGGCAAAGCTGCCCCAAGTCTTGGTGGCCTTGCTTGCGTCTGCTGTGCGTACAAACTCCACGCGCTTCTTTGTGCCAGAGGACATGAAGGGGTTTAGCAACTGCAGCAGACATGAGATAGTAGTGGTGAAGGTTTGGGGTCTAGTTTAGGGTTTAGGGCCTTTGCGTCTGCTGTGCGTACAAACTCCACGCGCTTCTTTGTGCCAGAGGACATGAAGGAGTTTAGCCACTGCAGGAAACATGAGGTAGAAGGTTCGGTTTATATGAGGTAGAACGGTGTCTTTTTGTTTGAACCAGACCTAGCACAGCATGAATGTAGCACAATGGTTCTCAGCATCCCATCATTCAGTCTGCCGCTTGCATGAAATTAAACTGTGCCAAGGGCGGAGGGGCCCCTTACTGCCATCCCTGACTCCCTGCGCCTAACCCCTAAACCCTAGGCCTGCGCTTAGACCACCACCAATGCCGAAACCCTAAACCCTAGGCCTGCGCTTGTACCACCACCACGCGCCTAACCCCTAAACCCTAGGCCTGCGCTTGTACCATCACCACTGCCAAAGCCCTAAACCCTAGGCCTGTGCTTACACCACCGTCACCGCTGCTTACCATAAAGGACACCTCAAACACTGCAGGAGCATTCACCACATAGCACATGTGCAGGCGGTCTGGGTAATGGTCCTGTACCAGCTTGATGGCTGCCTGGGTGGTGGAAGGGGCTGGGGCATTGGAGGCAGAGTAGTCTGCACACAGGCACAAAATGCATGCTGATTGAGTACATCAGTCCTAGGACTCAGGGGTTCTGTGTATGGTTCAGGGTGCAAGAGTCAAGGGGTGTTCAAGGGGAGCCGAGAGTGCAAGAACTACGCAACGAGCTTTAGCAGGGCATGTTCTGATACTACTGTTGATTGAGGCCATTGTCCCAGGCTGCACTTGGAACAAGGAACACACTTGGTTGGAACCAGCTCTAATTTTGAGCACTTAAGATATTGTGCCATGATAGGCATTGCACTATATTGGCATAACATTGAGAGGAGGTTACAGCATGCGTACAGAAGCTTTGGCATGAAACAAACAGCATATGGTAGCCCGACATAACCTCCTGGTCAGAGAGCAACAGCAAGCGATTTCAGACAGAGGCACTTCAGCACAGCAACGATCTTGGGCGTCATCTAGACTTGTGCAGATACTCACTGTCGAGGTCCATGATCCAAATGATCTGTGTTGCTCCCTTCTGCATGTTCCGCATACATGCATCCATCACATAAGTCAGGTAGCGCATGTAGTGGTCGACCTCTGGCCCTACCAGCCTTCTGTCACGCTTGCGCAGCACCTATATCCAGCAGCAGAACAACCAGCGCATATTACTACATTTCATGATATGCCATAGCAAAAATTCACATAGGCCCAGCACCTCAAGACGTCATAGAGGTGGAACCAACCAGCGACATACACAGAACATATGGAGGTCTGAAGTCTTTAGAGATTGACCCCAAAGCAGAATGAATGGTCGATTGCAAGGCAAGACATATAGATGGCTAGGGGGCTCGCTGCCATAGGTGTCTGCAAATCCTGTGCAGCTTCAGGCTTTTGCAGGTTCATTGCAGGTTAGGACACCTAAAGGATACTCCAGTTTCAGGCTTGTGGAGATATTTTGGAGGTTCAGGGTTCTGTGAAGTTCAGGCTCCTGCACATCCTTCGCAGGTTCAGGCTTCGGTCAAGTTAAGGTTCAGACTGCTGCAATCTCGTGCAGGTTCTCTGGAGCTTCTGCACATTCTAGTTGCAGGTTCAGGCTCCTGTGGATGCTTCAAAGAAATTCTTGCTTCTGCAGTTCTATGCAGGCACAGGCTTCTGCAGACTCTATTTGCAGGTTCATGCTGCTGCAGGACTTTGCCAAGTTCATGCTGCTGCAGGACTTTGCCAAGTTCATGCTGCTGCAGGACCTTGCCAAGTTCATGCTGCTGCAGGACTTTGCCAAGTTCATGCTGCTGCAGGACCTTGCCAAGTTCAGGCTTTTGGAGTTTCTCGTTGCAGCTTCAGGCTTCTGCAGCTCATTCGCAGCTTCGCGCTCTTAAAGTATCTGCAGCTCACTGCAGAATCCAGGCTTCTTTACATGCCTTGCAAGTTCAGGGTTCTGTAGCTTTGCTGCAGCTTCAGGCTCTCAACCTATCTGCCAAATGTAACCAGTCAATGGAGTGGCTTGTGAGGTTCATGATGGCATGGCTCTGTAGCTACTGATGTAATCTTGCAAGCATGATAATGGATCACGGCTGAAGGCCCAGCTTGCCAGGATGCCAAGCTCTTGGCATGCGCATGGAGGGGTGGCCTGCAGCTTTGTGGCATCTCTTCAGCACTGCTAAGCATCTTAACAAGGTACTGATCCGCGCCAGAATAGGCCCAACTGCTACATGCTGGCGAAGCTTCAGTTTGCACTCACCACCACAGGGCGTCCCTCTGGGTCATGGCCAGCGATGGACACGAAGCCCTCCTTAACGTCTTGGTCAAACTCTGACGGGTCCATCTCGTCTGCGGCCGGCAGGAAAGGCGAGGATATGAGCATGATGCTTTGTATCATGGAGTCTATGACAGGAGATGGTGCGCGTGAGGGTTGCTGCGCTGCTGCTGCATGCAAGACCGGAGCTTCCTACCAGCACTTACCAGCCCCGTGCGTCTTGCGCCATCGTATTGTGGTCTCTAGGGCCTTGGCTGCCTTCCTGTGGGATGATTAGCATGGGATGATGAGCAGCTGCCTCGTGAAGGCGATGCCAGGGCTGGGAAAGAGGAAAAGCTGTCTACTCAGGCTTACCCGACATCACCATTCCAGGTCTTTAGGTAACGCACGATGCACGCATAATCACAAACTGCGTGAGCAAGGTGGTGTGAGGCTTATTTCTGCTTCTTCCTCCGCCGGATGGCACCTTCCCAGGGCAACAACTGTATTCTTACACGTCTGTGTTGCCAGGGTCCATTCTATGCCACTAGCCTTCACTAACTCCACAACCTTGCTTGGGTCAATGCTGGCAGGCATCTTGTAAAAGATTCTAAAGAAGAGCGGGTAGGAAAGCCGGAGATGCACCGAGCAGGGGTCGCTGCAATAAGGACAGATGCAGCACTCAGCGGCCGGTTAACATGGCATACTTTCCAGACTCAATGCACGAGCTCGGGTCTGCCACCTCTGCGCAGCAGAACACGAAACTCTGGATGCAGGTCACTCAAGAGTAGTGCAGTGTGCCTGGTGACCATCACTTGCGCATCAGTGACACTGGCCAGTGACAATTGATAGCTATCACGCCCACCCAATTCTTGATACCTGCAACAAAGGACCTGCAGAAGCTCTGTGCAAGTTTCCCGCTGTAGCCCCCTGTCAAGGAGGGTTCTTGCCTATCAGATGCCGTACTTTTTGGGAATTACAAGAACGATACGGTTCAAAAGGAAGCCATCACTTTGAAGTTATATATGAATTTTACGACTTGCACGCTTCCCGTTTTTCTAAAATGCATCCGCCAGAAGTTGCCTTGATTCTATGCTGGGTCGGCAGCATCCTCCATGCATAAGCCCTAGTCAGCAGGCCGGTCCTGGAGTTTTGCGCAGACTCAAACGTTCTGCCCTCTTGCATGCCATCACTCAACTGGAGCAACTCAAAGAAGTTATGCAAAGGCGGGCAAAGGCACACACGATAATGGGTCGGCAGAAGCTACGGGACAGCAGCTGCAACCTCATCAATCTTTACTCCTCTGAACCTACCGGGCACAAGCACCTCTCTTGCTAGTGCAACAGGCCTGAGCAGTGGAGCCAACCAGAGAGGTATGCCAATAAAACACGCCCTGCAGACGTCCGTTAGACCACGACCACATTTCAATTCTGGCCCTGAGCAAACAGTGCCGAGTACACTCTTAAAAACACTTTTTAGTCAATCCTGCGTGATATAAATCTACTTGACAGGCACACCTGCAAGCGCAGTACATGCCCCGCTGACTGTTTGCAACATGCCAGCCTCTTAATATGGATGACAGCATAGTGATGATGGGTAGCAGCCACCTCTTCATAGGGCCCGATGAGAAAAGCGGCGCTAACTCCATAGCAATCAATCATACTGACCTGATGAGAAGGGCGGCGCTAATTCCATAGCAATCCATCGAAATGCAAGACCAGCTATGCCATTGACCAAGCATACCCAGGGCAACGGAACTGAAACAACTAGTAGCAACTGGGGTCTTCCTGCGTTAGCTCTTGGTGTTGCCGCCGCTGGCGCCTGCCTGCTCCTGCTTGCTTCCTTTGCCTCCCTCGGTTTTGCTTCTGTGGCTCTGGTGGCTGCTGCTGCTGCTGCTGGTGGTGGTCTTAGTATCATCTTCGCCCTTGGAGGTGCTTATCCTGTCACTGCTGGTGATGATGTTGCTCTCGTATGCCTTGCTGCTGTCCCTGCGCCTGCTGCTTTTGCTTGCTTCGTTTGCCTCCCTCGGTTTTGCTTCTGTGGCTTTGGTGGCTGCTGCTGCTGGTGGTTGCCTTATTATCTTCGCGCTTGGAGGTGCTTTTCCTGTCACTGCTGGTGCTGATGCTGCTCTCGTTTCCCTTGCTGGTGCCCCTGCGCCTGCTGCTCTTGCTCGCTTCCTTTGCTTCTGTGGCTCTGGTGGCTGCTGCTGGTGTTGGTCTTGTCATCTTGGCCCCTGGTGCTGCTTATCCTGCCGCTGCTGGTCCTGATGCTGCTAAGCCTTGCCTTGCTGGTGCCCCTCTGCCTGCTGCTCTTGCTCCGTCCTCCTGCTACAGCTCTCATGGTCATCTGGTCGTTGCTGCTCCTCCCAGCTCTTGTGAAGTTCTTTTTTGGGGTCTGGAAGCCAGTGTCCTTGGATGCTTCCGAGGACACAAAAACTTACTGTAGATACAGTTACCATTACTACTGCGAAGCAGTAGGGCTTTAGCACTGGTCCTATGCCCCTATGCTGTGTTTGGACGGTCCAACCTAGCAGCCCCGCACTCTCTCGTGGGTGCCACAACTTAGATGTCATTTGTTTGATATCTTGCTCATCTGGCTGTTGCTGCTCCTCCTGGTGCTCGGCATCCTTCTTCAAGTTCCTGCCCTCCTGTTCATGGCCCTGAACCGGCTGCTCTTGCTCCTTACATTGCTGCTCTTGCTTTGTTCTCTGGCTCTGGTTGCTGCTGCTGCTGCTGCAGGATATCTATCCTCCTGTCCTGCAAAAGGTTCTCCGCCCCTGCTCGTGGCCTTTTCCCTTGCTCCTGGCTCTCCTGTCTCTGGCCCAGCTGCTGCTGTTGCTGCAGGATATTTAGCCTCCTGTCCCATGTTATCAGTACATTTCCTGATATGCCATAGCAAAAAATGCCATAGGCCCCGCACTTCAAGTTGTTTCAAAAACAGAGAGGTGGCAGGGAAGGGGACATAACGGCCAGGCATACCGCATATGAGTGAAAGTGCTTTCAGAGGTAGCAGTGTAAAACACTTCTCAGGTCTACTTGTCTCAGCCTCACTAGAATTTTGCAGCCATCTGGCTCTCTATCGCTCACACTTACTCTCCCCACAACCCTAACAAACTGGTTGAATCAAACTTGGATGCTGCACGGCCCGGAGTTAACAAAAGCAGAGAGGTGGAACAATAGCCTCCTGTCCCATGACCTGTCCCACTTCTCCGCCCCCTTGCTCGTAGCCTGCCCTTGCTCCCGCTCCTCCTGTTCCTGGCCTAGTTTTGGCCTGGTGATGCTCACCTGCTGCTGTCTAGAGTTCTGGGTTGGGTTTAGACTTCTTGGCGTCCTAGGGGAGCCCCACAATCCTATAGGTGGGGGTGGAAATGCAGGGGTTGGTTGACCCATACCCCGCCCCCCGGGTTTTAGGGTTTTGTCACTAGTGACAGAGGCCCACAATGCCCTCCAGATCCCCCTACCCCCGTTGACAGAGGCCCCACGTCCCCCACATCTTTAGAATTGTTAGGCTGCCCCTGCTGCTCCCGGTGCTTGCAGCCTGCCCTTGCGCCTGCCCCTCCTGTTTCTTGCCCAGCTGTGAGTGCTGATATGATCGTGCTGCTGACTAGACTTCTGCGGGGTGTTATTATTACATTTCATGATATGCCATAGCAATAAGTACCATAGGCCCCGCACCTCAAGCTGTCACAAAGAACAACGAGGTGGAACAGAATACGGGTAAACTTCGATATGTATGACAACATATGCCTAGACATTCTGCGGGGTAATCTTTAGGGTTTCTTGTAGTCTTGCAGCTAAAGCAACTAGTGAAGCAGCGTGAGCATGTATACTACTAGTTAGCAGAGCGGAGCAACGAGTATGCCAAAAATGCCAGTGCAGGATCATTACTAGCAGAGGTAGGAATTAAAGTGCAAGCAGCAGCAGATACATCAGAAACAGATCACTGCGTGCACAGCCCTCGGACCGTGCAGCACCCACGCATGACTCCAACCAGTTTCTTAGTGGAGTGGTCTGAGTTTTATGAGATAGATCACTGCACAGCCCTCGGACCCGCGTGCAGCACCAGCCACATGGCTCCAACCAGTGTGTTAGCATATTGTTTACATTTCGTGATGCGCCATAGCAGAAAGTGCTGTAGGCCCCGCATATCAAGCTGTTAGAATAGCAGCGAGGTGGAACAGCCAGTTACAAGCAGCAGCAGTACAAGGTACAGCATACAAGCAAAGGGAGGCGAGGAGTAAGTGACAGCAGAGAGGTATACAACACCCTAGCTGCTGGACCTCATGTCTAGGCATATATTGTCATGCATGCCAATGACAACCTGTCGTCTGTTCCACCTTGCTGTTCTTTGTGACAGCTTGAGGTGCAGGGCCTGTGGCACTTTTTGCTATTTTGCATTAAGGCAACACAGTACTGCATTGGCCTATCCGCTGGGACATACACTGCATGGTGCAGGTTGGCAGGACACCTGACTCCACCCAGACATCAAAACCATAAAAACAGTTGATGATGTTCATAATCTATTGCTTGGGACTTCAGTCAGTCACAACATGCCAAAAAAGTCGCTTACTGTTGCTCTTGCCGTTTGTGCAGCTGCTGCTCTTGCTACTGTGCTGGTATTAAGCAACGTGGAAAGGACAACTGTAGGAGCTACTTGTGACGTTGGTACACGATCGGATATCAATACGCGGACCGATTACCAGGTCCAACACATAGGGAGCTTGAAATTGGATTAATAGCTTCCGAGCACGGCGTGTGTATGGATCCCACAGTGGCCCGATAGGTACGCAACACTTCGGGCTCAGGTCCCCAGGTTTGTTGAACGTTTCAGTGGTATGGAGTCCATGGGACAGTGCTGCGCTGGACTACACGTTATCAGTACACAAGGCGGCTTCACCCTCACCACTTGTGTGAGATCTCATGTGAGACAGAGGCCGCAAATCAGGCTACGTTTAGAGGATAACGCAAGCAGGACCTGCGCATGGGATTGGTGCCGACCTTTGCAGTGGAGCTGCAGCACTGGCGCGCTGCACGTCTTCAGTAGTAGCACTGAACGAGTGCCTGGCTATCACCCGCGACGAGTGCCTACCGGTCAGGTGGCATCCACAGAATGTATCCATGTCTGCATTCATCAGACTATTGTTGTCCACAACGACGATTAGTCAGGGACCGGGTGCATGCGGTGTCTGTGTATTCGACCGAAACCGCGCTCGTGGGAGGAGCGCAGTGATTTGGGCAACCCCTGCCATCGCAGCTCAGGTTAGAAAGCTAATCCTATAACGGCAGGGAGCCGACTCGAACTCGCCTACATTGTGAGAAACGGTAGGTTAACAACGAGCTCTGCAACAGAGATGATGCAGCTGGGAGAGTGTCGCGGTTACGTACATGGCAGCCATGGTGGGCAAAGACTAATCAGGAGCCACATTTGACTTTTCGAGAAGATGATACGATTAGCACGATCATCATCACACAGACAAACCAGCAGTATCCGGCCGTGGCTTGGTGCAGCATCTGACGCAACTTGAATGGCATGTTCGTCACCCCCGCGAACAAGAGCATTTTCTCTGAACAATTCCAGCTAGAATTGGTTGCGTTGTCTTGTATATCTCACCTGTGTTCCTGCGTGCAGGTTTGGAGCACCATGGTGTCCAAGACGGCTATCCTGCTGGTTGTGGCACTAGCGGGGCTATGCTGCG
Source organism: Pseudopediastrum boryanum (assembly GCA_963556185.1). Lineage (NCBI taxonomy): Eukaryota > Viridiplantae > Chlorophyta > Chlorophyceae > Sphaeropleales > Hydrodictyaceae > Pseudopediastrum > Pseudopediastrum boryanum. The sequence goes on along the minus strand of OY744512.1, from coordinate 2,162,456 downwards.
GTAAGCATACCGGAATCAGTACTAAAAGGTCATGGCAGAGCTGCTTTCGCCGCATATCATGCGCATTTATAGCCTAGGTGCAGCAGTTGCTGGAAGATTGTGCTGCAGACTTACGTCATTCCTCAGTGGCACCATCGAAGGCCGGGGTTACCAACGTTCCGTGTGTGCTCTTCCCTTCGCAGTATCTGCTCAGAAACCAGGGACCTACCAAGCAGCTTACCATTACCTTAGATGCAGCGCCAGCGCGATTGTGGTTCCGGAGAACACCGCTCAGCTGGTCGGCGTCATCAAGCAGTACTATGCTAAGGCGAAGAGTGGCGTGCCTGTGACCATTCGCAGCAGCAGACCGTAAGTACCAAATGATGTCTATGCCATCTTCACCACCAGTGCCCGCAGCTGCATCTACAGCAGCACGCCCTCACGGCTCTGCCTCCATACCTGCACCCTACTTGATAAAGGACCGTGTGAATGTAAAGGCCTTTGAAAAGGCCTTTAAAAGTTGAAAGAATACCTGCACCCGATTTTTTCAAGCCATCAACAGTTCAAAAAATACCTGCACCCGGTACTATTAAGCCATCAGTTGTGACCAAGATGCGCCTATGTTTCCATAGAAGCCGCAGCAAGAGGATGAAGTCAGCAGCGCAGTGGTCGCTGGATCCATACAGACAATCCCAGCGCTTCTGCCATGCAAACACAACAGAAGTACCTCACAGGAAAGGTACCGGTTACTGGTTGTGGAAGTAACATGCGCAGGAGCAGATGCAGTAGCAAAGGGCATGTAAGCAGCAGCAAGAGGAGCAGTAGCAAAGGGCATGTAAGCAGCAATAAGAGCAGCAGTAGCAAAAAGCATGTAAGCAGCAGCAAGAGCAACAGTAGCAGAGGGCATGTAAGCAGCAGCAAGCGCAGCAGTAGCGAAAAGCATGTAAGCAGCAGCAAGAGCAGCGGTAGCAAAGGGCATGTAAGCAGCAGCAGCAGGAGCAGCAGCAGCAGCAGAGGGCATGTAAGCAGCAGCAGAAGCAACAGTAGCAAAAAGAATGTAAGCAGCAGCAAGAGCAGCAGCAGCAAAGGGCATGTAAGCAGCAGCAGGAGCAGCAGCAGCAGCGGCCAGCAGCAGGAGCATCACGGATAGGTCAAGCAACAACTGCAGCCGGAGATTAGGTGCAGGCATGCAACATCTCACTGCAAGATCGTAATAAGTTGGCACAGATCATAATCAAATTGTAATGGTACAGATCATAAAAAGATCGTAATAGATATTGTAATAAACATCATGGTATTCTGTTCCACCTCGCTGTCCTTTATGACAGCTTGAGGTGCAGGGCCTATGCCAATGTTTGCAATGGCATATCATGACATATAACAAAAGAGTACATACAGTACTTGGCAGCACTGGATTTTTAGGCCCGCATACATCTGCAGTATACCTAGGAGACATATCATTGGTTTGGGGTGGTGGCCGCGAGTTCAGGTATATGCCCTTTGCTTTGTATGCACCATGCCAGTCTGTCAGGAACCCTGTTGTTCGCCCCTAGCTTACACCCCTGAGTTTTCGCCTCTACCACCTCCACTAAGCATACCTTAAAGACCGGCTTGGAGCAGCGCCAATACGCTAGTCCTGGTCCTTGTCTATGAACGCAATGTGCTTGCCTCGGCAACAGCGCCAACATGCTAGTCTTGAGGTTGTTGTGGTCATGTCGGTTTAGTTCTGTTCACTTGGGGGGCTTTATTCCTGTTGGCAAGTGCCCAAGATCCTTTTCCTGGAGTCCTTAACAGTCTCTTCTAGGGTGTCGCTTGTGCAAATCCTGAAAACATGTATACCAAGGACGACAACTCCATCTTCAATTGATTGAAGCTGCCACCTATTGCGTAAGATCTGATTTCATGTACATACTCACCCCACCCCACTAAGAAAATGGTTTGAGTCATGCTTGGGTCCTGCACGGCCCGAAAGGCTGTGCAGTGGTCTCTAATAATAATGTTATAACAATCATATAATAATAATGTAATGATAATAATATAACTGCTATCAGATTCAGCCTACGGTCTGCTTGCCCTTTTCATGTCAGCTTAATGTCAGCTCTCTCTCTCTCTCATGCTCTCTGAATCTCTCACCCTCACCCAACTGGAAATAACTGGTTGGAGCCACTTCTGTCTTGCTCCAATGCTGCACAGCCCAGAGGGCTGTGCAGTGGTCTCTCTAACATATAGTCGTTACATTTCTACAGCCGCATAACTCTGAACACCACAACATCCTTGCTCCTGCCCTTGAAGGTCGTTCCACTCCTCCGCCACCTTCCCTTGTCCCGGCCCGGCCCAGAAGTCACCGGCTGTAACACCGGCCGTCACAACCGAGGCCGGCCCGCGCAAGGCCACAGGCGCCGCTCCGATCACCGTCGCGGTCCATCATCAGAAGCTGAACAAGGTCATTGATAAGAACCCCATGGGCCCTTATACCCTGACCGTCGGCGCGGGCATGGATCTGAACGAGCTTACAGACGCTGCGACCAAGAACGGCATGAGCGTGCAGATCGGCAGCTTGTGCGCGTACGCCGGTCTGACTGTGGGCGGCATCTTGGCGACGAGCGCGCACGGCAGCGGCGACCAGACCGTCAACATGTTGGTAAGTGCGAGGAGTATTGGCGATAGGGGCCCAGCGACCGAGTCAGCAGCTAGCTAGGTAAGGAGCAGCAGCAGCATTATGGGGTGGAGGAGGAGGGCAAGAGCAATAGCTGCAGCAGCAGAATGAGAGGCAGAGGCAGCAGCAGCAGCTGATGAGGGAGTAGCAGCAGTAGCTCTATAAGAGGGAGAGGGGAGAAGAGCAACAGCTGCAGCAGAAGACTCAGAGGAAGCAGCAGCACCAGCATCTATTTAGGGAGCAGCAGCAGCACGAGGGGAAGGATAAACAGAGCAACAGCTGGAGCGGCAGCAGAGAGGAGCCAGGAGCAGCAGCAAAGGTTATAGCAGGAGGCAGCAGCAGCAGTAGTAGTAGTACCAACAGCAGGAGCGCTTACAGACCTCTGATCAAAAAGGACAGCAGCGGCAGCAACAGCAGCTGAAAAGGCCAGGGCCACCCTCGTTAGATCAGCCTGAAACCCCCTAAAGAAAGAGACTGCTGGGGTCTGGTTGGAGTCATGGGACAAGTGCTGCGCAGGGATCAATCTTATACAAAATGATATGAAACGAATGCAAGCATGCACCGGCAGCAGCAGGAGTAGCTGGAAAATTTTTCATCAACCCCGGTTACGAAACCACCTATTGTTCCGCCTCGCTGTTCTTTGTAACAGCTTCAGGTGCGGGGCATATGGCACTTTTTGGTATGGCATATAATGAAATGTAATGAAACCCCCGGTTACTAAACCCCCCTTAATATTCCGACAAGGGGCCATGGTCACACCGTGCTAGACCAGCAACAGGACTAGCAGCTTACCTAAAATAGGACAATGTAACAATACCTCAAGGTAGCAGCTAGAGGGCCAGAATGTAGCCATAGCCATTCCAATCTCTACTAGCATTAGCTCCACTATTATCAGTTTCCCTAGCCCCCGGTCCCTTACCCCTGCCTAACTCCCCCCTCCCCCCCTTCCAGGCCCTCCGTTTGCCCGCACTTCGCCCCCCACACCTGCACGAGCTCCAGTTCTCTGAGATTCCTACATCAATGCGCACGTAATGATGTGTTTCCGCCTGTTGGCCTTATGTAGTTCTAATGGGCCAGGGCACTTAGGAGTAACAAACCAAACAAACACACAGTCAAGGGGTGGCAGTTAGACGAGCATTGCCAGTGAATGTAGCATTTCATTAATTGTTCATTCTGAGAACATATGTTCTGTTCTTATCTGTTTTAGGTTTGTTCCAATTTATCCGCCTTGTTGCTGCTGCAGGTGGACACAGTCCTGGCTTTGAACCTCATTGACGGTATGGGCAATGTTTTAACATTCTAATTATGAATTGATGTTTTTAACAAAAATCAATGTAAGTTGGTGTATTCATTATAGTTAGTCTATTCATTCTGCTGCAGGTGGACACAGTTCTGGCTGTGAAGCTCATTGACGGCTTGGGCAACGTAAAAGTGCTCAAAAGGACCGATCCTGATTTCAAGCTGATCAACGGTGGATTGGGTTTGATCGGTATCATCACTGAGATCACTTTTAAGATGACCCCTCCAAGCAACACCCAATTGATTACTTTGGAGAGGAGGAACGATGCAAGCCTGGCCACGGATATCCCCAAGATGCTCGAGGTAAGTTCAGGCTTCGAAAATAAAAGAGTGCACCCATAGGCTAAACCCTGCCTAAACCCTAGCACCCATAAACCCTACCTAAACCCTACGTGCCGTAAACCCTGCCTAGACCCTAATAGCTTGCCCAGGGATATCCCCAAGATGCTGGCGGTGAGTTCAGGGTTTTAAAAAGAGAATGCACCCCTAGGCTATACCCTACCTAAACCCTACAAGCTTGGGCACGGATATACCCAGAAAGGAAGTGAGTTCAGGTAACAGATAAGGAATTTTCTCTCAGACTAGACCCCAGGGTTTTTTAGCAGTGTATGGCTTGCCTTTGCGATTTGGAGTTGAGCGTGTGCATTTCTTGTCCTGTGGCCGGTGTTCTTGGAGGTGGTACAGGGAAAAATGCAGGGGTGCTCACTAGGCGACCGAAGCAGGGTTTATGACAGGCTGCCACGGCGCATACAAAGCAAGAAGCATACTTAGACCACCACCCCAAACTTATGAGAAGCCTCCTAGATGGTCGCCACAGGTTAAAAGCTGGCAGATGGGCCGGTGTGACCCCATTAAGAAACTGGTCGGGATCCTTCCTTGGGCGCTGCACCGCCCAAAAGCTGTGCATATTTTCTTGTAATAACTATATGTATTTGAATGTTTTAAAAGGAAACTGTCTTTTTCCAAAGGATGTGTTTTCTTGTTTACATTTTGTTCTGTGGCTTTGGCTCCGCCTCTGAACCCTGCTTTGCTCTCAATGTATATGAATATACAATTTATCTTTATACATAATATTTTTTATAATTAGTATTATATTTTTATACCCCCCTCGCTCTCCTCCATCACAGAGTGGCAACTTCTGACGCTTTGAGTCTGCGGCTACTAACACCCCCTTCCCTCTCACCTTCCCTCTCTCTGCCCCCCTTCACAGATTGGCAAGCACATCCTGATTTTGTGGCGCCTCGGCTATGTCAGCAATGCCTGCCACAATTCAAACGCGATGCGCTTCTTGTTTTGACACTTTGAGTCTGCATCTACTAACACCCTGCTGCCCTCTCGCTTTCCTCCTTTCACAGATTGGCAAGCACATCCTGATTTTCTGGCGCCCCGATATCAAGCAATACACCGCCTACATCACACGCGAGGCGCCCAAAACCATAAAACCAAACCCTAAAGCCTTCATGTCTCTCCTCCCAAACCTCAAAGGGAGACCGAACGTGAGCCTTCTCATGCGGGACCTACAAAAGCTCCTACCGGACGACATCGAAGCGATCGATTTGGTGTGCGATGTTAGTCAGGAGCAGAACCTTGCATTCAGTTGGGCGAGCGTGGGCCCAAATGAGCCGAAGGCCAACGTCACCGGTTTCACGAATCGGATGCAGGCGAGTGAGTGTGACATGCATTGCCTGTGGAATGACATGAACGTAACCGGTGGCGCTACACAGGACGTTGAGTTCACGGCGGATTATGATCAACTTCCCGGTTGGATCAGTGATGTGAAGAGGATCTTCCAGAAGGATCTGTGGGAAGATGGCAAGAAGAGGTGAGAGAGAGGGTTTGGCAATGCGCCTTGAGGCCGAAGGTTTAGGGTCTAGGGTTTAGGATATTTCTCAACCTAAAATATGCCTGGGACTGTGGAAGGATTGAAAAAAGAGGTGAGTGAAGGGGTTTGGCAATGCGTCCTGAGGTTCCATCATAGGCCAGATGCCTAGTAGGGCTTCATGAGGGATTAGGCTTTAAGACTTAGGGTTTAAGAACTCTACACCCTAAGCTATCCCAGAAGCTGCCTCAAGAATTGATGGAACCCAATCGCACCTTGTTGGTCTTCTGAGTAAGTGTGAGATGTCCTTTACTCAATGACGAGCCTCCTCCATAGATCATGGGGGTAAACAAACTAAAATGCGGTATTATGGATATATACATCTTGCATCTATTTGTTCTTTCTTACAAATGTTAGAAACGGGGCAGCTATGGGCAGGTAGAGGTTCCCTTAAGAAAACAGGTCAAGACAGTAGTGTGGCAACCCAGCGCCCCTTTCATGGTATGTATTGACTGTCTCATAGGTGCTGCTCTTCCACCTGGCTGTTTTTGTGGCTTGAGGTGCGGGGCCTATGGCCCTTTTTGCTATGGCATATCATGAAATGTAGTACTACAGAAACAGCGAGGTGGAAGTATATGCCTAGACACAGCGGTTTCTGTAGCAGTTGACATCCGGGGGTTATGGCAGTTTTGCTGTGGCATGCCGTGAAATGTACTAACAAGAAATGAAAAGATAAAATAATCATAAAGAAATAAAATAAAATAAAATAAACCCTTGCCTGAGATTTCCACCTCAGTATGTAGCATTTTTGCCACTGGCATTTCTGTCACCCGTGTCACCCCCCACTCACCCGGTGCAGTTACAGGTACCCAGGCTCTGGTAACCTCATCAGTCTCCCCCACCCAAGGTACCCTGCCTCCTTCAGCATTCCCCATGTACCCTTTACCACCTCACTATACATATGAAGCTATGCCTGCCCACCTAGGCATGTATCGATTCATTTTGGGTGCTAACACTTATGTCATTCGTGTCACCCCCCACTCACTTGGTGCAGTTACCTGTGCCCAGGCCCTGGTTACCTCATCACCCTCCCCCATCCACCCAAGGTACCCTGCCTCTTTTAGCATTCCCCATGTACCCTTTACTACCTCACTATACATATGAAGCTATGCCTGCCCACCTAGGCATGTATCGATTCATTTTGGGTGCTAACACTTATGTCATTCGTGTCACCCCCCACTCACTTGGTGCAGTTACCTGTGCCCAGGCCCTGGTTACCTCATCACCCTCCCCCATCCACCCAAGGTACCCTGCCTCTTTTAGCATTCCCCATGTACCCTTTACTACCTCACTATACATATGAAGCTATGCCTGCCCACCTAGGCATGTATCGATTCATTTTGGGTGCTAACACTTATGTCATTCGTGTCACCCCCCACTCACTTGGTGCAGTTACCTGTGCCCAGGCCCTGGTTACCTCATCACCCTCCCCCATCCACCCAAGGTACCCTGCCTCTTTTAGCATTCCCCATGTACCCTTTACCACCTCACTATACATATGAAGCTATGCCTGCCCACCTAGGCATGTATCGATTCATTTTGGGTGCTAACACTTATGTCACTCTTGTCACCCCTCACTCACCCGGTGCAGTTACCGGTGCCCTGGCCCTGGTTACCTCTGGATCCGCTTTGGCCGTGGTGATGACGCGTACCTGAGCACCATGCAGGGAATCAAGAGACCAGTGTATCTCCAGAGCACTTGGCTGAGGTCAAGGAAGGCGTTTGAGTTCCCTATAAAGTATCAGTTTGTTATGGATTTGATCGAGGAGATGACCCTGTGCAAGTAAGTGGCGAGCTTGCAAATGGGGTTTCGGGGGTTGCAAGCAGAATTTAGGGGGTTTAGGCAATTGTTTGGGGTTTTTGCGGGGATTTAGGCAAGATCTCGGGCCTTTGGGGTTGGGGGTTTAGGGGATGGTGAGAAGGAAAATGGGCCTACAGAGCACTTGGTTGAGGGCAAGGAGTGGGCTACCCCTGTCAAATACACTTTGTCATGGATTTGATCGAGGAGATGACCCTGTGCAAGTAAGTGGCGAGCTTGCAAATGGGGGTTTAGGGGGTTGCAAGCGGGGTTTTAGGGGGATTAGGCAGTATTTTGTGTTTTTTGGGGGGTTTAGGCGAGTTTGGGGAGTTTGGAGGTTTAGGGGTGTGTAAGGAGCCAATGGGGCCTACAGAGCACTTGGTTGAGGGCAAGGAATGCGTTCAACTACCCTTTCAAGTATCAGTTTGTCATGGATTTGATCGAGGAAATGACCCTGTGCAAGTAAGTGGCGAGTTTGTATTGGGTGTTTAGCGGGTTTAGAGGGTGTCAAGGGCGGGTTAAGGGGTTGTGAGGGGGGTTTAGGGGTTTGCTAGGAGCAGTGGGGCCTGCAGAGCACTTGGTTGAGGTCAAGGAAGGCGTTTGAGTTCCCTATCAAGTATCAGTTTGTCATGGACCTGATCGAGGAGATGACCCTGTGCAAGTAAGTGATGCTGCAGCGGGGGTTTAGGGGGTTGCAAGCGGGATTTTAGGGGGTTTAGGCACTTTTGTTTGGGATTTTGGGGGTTTTGGAGGTTAGGGGTGTGTGAGGAGCCAATGGGGCCTGCAGAGCACTTGGTTGAGGGCCCGAATGCGTTTGACTACCCTAATACATTAGTGTGTCATGGATTTGATCGAGGAGATGACCCTGTGCAAGTGAGTTGTGAGGCTGCAACGGGGGTTTAGGAGGTTTCAAGCGGGGTTTTATGGGGTTTAGGGAGTTTTGTTTGGGGTTTTTGGGGAGTTTGGAGGTTTAAGGGGAGGTGAGGAGCCAATGGGGCCTACAGAGTACTTCGGTGAGGGCAAGAAATGCGTTCGATTACCCTATCAGTTTGTCATGGATTTAATCGAGGAGATGACCCTGTGCAAGTAAGTTGCGAGTTTGCAAATGGGGGTTTAGGGGGTTGCAATTGGGATTTTAGGGGGTTAAGGCAATTTTATTGGGTTTTTTTGGGGGTTTAGGCGAGTTTTGGGGAGTTTGGAGGTCTATGGGTGTGTGAGGAGCAGTGGGGCCTGCAGAGCACTTGGTTGAGGGCCAGGAATGCGTTTGACTACCCTATCAAGTATCAGTTTGTCATGGATCTGATCGAGGAAATGACCCCGTGCAAGTAAGTTGTGAGGTTGCAAATGGGGGTTTAGGGGGTTGTAACCGGGATTTTAGGCAAGTTTTCTGGGGTTTTTGGGGGTTTAGGCAAGTTTTGGGGAGTTTGGAGGTTTAGGGGGGGGGGTGAGGAGCCAATGGGGCCTACAGAGTACTTGGCTGAGGGCAAGAAATGTGCTGGAGTACCCTATCAAATATCAGTCTGTCATGGACCTGATTAAGGAGACGACCCTGATACCCTGCGTGTATGCTGACAGGCTGCGTGTTTGATCCCCTTGCACTGCTCTTTTATCACAGGTACGACGCGCACCGGACTGGGGCAAGAACTTAACCCTTAAATTTTTGTTTGTTTGTTTGTTTAATCTGCCATGCAAATTGGGTCATATATGACCCAGTTCACACATGTTGTGGCTACAGAGACTGGTAACATTTGTTTGCACTGAAACTTCATTGGATGACTCAGCATGGACTGTACTACACATGCAGCTCCCTAAACCCTATGACAGAAACCCTAAACCCTCCCAGGCAGGGCTTATCCTGGGAGGGGTCTAGCTTTGGCAGTACAGCGCGGTGGGCTTTGCTGGAACGTCGCCACGCAAGTAACCCGTACGCTCATTGATGTTTGGCCGTTCAACGCTAAATGGCTGCTTTCCCCAAGCATCACTGGGTGCCTCGGCGGTACCATGGGCACTAGGGTTGGCTTCAATCTCCTCAGAAGGGGCTTCACTGCTGCTGCAGCTGCTGTCTGTGTTGGCTTCATGGCTGAACTCGACATTACGGCCCCTAGCACCGGTCGGAAGGGTGAATTTTGCACGCGGGTTGTCATACTGAGCACACTCGTCCTTTGAGAACCTATACTCCTTGCGGTCATCGTTAAAAAATGCATGAAAAAAGCCAGAGCGTCTGCCACAGGGCCGTACTACAACATCGTCATAGTGTACACCTTTCCCTTTCACGCCAAAAACATGCCCAGGCACGCGCAGGAACCTCCCAACCCATGATGCCAGGCCGCGGGATTTCTTGCGCCCGTCCATGGCTTGTTGCTTGCAATTCGGGCTTGCATTGGCTAAGAATAATGATTTGAGAACAAAGTTGTGGCAAAAGTACTAGAATTGGTGGTGCTCGACACCGCTGAGGGGTGCGCAGGTGAGAGGAAGGCGAATCGGCGCCGAAATCTGGGTTCTACAAACCCCTTTAAAAGTGGGTCATATATGACCCAATGGCAGATTAAGGGTTAAACCGCACCTTCACCTACGCCAAGTCGCTCCCACCCACCCACCCATCCACCCAAGCTACTTGTATACTAACAGGCTGCGTGTTCGATCCCCTTGCACTGCTCTTTTTCTCATAGGTACAATGCCCGTCCTCACTGGGGCAAGAACTTTGACCGCACCTTTACCTATGCCAAGTGCCCCGTCCGCCCCAAGTACAAGAACTTTGGAGCTGCTTTGTCAACCATTGCCAAGTATGATCCCCTCAAGATGTACACCCCCAGCCTGTTTGCCAAGGTAGGTGTTGTCGTTAGGGTTCAGAAGGGTAACCCTATAATCCCTGAAGCCTAAGTCCCAACCCAAACCTATTGCTAAGTATGAACCTCTTACGATGTACACACCCAGCCTGTTTGCCAAGGTAGGTGTTGTTGAAAGGGTTTAGGCGTGACCCTAATAAACCCTAAAGCCTAGATCCCAACCCAAACCTATTGCCAAGTATGATCCTCTGAACACGTACACACCCAGCCTGTTTGCCAAGGTAGGTTTTGACAAATGGGTTAACTCCACTGCAACGAGACGATTTGGTCTCGCTATCGCCTTTCGTATCGTGGTTCAGCTCTTGCACTTCATTTGTACTTTTCAACTCCACTGCAATATCAACATGGCTTTGATATGCTGCATGTTGCACCCAACCATTGTTTTGGGAATATAGCTCACTAAAACCTAAACCCTAATCCCTAAACCCTAATCTTTACACGGCTAAGCCCTTAACGTGTATTCCTGTGCCTGCGTCCTCCCCTAGTGGCAGCCATAACCTCCCAGACCCTTAGTCTCCCCCGCCGGCACCCAGGCACATGCTACTGGCAGCGTGGGAGTCCACCTGGTTTCCGGGTCGGACTGAACAGCATGCTGACTACATGGTAATCACTTCACTTCGCTACAGCACTTGAGATATCCATTGCCACAAGAATATGAAGTGCAATGTCTACTTTACTTCAAGACACCTTTTAATGCACCAACACGTTGACTGGAGTGATAAGTTCCTCTGAGATCCGACACTTTCCATGTGTCTGTGTCCTTGCAGGTTGCCTCCGGGACCCCCTACACCCCTTTCCCCCGCTGCACCCTAACCCAGGCATGCTACTGCACTCAAGATATCCATTGCCACAAGGATATGAAGTGCGTGCCCTCCATGTCTTTCCCAGAGTATAAGGTCTGTAAGTACATGGGCCCTCCTGCCAAAAATGGCACGATCAATTTGGACCCTCTGTTCGAAGCCGCGGACCAGGTTTTAAGCGGGCCTGCAATGGGTTAGAGATTGCTAGGATAACAACTATGAGCCCAGAAGGGCACCCCTTGGGAGCCAATGAAGGCTCATAGGGCCAAAAAGAAAGAGAAAGAGAGAGAGAGACTCTTTCCCGTGGGGACCGTGTATGGATCTCCGTGTGGGATTGTGGGAAGGGTTCCTGGGTACAGAGAGGTGCTACCTTTATGTTGGAGTTAGGGTTTAAGCTTGATCCTAAAGCTAATTTAACTTAGGGTTTAAGCTGTGATCTTCTGTTGCAAAGCGGGCCTGCAATGGGTTAGAGAGAGAGAGACTCTCGCGGACCGGATCAAGTTTTGGTCTCCAGCGTGGAATTGCGGGAAAGGTTCCTGCGTGTCAGGTCTCAGCCTACACAGAACCCTTACTTCTATGATGCTGGTTAAGGGTTTAGTGTTAACCCTGAAGCTAAGTTACAGCCGTGGACTCTGTGTTGAGCGGATTTGTGATGGGTTAGAAAGAGGATGGAGGAGACGGTGTATTGGTGTCCAGCTTGGGGTTGTGGGAAGGGTTGCTGGATACTATACAAATTACACAGAGCCATTACCTTTACTTAATGGCTTTAGGAATTAAGGTCAGCCATGCCTTTTGAGTTGACCGGACCTGTCTTGGGTTGAAAGCTTAGAACTTGAAGGACTTTATGACAATGGAGGCTGGAGCTATAGCTTCAGCAAAAAACTACAGCTGTGCTGGGCAAACCTCGCCTGGCTCAAGGGTTTAAGATGAAGGTTTAGGGTTTAGGGATAAACCCTAACCAAGAGCATAGTACTGCAAGTTGGACAAGCACCCCTTTGTGGCTGCACTGTGTCACTACCAGTTCAAAACTGAATGATAGAGGCCAGTCGGAGAGGGCAGCTATGGGCTTAGGTCTGAGTTGGGCAAATTGCAGTCAAAAGGTACCCCGCCGATGCATGCAGATTTGACTGCCGGCAGTCTGGGTGGGGGAAGGCTAATACTGGTCCCAGGCGTGTTTGACTTGCCACTGTCTGAGCGGCTGGGCAAATTTATTCTATGCATGCAGATTTGACTGCCCAGTCTGGGTGGGGGAAGGCTAGTACTGGTCCCAGGCGTGTTTCATTTGACTTGCCAGGTCTGAGAATGGCAAATATATTCTATGCATGCAGATTTGACTGCCCAGTCTGGGTGGAGGAAGGCTAGTACTGGTCCCAGGCGTGTTTGACTTGCCAGGTCTAATTTGTGCAGATCATCTTATCCTATGCATGCAGCTTTGACTGATCAGGCTGCGTGTACCGGGCTATTGGTTGCACGCGGGTAGGTGAATGGACAGTCTGGTTTGTTGCAGGTCAGCTTGAGCAGGCAGGTTTGCCTGAGCACTGTAATGCCTGGTCCATCTCTACGATGGCGAGTACTACATGACATGACAGGTTGGGCAGGTGGGGAGTTCTAGTAGCAGGTCCAATGTCAGTGCTTATCTACGAAGCTTCCCATGGAACATCTGGAATGCTAGGAGGACTTGTGACTGGTGGGCCCACCGCTGAATTGCTGCGACGGTAGTGGTAGTGGGGCCAAGTCATGCAAGGGACTTCAAGCCTGATGTTAATTATATCAAGCAGGCCTGACTTGAGTTAAGAGGTGAGCTCAAATCATGAAGAGCATAGAACGTCCGTGATGCAAGTCGCATCACGGGCTTGACCCCAGAAGCAAGCGTGATGTATCATAGCACGTGTGATGATGTATCACCTATGATGTAGCCGTTACACATGTTTGGCATTATGGACCAGATAGCTTACACTGTCGGTCGCGGCGATGCGCCAAACGCTCCGGAGCCGGCAGATTGCGAATCACCGAATCACCGGAGCGACCTTAGGGGATAGGTCCCGGGTGAGCAGGTGAGGGCGATTAGAACCCTTTCTCGGGTGACCCTATTCATACATTGTCACCCTATTCATTCATTGTCATCCTATTCATTCATTGTCACAATAGTCATTCATTGTCACCCTAGTCATTCATTGTCACCCTACAATTGGTTGCAAAAGTTTTGGCCGGAACATAAGGCTGGGGTTTAAGCAGCAGCAGCAAGACCTGATTTACAACCATTTATGTTTAAGAAAGTAAACAGGCAGAGCATCAATGTGCTGCAGTTGGTATGCCCAAGTGGTACCACAAGTAGCCTCGCACGCGAGACGTCCCGAGTTCGAGCCCCGGGCGTGCCCTATAAATATACTATATAAAAGCCAGCCAGCCAGCCTTAGCCTTAGCCGCAGACGCAGACCAGCAAGCCTCCCCCCTGTTCCTATAGCCCTCCTGCTTTTTTTAACCTGGCTCTCCCCTTCCACCTCTGCCCCTCCTGTGGTTGCCAGCCCCACACCCCATCTGCTCCCCTCCCACAGCCCTCTCAGCTCAGCCTTGCACTTGCCCCAACTTCTCGCATGCCCTGCCTACCCCCACCTGCCCTGCCATTGAACTGGTATAGCCCCTGCACCTGCTTCACACCTGGTCTATATGCTACTGCCCCTAAACAGTAAAGAAAGGGCACCTGTGCCTGCTGGCAGTTCTCAGCATTTACCCCCTTAAAAAGCAGCAAAAATGCCTCCGCTGTCTCCCTTGCAAGACCCCTGCTTTTCTCAGCAGCCAAGCAACACAGAGCAACAGAGATGCTGACCGCACCCATTGGTGACAACCTGGACCTCATACAGAAGCTGCCTGTGCAAGAGAGCAATGAACGGCCATGCCATTTCACAGAAGCATACCATTTCCTAACAAAATCTGAGTTTTGGGCCAAAACTTTTGCAACCAACTGTGTCCAATGTTTGCACCTCCTGTTTCCTCAAGTGCAAGCAGAGATAACAGCTGTGTCTATCCTGTTGCAAAGAACTTGTTGATGCAATTATTGCCTGCTGTGCTAAATTGGTGGCAACCGCAACCGCATTGAGAAAGTGCTTGAGCTGACTTTTCAGATTTTGGTCAAAAGTGGGTACGCCCCTGTGGTCACCTGAGTTAGGGTGCATGGAATGGAACTTCTCCCATTTATCAGCAAGCTTTCCTTGGCTTTACAGTACCATGTCACTAGCTGCAGTCATGCATGCTCTGCACAGCAGGCCCCACATTAGCTATCCCTGCAATGCTGAGCATTGCTACAGGCAGCAAAAAGTGTGGTTTTCAACATGGATGCTACCCCTGCTGGAGGGGCCCTGCTTCTGGCAATCTTACCATAAGCTTCAAGGTCACTGCCAAGGATTCAGTATTAACAGAAGCTGGTGTGCTTTGCATGCCAGTTTGATGGTAGGAAGCTTCCTTCTACATGCTGCAATCAGCGGCGGGCGAGACGGGCCTATGCTGCAAGGCTGTCACCCACGCTGTCACCACCACTTTGGAGGACTGTTTTCTTTGTCACCTGTCACTGCTTGAAACAAGGTCTAGCATACCACAGAGTTGTTCACTGGGCCAGGCTTGTTGTAAAACAAGACATGTTACGCATATCCCTTCGGTGCAGCACCACCTTCTAGACCCGACGTGCCCTTGCTACTGCTGTTTTAACACTTTCCACCAGATCTTGCCATGATAGTGCTAGCAGATCTCTCAACAACCTCCTCAAAGCATATGTTTTTATTCAGCACCGCTCCCCCTTTCTACAATACCACATCGGCTATGCCAATCATGCTCCACCTGCAGAGAACAGCAGCTCGCTACATGTGCTGGGGGTATACCCTGCTTTGGGGGCGCCAGATATGCCCTTTGGGTATTCCGCATGGCACAGGCAGCTTGAGAGACAGCCCCTGCTCCAGCTGTAATGTCCTATGGCATGTGCTACCAGGGGAAGTGTGCAAGTCAAGGTATCTCAGTTGTTGGTATTTGCTTAGTGTACTGCTGCAGCTGGTGAGGGTAGGGGTAGGAAGGGACCCCGTCATGGGTTGCCAGCACATGCAACAATTTATTCACCCTGGCTGTGACTGTTGCATAGGTCCAGCCCCTGGTACGTTAAACCAACCCTGCCCCAAGCCAAAGCCCTTGCCTCTGTCAAACAGCAGCAGCAGAACCAATGTCCACAGTTGGTTGCAAAAGTTTTGGCCGGAACATAAGGCTGGGGTTTAAGCAGCAGCAGCAAGACCTGATTTACAACCATTTATGTTTAAGAAAGTAAACAGGCAGAGCATCAATGTGCTGCAGTTGGTATGCCCAAGTGGTACCACAAGTAGCCTCGCACGCGAGACGTCCCGAGTTCGAGCCCCGGGCGTGCCCTATAAATATACTATATAAAAGCCAGCCAGCCAGCCTTAGCCTTAGCCGCAGACGCAGACCAGCAAGCCTCCCCCCTGTTCCTATAGCCCTCCTGCTTTTTTTAACCTGGCTCTCCCCTTCCACCTCTGCCCCTCCTGTGGTTGCCAGCCCCACACCCCATCTGCTCCCCTCCCACAGCCCTCTCAGCTCAGCCTTGCACTTGCCCCAACTTCTCGCATGCCCTGCCTACCCCCACCTGCCCTGCCATTGAACTGGTATAGCCCCTGCACCTGCTTCACACCTGGTCTATATGCTACTGCCCCTAAACAGTAAAGAAAGGGCACCTGTGCCTGCTGGCAGTTCTCAGCATTTACCCCCTTAAAAAGCAGCAAAAATGCCTCCGCTGTCTCCCTTGCAAGACCCCTGCTTTTCTCAGCAGCCAAGCAACACAGAGCAACAGAGATGCTGACCGCACCCATTGGTGACAACCTGGACCTCATACAGAAGCTGCCTGTGCAAGAGAACAATGAACGGCCATGCCATTTCACAGAAGCATACCATTTCCTAACAAAATCTGAGTTTTGGGCCAAAACTTTTGCAACCAACTGTGTCCAATGTTTGCACCTCCTGTTTCCTCAAGTGCAAGCAGAGATAACAGCTGTGTCTATCCTGTTGCAAAGAACTTGTTGATGCAATTATTGCCTGCTGTGCTAAATTGGTGGCAACCGCAACCGCATTGAGAAAGTGCTTGAGCTGACTTTTCAGATTTTGGTCAAAAGTGGGTACGCCCCTGTGGTCACCTGAGTTAGGGTGCATGGAATGGAACTTCTCCCATTTATCAGCAAGCTTTCCTTGGCTTTACAGTACCATGTCACTAGCTGCAGTCATGCATGCTCTGCACAGCAGGCCCCACATTAGCTATCCCTGCAATGCTGAGCATTGCTACAGGCAGCAAAAAGTGTGGTTTTCAACATGGATGCTACCCCTGCTGGAGGGGCCCTGCTTCTGGCAATCTTACCATAAGCTTCAAGGTCACTGCCAAGGATTCAGTATTAACAGAAGCTGGTGTGCTTTGCATGCCAGTTTGATGGTAGGAAGCTTCCTTCTACATGCTGCAATCAGCGGCGGGCGAGACGGGCCTATGCTGCAAGGCTGTCACCCACGCTGTCACCACCACTTTGGAGGACTGTTTTCTTTGTCACCTGTCACTGCTTGAAACAAGGTCTAGCATACCACAGAGTTGTTCACTGGGCCAGGCTTGTTGTAAAACAAGACATGTTACGCATATCCCTTCGGTGCAGCACCACCTTCTAGACCCGACGTGCCCTTGCTACTGCTGTTTTAACACTTTCCACCAGATCTTGCCATGATAGTGCTAGCAGATCTCTCAACAACCTCCTCAAAGCATATGTTTTTATTCAGCACCGCTCCCCCTTTCTACAATACCACATCGGCTATGCCAATCATGCTCCACCTGCAGAGAACAGCAGCTCGCTACATGTGCTGGGGGTATACCCTGCTTTGGGGGCGCCAGATATGCCCTTTGGGTATTCCGCATGGCACAGGCAGCTTGAGAGACAGCCCCTGCTCCAGCTGTAATGTCCTATGGCATGTGCTACCAGGGGAAGTGTGCAAGTCAAGGTATCTCAGTTGTTGGTATTTGCTTAGTGTACTGCTGCAGCTGGTGAGGGTAGGGGTAGGAAGGGACCCCGTCATGGGTTGCCAGCACATGCAACAATTTATTCACCCTGGCTGTGACTGTTGCATAGGTCCAGCCCCTGGTACGTTAAACCAACCCTGCCCCAAGCCAAAGCCCTTGCCTCTGTCAAACAGCAGCAGCAGAACCAATGTCCACAGTTGGTTGCAAAAGTTTTGGCCGGAACATAAGGCTGGGGTTTAAGCAGCAGCAGCAAGACCTGATTTACAACCATTTATGTTTAAGAAAGTAAACAGGCAGAGCATCAATGTGCTGCAGTTGGTATGCCCAAGTGGTACCACAAGTAGCCTCGCACGCGAGACGTCCCGAGTTCGAGCCCCGGGCGTGCCCTATAAATATACTATATAAAAGCCAGCCAGCCAGCCTTAGCCTTAGCCGCAGACGCAGACCAGCAAGCCTCCCCCCTGTTCCTATAGCCCTCCTGCTTTTTTTAACCTGGCTCTCCCCTTCCACCTCTGCCCCTCCTGTGGTTGCCAGCCCCACACCCCATCTGCTCCCCTCCCACAGCCCTCTCAGCTCAGCCTTGCACTTGCCCCAACTTCTCGCATGCCCTGCCTACCCCCACCTGCCCTGCCATTGAACTGGTATAGCCCCTGCACCTGCTTCACACCTGGTCTATATGCTACTGCCCCTAAACAGTAAAGAAAGGGCACCTGTGCCTGCTGGCAGTTCTCAGCATTTACCCCCTTAAAAAGCAGCAAAAATGCCTCCGCTGTCTCCCTTGCAAGACCCCTGCTTTTCTCAGCAGCCAAGCAACACAGAGCAACAGAGATGCTGACCGCACCCATTGGTGACAACCTGGACCTCATACAGAAGCTGCCTGTGCAAGAGAACAATGAACGGCCATGCCATTTCACAGAAGCATACCATTTCCTAACAAAATCTGAGTTTTGGGCCAAAACTTTTGCAACCAACTGTGTCCAATGTTTGCACCTCCTGTTTCCTCAAGTGCAAGCAGAGATAACAGCTGTGTCTATCCTGTTGCAAAGAACTTGTTGATGCAATTATTGCCTGCTGTGCTAAATTGGTGGCAACCGCAACCGCATTGAGAAAGTGCTTGAGCTGACTTTTCAGATTTTGGTCAAAAGTGGGTACGCCCCTGTGGTCACCTGAGTTAGGGTGCATGGAATGGAACTTCTCCCATTTATCAGCAAGCTTTCCTTGGCTTTACAGTACCATGTCACTAGCTGCAGTCATGCATGCTCTGCACAGCAGGCCCCACATTAGCTATCCCTGCAATGCTGAGCATTGCTACAGGCAGCAAAAAGTGTGGTTTTCAACATGGATGCTACCCCTGCTGGAGGGGCCCTGCTTCTGGCAATCTTACCATAAGCTTCAAGGTCACTGCCAAGGATTCAGTATTAACAGAAGCTGGTGTGCTTTGCATGCCAGTTTGATGGTAGGAAGCTTCCTTCTACATGCTGCAATCAGCGGCGGGCGAGACGGGCCTATGCTGCAAGGCTGTCACCCACGCTGTCACCACCACTTTGGAGGACTGTTTTCTTTGTCACCTGTCACTGCTTGAAACAAGGTCTAGCATACCACAGAGTTGTTCACTGGGCCAGGCTTGTTGTAAAACAAGACATGTTACGCATATCCCTTCGGTGCAGCACCACCTTCTAGACCCGACGTGCCCTTGCTACTGCTGTTTTAACACTTTCCACCAGATCTTGCCATGATAGTGCTAGCAGATCTCTCAACAACCTCCTCAAAGCATATGTTTTTATTCAGCACCGCTCCCCCTTTCTACAATACCACATCGGCTATGCCAATCATGCTCCACCTGCAGAGAACAGCAGCTCGCTACATGTGCTGGGGGTATACCCTGCTTTGGGGGCGCCAGATATGCCCTTTGGGTATTCCGCATGGCACAGGCAGCTTGAGAGACAGCCCCTGCTCCAGCTGTAATGTCCTATGGCATGTGCTACCAGGGGAAGTGTGCAAGTCAAGGTATCTCAGTTGTTGGTATTTGCTTAGTGTACTGCTGCAGCTGGTGAGGGTAGGGGTAGGAAGGGACCCCGTCATGGGTTGCCAGCACATGCAACAATTTATTCACCCTGGCTGTGACTGTTGCATAGGTCCAGCCCCTGGTACGTTAAACCAACCCTGCCCCAAGCCAAAGCCCTTGCCTCTGTCAAACAGCAGCAGCAGAACCAATGTCCACAGTGTCCAATGTTTGCACCTCCTGTTTCCTCAAGTGCAAGCAGAGATAACAGCTGTGTCTATCCTGTTGCAAAGAACTTGTTGATGCAATTATTGCCTGCTGTGCTAAATTGGTGGCAACCGCAACCGCATTGAGAAAGTGCTTGAGCTGACTTTTCAGATTTTGGTCAAAAGTGGGTACGCCCCTGTGGTCACCTGAGTTAGGGTGCATGGAATGGAACTTCTCCCATTTATCAGCAAGCTTTCCTTGGCTTTACAGTACCATGTCACTAGCTGCAGTCATGCATGCTCTGCACAGCAGGCCCCACATTAGCTATCCCTGCAATGCTGAGCATTGCTACAGGCAGCAAAAAGTGTGGTTTTCAACATGGATGCTACCCCTGCTGGAGGGGCCCTGCTTCTGGCAATCTTACCATAAGCTTCAAGGTCACTGCCAAGGATTCAGTATTAACAGAAGCTGGTGTGCTTTGCATGCCAGTTTGATGGTAGGAAGCTTCCTTCTACATGCTGCAATCAGCGGCGGGCGAGACGGGCCTATGCTGCAAGGCTGTCACCCACGCTGTCACCACCACTTTGGAGGACTGTTTTCTTTGTCACCTGTCACTGCTTGAAACAAGGTCTAGCATACCACAGAGTTGTTCACTGGGCCAGGCTTGTTGTAAAACAAGACATGTTACGCATATCCCTTCGGTGCAGCACCACCTTCTAGACCCGACGTGCCCTTGCTACTGCTGTTTTAACACTTTCCACCAGATCTTGCCATGATAGTGCTAGCAGATCTCTCAACAACCTCCTCAAAGCATATGTTTTTATTCAGCACCGCTCCCCCTTTCTACAATACCACATCGGCTATGCCAATCATGCTCCACCTGCAGAGAACAGCAGCTCGCTACATGTGCTGGGGGTATACCCTGCTTTGGGGGCGCCAGATATGCCCTTTGGGTATTCCGCATGGCACAGGCAGCTTGAGAGACAGCCCCTGCTCCAGCTGTAATGTCCTATGGCATGTGCTACCAGGGGAAGTGTGCAAGTCAAGGTATCTCAGTTGTTGGTATTTGCTTAGTGTACTGCTGCAGCTGGTGAGGGTAGGGGTAGGAAGGGACCCCGTCATGGGTTGCCAGCACATGCAACAATTTATTCACCCTGGCTGTGACTGTTGCATAGGTCCAGCCCCTGGTACGTTAAACCAACCCTGCCCCAAGCCAAAGCCCTTGCCTCTGTCAAACAGCAGCAGCAGAACCAATGTCCACAGTTGGTTGCAAAAGTTTTGGCCGGAACATAAGGCTGGGGTTTAAGCAGCAGCAGCAAGACCTGATTTACAACCATTTATGTTTAAGAAAGTAAACAGGCAGAGCATCAATGTGCTGCAGTTGGTATGCCCAAGTGGTACCACAAGTAGCCTCGCACGCGAGACGTCCCGAGTTCGAGCCCCGGGCGTGCCCTATAAATATACTATATAAAAGCCAGCCAGCCAGCCTTAGCCTTAGCCGCAGACGCAGACCAGCAAGCCTCCCCCCTGTTCCTATAGCCCTCCTGCTTTTTTTAACCTGGCTCTCCCCTTCCACCTCTGCCCCTCCTGTGGTTGCCAGCCCCACACCCCATCTGCTCCCCTCCCACAGCCCTCTCAGCTCAGCCTTGCACTTGCCCCAACTTCTCGCATGCCCTGCCTACCCCCACCTGCCCTGCCATTGAACTGGTATAGCCCCTGCACCTGCTTCACACCTGGTCTATATGCTACTGCCCCTAAACAGTAAAGAAAGGGCACCTGTGCCTGCTGGCAGTTCTCAGCATTTACCCCCTTAAAAAGCAGCAAAAATGCCTCCGCTGTCTCCCTTGCAAGACCCCTGCTTTTCTCAGCAGCCAAGCAACACAGAGCAACAGAGATGCTGACCGCACCCATTGGTGACAACCTGGACCTCATACAGAAGCTGCCTGTGCAAGAGAGCAATGAACGGCCATGCCATTTCACAGAAGCAGACCATTTCCTAACAAAATCTGAGTTTTGGGCCAAAACTTTTGCAACCAACTGTAGTCATTCATTGTCACGCTAGTCATTAGTCCGACCCAATCTCGCGGTCATTTGTGTCACTCCGGTTCTGATGTTGCGTCGATGGTCCTTAGCCGGTGCCTAATCATTGCATCCTGTGGGCATCCTGTGGGTTTCCTGTGATCGCTTTCAATCCAACTCTGCATGCTGTTGGTTCGCTGTAGGAAGCACGTTTGGTTTGTGCCGCAAGCAAACATGCTGCCTGCGGGTGTTCAGTGTGGGCTGCGGAGTCCACAGTAGAGCGCATGTGCGCTAGACGACTGGGGCAGGCTTCCTGCAACCTTGAACCGATGCACAAAACTCTCGCCGGGGATGGTCTAGTCTGCTTGTAGCTAGCGATGTCGCAAGCAGATATAGCGGTTCCATGCTGCACGGAGCATGCAGTCCGAGTCGTGACTCTGGCAGCAAAGGTATAGTAGGCATCAAGGAGCATGGGCAGGTAGCTTGTGATGGATTTGATGGCAGCGATTGATTTGCGGTGATGGCAGCGATGATGGCGACAACGCATACAGCGGTTCGATGCTGTACGGAGCATGCAATCCTAGGCACGAAGCGAGCTGAAGCATCAGCAGTCATGCTCGGGTGCTGCACTGCCCGCAGGGCTGTGCAGTGCAGTTTGTCTTCTAACAAATATGGGAGGTCCAGAGAAGTCTGGTGAGTGGTGGAGGAGGAAGACTTTGGGCGACAGAGCGAGGGAGCGTGATGGATGTCAAGTCATGCCGGTGCATGGGGTCGAGAGAAGGTGGCAGCAGGGGTGGATCACAGCCATGATTAGCGTTTGTGGCCATCTGATATGTCATGGTCGGTGTTACGTCAATAAACGTCCAGTTAGCTCCTTCCCGACCACAAGCAGCCTACCACCATGCGCACGTGCTATACATAAATCGACAGTGTTATGTCTGTATCACGCGGACGAGTCAGTTTCCTGTAGTGCATGCGTCGTACGTATCTGAGCAAGAGAGGCAGAATAGAGCGAGGCACGGTGCGTGTACACCCGATCAGCACTATGGTGAAGGCATCTGGCTTAACGAAGCTGCTCCTAGTGGCTTCCTAGTGGCTTCCCATATCTTCTTGCATCCCTTCTGCAATCCTTGCCTGTCCTCTAGAGCCCTCTCCAATCCTTGCCCTCGGCCGGTTCTAATGTATGACGTGTTCGTAATTACAAACGCTAGGCTGCATATGAATAGTTCAAGAAGTTTGTCCTGATCAAAGGGCAACCACACACCTCATTTAGTATGGAACAGTCTCAACTGCTTACGCTCACCACTCGGGAGTTAGATGATGACTTCTTCATATATAGCTATAAAGTGATTGAGTGCCCAAAGAAGTAAGCAATAAATGATCCCTGTTTGATGCATCGTTATGTGACCTTCAGGGTGGTGACAAGGTAAAATCCAAGCGCAGGCACACACACGATTGGAAGAGCTGCCCTTTTGCCCACAAAGGAGAAGCTGCAGCAAGGCGCGACCCTCGCGCCTACACTTACCTCTCTGTGTCGTGCCCCCAGTCCAAAGCGGTCGGTGGGGAGAACTGTTCAACTGCGCTGCTTCAGAGACATATTATCACTACCCTATTATTTGGTAATGCATCAGGGCAAAAGAGGAGTGCACACTTTCATGGCCTGGTACGGTAGCACTCCCTTGTACAGTAGCGCATGTCCGCCGAGTTGGACTTGAGCTCAAATGCCTCGAGGCAGTTGTCTTGAGGGCAGTGTTATTTGGTCGTCCTGCTCTTCCCTTGAATCTGGATATTGTATGGGGTCGTTGCGTGCTAAGCATCCTTCTACTGTTGCCCCTGCAGGGAGGAAGCTGTTCCCGTGGTGATGCCTGCCCCTTCGCACACTCCATGTATGAGTACTGGCTTCACCCAGGCAGGTAAGGCTCACAATCGGTTTGTTTGCACTTCACAAGCCTATCTACTCCTTTGAAAAGGAGAAATATTGTCCAATGGCTCCTGGACTGATAGAAGCTTCCTGTTCTGCTGCAGGTATCGCACTCAAATGTGCCATGACGGGCCTAGCTGCTCTCGAGCCATCTGCTTCTTCGCCCATACGCCCAGCGAACTGAGGAGTCCTACCTACGTCAAGCCGGCCAAGGGGGCTGCAAAGCAAGCAGCCAACCTGCAGCTTCCCAAGGCCAAGTCCCTTGCCAACAAGCCTCCAGGTAGCAGTAGGAGCGTACTAAGCCTTGCCAGCCTGCAGGGCAGGTCCATGGGGGTCTCCCCGCCTGCGGCAGGCAAGTCTGCAGCAACAGCAGCTCTTGCTGGAGCCTCCATGGATCGTTTTGCAGCATCCATCCTGCCTCCAATGATCCCCCTTGGCAGCTCAGACTTCGCCCAGCTCATGCAGCAAGAGGCAGCCCTGCAGCAGAACCTGCACCTTGAGGACCTACACCTGCAGATGCAGCAGCAGCTGCAACTGGAAGACCTTCAGGCTCGCCTCGCATGCCTGAACACCAACCAAGTGGTCACAGGCACCAATGGATTCTGCCCCATGGCAGACCCGAGCTTGCCAAGCAGCAACTTCCTCTCTGGGGATGTCTCCTCCATGCTGTCTGGCTTGTCTTGGCAAGTAGCACCTTGCAGTGCAGGCCCATTGGGAGGCAGCAAGGCAGCCCCTCTGCCAGGCGGTACTTCAGATATGGTGGCTGCTGCTGCAGCTGCATCTGTGCCTGGGCATCTACTGTCCCCATTCCCTGAGCGCCTCATGCCTGGTGTCTCTCGCACCTACAGCAGCAGCAGCAGCGACGGTTCCCTGAGGTCCACAGGCGCCAATTTGGCTACAAGCCCCTCCAGCTTGGCAGCCTTCCTTGACAGCTATGCCGTGAGCCTTGCAAACAGCCCCTCAGGAGGCCTGCCCTCCCTGCCCACAGCAGCAGGAGCTGCACCTGCTCTGGCTGCTGGGGCAGGGTTTGGGGGGCTGCAGGGGAACCCTCTGGCTGCTGCTATGTCTGGGATGGCTGCACCTGTGCTCCACCAGGGCCTGCTGGGTGACCCCCATGGCTTGGCTACACAGGCCCTGGTTTGCAAGATGATGTCTTTGCTGTGAACAGCCTGTAAGGCATGGGGGGAGCTGGTCTGTCGATTATGCATGACTTTGCTTTGGGGGGGGCCAAGCGCTTGCAGAGCTGCTTGTGGGGTATCGGATCTGAATGCTGTATCGGGGGTATTCTGATGCTGGGGGTATTCTGATCGGGGGTATTCTGAATGCTGTATCGGGGGTATGCTGATGCTGGGGGTATTCTGATCGGGGGTATTCTGAATGCTGTATCGGGGGTATTCTGATGCTGGGGGTATTCTGATCGGGGGTATTCTGAATGCTGTATCGGGGGTATGCTGATTCTGTAGTATTTTAGAATGATACTGTCTTCAGCAGTATATACATTGGTGAATGTTGTGCTAAGGATGTGCACACGTGTCTGAATGGTCCTTTGTGGAGCTGTTGCGAGGTGCAGCTGCCCCTGCCAGTGCTACACTGCTGTCCCATTGCCATGGAGCTTTCATGCTCATAATGTGGTTTGCTTGGACTCTATGAGGTTTGGTTTGACTGTTGTACCTGGACATGTCCAATAGGCATCATGGAGCATAGATGCTCCTAGTATGCGCTTTGCTTGGACTGTCGTGAATGGACAAGCCGAAAGCAGACATGGCTGTTTTGTGAAAGCTCAGGCCAAGAATTGGTTGTGGTGAGCCCCTGCCGTGCTGGTCGTCAATCTCACACAGAATCATGGTGGCAATCGAAGCCGTAACTGAATCGCCGCC
This sequence comes from Pseudopediastrum boryanum, assembly GCA_963556185.1. Taxonomy (NCBI): domain Eukaryota; kingdom Viridiplantae; phylum Chlorophyta; class Chlorophyceae; order Sphaeropleales; family Hydrodictyaceae; genus Pseudopediastrum; species Pseudopediastrum boryanum. The sequence continues at coordinate 2,137,130 of OY744512.1, read as the reverse complement.
GCATGGTCACGTGATGTGTTGGACGCTGATAGCTAGCCAACCCGCACAGTTCTTCACTGAGTTGGCATCTGCTTAATGTCATATTGCCTTATGGCACTACCTGCAGCGATGTCAGAAAGGGAATATACTGTATCCAGGGCTGGATCAGGGGTAAAACGCAAAGATGCGTGAGAATTAGTAGTTGTGGGGTACATTGATGGTTCTGCTACTCATAGGGTTGTCGTACCTCTATCTGGATGTGGGAGGGGCTCCCAGTATAAGGTGGCTTCCTATGTAAGTTTGTCCTGCATATCATATTGTAGGTGCTCTCTCCTTGTGCTTGCCGTTCGTGCAAGCTAGACTTCTCAAAACTGACATCAAACTATTTTGATATGTGGCTCTGCAGCAATTGCTATACTCCACCCCACTCTGCAACCTTGCTTCTCCCTGAGTAAGGTGGTTATCTTGCTTGCGCTGGGCCTGGAATAAAGCAACTTGAGTGTCGGGTGTTTGAAGTCGGTTCTTCAACTGCAGCCTGCAGGAGAAACTGCTGTGCCACAGGCACATATCGTAATTAGCTAATCTCACGGTGACTAGCATTGTTAGGTGCTATTGCCAGCATGCATAAAGGCATTTTGGGTTCCCACATGATGCTTTTGTCCCTCATCGTACACCCAGATCTGGAACACATGTGGCAATGATTCTGCAGTGGGTTAACACCACCCAAATTCCTTATGGTTGGAGTGCTTGGGTCGGGCCTCTGTTGGCAGCATGCTCTGTCACTGTGGTAATGACATGAAATCTAGATCGTGGCGAAACAGGTATGCGCCTCAAAGCTTGTGTGCTTTATATTACGGTACATACAGTTTTTTGGCAATATTCTGGTTGTGACAGAAGTGTGGGATGGTTACGGATGGATAACGGTGGCAAGTGGGTTAACATGGTGTGCATCTTGGGCACTATATGTCTTGGACAAAGCCACAGTTCAGTTGGGAGTGTTGGAAGGCTTTTGTGGTGTGGTTCATTGTGGGTTGCAATCTTGTTTACTGTGTTCATGGCAGGAACCTAACAAAGTCTTGGGGTAATAGTGCCGTCACCTGACAGGGCTGGAGACAACCACAACATAAACAAGGGCGGTAGCAGTAGCAGTGCAGAAGTACAGCAGGCCACCATGTCATCAGGTAGATTGCTGTGTTGCTGGAGTTTCAGCATTGCAGATTTACGCATCCCACAACAATTTGGACTTCTGGGTTCTGCCACATCTGTCCTGCAGCATTGTTAGAGATGCACTTTTCTTTTCCAGAGCTACAATAACACCTTGCTGTGGTGTGCCATTGTTGGTAATGTAGATCCTGGATGGCGGGTCATTACTTGATCTATGTGTGGTGACATTATCTGATTGTGGATGTGGAGTGAGTGGTTTTTATGCAGGGTCTTTCCATCTTGTTATGTGCCATTGTTCTTGTCAACCTAGCTCTTGGATGGTGCATTATTGACTGATCCATGTGTGGTGGCATTGGCAGCTTGTGCAGATACATGCGATCATCCCAAAGTATGTGCACCTGTGGGGGTTGTGGATGTGCACCCAGTAACTTATAAAGTCAATGGCTTCATGCAGCGTAGTGGGCCACTTCAGAGGAGTGGGTGTGCAAGTATTCAGTATTATGCTGGAAGATAGTTTGCAGCATTACACATATTGGGCAAGGTGAAGTTGTAGGACTCAGCTTTATTGAGGAGACGGCTCCTTACCGGGCTAAGCAAGCGAGCTGGTATCTTTGCAACTGCATATGGGATGCTTATCATCCCATTGAGACAGTGTCTCTATTTAGCTTAGTTTGAGCTCAGTGCAGTCCATGGACAGTGACTTGTAGAAATTGTTGCCCCAAGGCTGGTAGCTCTGTCCCCAGAAATTGGTATTAGCACTGCAAATCTTGTTCCTGCTATCAGCTAGGATATCTATATGGGGGAGACTTGGCCATCTTATATCATCGTTGGCCCAGAATTTGTGTGATCAGCGTTGGTAGTCGCTGGTATTGTTTTGGGCACAGCTGTTGCCCCATGTGTATGAACTTAGGCATGTCCTTGGGTGTGCGCAGTCATGTGGCTTGCATGTTTCTCTGCATCAGTGCTGCTGAGGGAATATTGTCTATGATCTTGAGTGCTTTCCATCCGCATGCATCCGGCCATTAATCTTCACGACTGTTGTTCCCACCACCACTGAGTCGGGTGGGGAACATACATGGGGGTGTTGGTCCTAAGAAAGTCTAAGGGTAATAGTAATGGCTTCTGCCACCACCACTGAGTCGGGTGGGGAACATACATGGGGGTGTTGGTCCTAAGAAAGTCTAAGGGTAATAGTAATGGCTTCTGCCAAGCATGTGCCATTGTTCTTGCCACCCTAACGTAGCTCCTGGATGCCGCAGTATTGACTGATCCATGTGTGGTGGCAGTGGCAGCTGTTGCCAATACATGCAATCATCTTGAAAATTTGTGTGCCTGTGGTGGTTGTGGTTGTGCACCCAGTGGCTCATAAAGTCAATGTCTTCATGCAGGGTCTCTCCTGATTATGCTCGAAAAGAGCGTGCAGCATTTTCCAGCTTCACAAGCATCTGGTCATATTGGCAAGGACCCAGCATTTTTGAGGAAGTGTCCCCTTACCGGGCTCAACGAGCGCGGTGGTATCATTGAAGGTGCATATGCGATGCTTATCATCCTTTTGAGACCCTGTCCTTCACAACGACCCATCCTTCACAACGACAAGCAATTTATGGGGACAGAGCTACCAGACTTGAGGCAACAATTCTACACAGTACCTTACTAAGCAGTAGCATATTGTGCAGCAAATGGGATTGGGGGTTGTATTACCTGGGTTGGGGGTTGTATTGCAAAGGTTGCGTTGTGGGTCAGTATTTCTTGCTTGTGCTACAAAGCGGGGTGTAGGGTTGTTGGACCTCTGTAGGGATGGGGGGGAGAGGGAGAGGGTCTCTCGCGCAAAGTTGCTTCACGGGTATGTTCATCCTGCATCTATCATTTGGGTCTCCTTACCGGGGAGGTGGTATCTTCGTAGGTGCATATGGGATGCTTATCATCCTTTTGAGACAGTGTCTCTATTTTGCTTCCTTCTCTTGCTTGCCGTTGTGAGACTTAGATTTCGTAACACAGACTGCCATGCATTATTTATTTGGGCTCTGCAGCAACTGCTGTACTCCACCCTACCCTGAAACTCGGTGCATGGCATATTGCTTCTGCCTGATGAGGGCAGTCGTCTTGCAGTGGGGCTTGGAATATGGGTGTCTGATGTTTGGGGCAATTCTGCAGCTGCAGGAGTGACTGCTGTGCCAGAGGCACATATGGTTACTAGCAAACGACTATCATTGTAGGCGGTGTTCATCCCTGATTAGGTGGTGTTGCCAGCATGCATAAAGGGTTTTCGGGTGATTGCACCTCTTGTGCTTGCTTCATGCTTCTGTCCTCTCATGCACCCAGTTGCTCTGGAACACATGTGACAGTGGTTCTGCAGTGGATTAGCACCACCCATTTTCCGTGTGGCAGGCCTCTTTTGGCAGCATGCTTTAGCAATGTGGTAAGGGCATGAAAACGGGATTGTGGTGAACTGTATGGGCGTTCTAGCTCACTGTGCTGTTTGTGGCAGTACATTTTTTTTGGCAGTACAGGTTGTCTGGTTGCAGATATAAGTGTGGGATGGTTATGGTAGCGGCAGGTGTGTTGGTATGGTGTGCATCTTTGCACTATTTGTCTTCGATAAAGTTGCAGTTCAATTGGGGATGATGGGAAACTTGATGTGCATTGTAGATTGCATTCTTCGGTACTACTCTTCATGTCAGGACCTTTTTCCCCAAGCAAGCATCACACAGTTGGGTCTGGAACATACGCAGCGGTGTTGGTCCTAAGAAATTTTTGGGGTAATAGCCATTGTTGGTAGCTCCTGGATGGCGGGTCATTACTTGATCTATGTGTGGTGACTTTGGCAGCTATTGCAGGCACAATGGATGTGGAGCGAGTGGCTTTTACCGTATGCAGGGTCTTTCCATCTGTTTATGCATCTTCCAGGTCGACATCTGGTCATTTATTGGCAATGCAAACTTGTACGACACTCCTCTTGAGAACAGCGTCTGCTTACCAAGCTCATCGACGAGCAAATTGCTAGGTGGTATGCCTGTGTGGCTGCATATGGGTCGGGATGCTTATCATCCTTTTGAGACAGTGCTTTTTCTGCGTAGTGTGAGCGCAGTGCAGTCCATGGACAGTCTTAGGAGTGCAACGTCAAGCTATTCCCCAGAAATTGTTCTATATGGGGGAACTCTGCCGTCTTATATCATTGTTGGCCCTGAAATTGTGTGATCAGTGTTCTGGGAGGTGATTGCTGATATCACGTTGGGCCCCAGGTGTGTATAAACTTGTGGGCATGCTTGGCATGTCCTCGTATGTGAGTAATCATGTTGCTCTGCATCCATAGTGGTTGAGGGAATACTGTTTGTTGCCTTGAGTGCTTTCCATCTTCGTGCACGGGTAATAATTCATACCAAAGGATAATTGCATCTCATGTGGTGGCCAGGGAGAGCTAGTGGCCTGTGTATCGTTCAAGAACTGCCAAGTTTTAAACTGAGGGTCCTGTTGCCCCAGTGGTGGTGGTGGTAGAGGAACGGCATCTGTGATGTGCTGTCCAATCTTTCAGGCAAGGATACGTTCATGCAGAGTAGAGTCAATATTAATGTCTTGCTTGCAGTTAGTTGCCCAGGCCTTTGCAAAAAAGGGAGGTTACTTGGAAAGCAGGAATAGCATGTGAATTGCCCAAGGAGGAGCAGTATGCCATCAGTTTGTGTTGTGATTGGAAAAAAAGGTAGGACAGCAGCCTTATTCACGTACCAACGGGAGTATTATATTGCATGCTTTGGAGTGATTATTGGGCTGTTTGCTTGATACTGGTTTGAACTATTTTGCAATAGTTTATGTAGTTGTGGATGCTCTCTGCTATTGTGTAGTTCAGCGCCCGGCGCAGGTCTTGTCCATTACCATGCTCGTAGCACTTATGTTTGGTGCCTTTGGCTTTATCAGTTGATGTTTTTGAGTGAAGCTGACAGATGTTTTGGTGCTGTGCTGCAAGATGGGGAGATCCAAGTCAGGTTCTTGCTGATGAAGAGGAGACATTAGCTTTTGTGGAATATGCATGATTTGGTGGGGCTGTGAGTGCCCAATTGGTTTCACAGCCTAATGGAAGATGGCAAATGGTACAATACCACATGTGCCTTATAGGGTTGCAACGCCAGGTCTGGCATCTGGTAGCTATTCCCGTAATACTATAGTATGCCATCAGTTTGTTTCGAGGAGCAAAGGATTGCTTTGTTAGGATGCTTGTGTATTGCGAAGGAATTGCGCAAGGAGGAGCAGTATGCCATCAGTTTGTTTTGAAGAGCAGCAAAGGAATTGCTTTGATTAGGATGCTTGTGTATTGCCCAAGGAGGAGCAGTATGCCATCAGTTTGTTGTGATAGGGAAAAAGGATAGGACAGCAGCCTTATCCACGTACCAACAGGAGTTCTATATTGCATGCTTTTTAGGACTGTTTGCTTATTGCTGATCATGACTGTGTTGCAGGCAGGTAGCTTTACAAGTTGTGAGAGCTCTCTGCTATTGTGTAGTTCAATACCCGGCACAGGTCTTGTCCATTATTCTGCTCGTAGTTCCGTACCATTGGCGCAACAACAGGCACATGTTTGCCAGGCGTTGAGCTGGTCAAGCGACCAAGTTGTTAGAAGCACAAGTTCTCTATTCTGGCATTGTTGTTGCAACACGTTTTGACTTTGGCAGCCCGATGTAAAGTTGGGGAATATGCATGATTGGGGGGTCTGTGAGTGCCCAATTGGTTTCACAGCCTAATGGCAGGCCTACCAGGAACTGGTCATGGTAGATAGTGTTGGTAAGTGCATGATTGTGCTGCTTGGTTGCTTGAGAGGTGGTGCTCATGCGGCATCTCTCAAGCAACCACCACATTGTTACTAATATATATGCTTATCGTTGTTGCATCTTTGTGTTACTCGGTTGCCTTGTGGGGTTCACTGTCTATTGTGTTGGTAAATCAACTTGCCTTCGCTTGACGATTCAAATGTCATGTGTTTGCAAGGTGATCCCTTTTACACAATGCGTGGGTGTATGGCAAGCTCTCTTTTCCCAAAACCGGAGGACCACCTTCCAACGAGTCATCCCAGGAACTGGTCGTTGGTGCTCACATATTGTATCATTGTTGGCCCAGAATTTGTGTAACCAGCGCACATAGTCGCTGCCCAGCTTTTGGCCCCATGTGTATAAGCTTGTGAGGCATGCTTGGGTCCTCGTATGTGTACTCACTGGAATGCAGGCACAGAAAGTGTCTGTTGTCTTGCAGTACATCCCTAATGGTGCTGTTAACATGGATGGGCGGAAGTCTTTGGAGACAATTATGAAAGTCCCAGGCACTTTTCGTACCATACTGCTGCTTACCAAAGGAAGTGATGGGCATTTGCTTGGTTCCAGCTGTGAGAGTATGTTGTCTGGGATGCTTCTGGCTCCGTTACTGTGCATTTGGCGTTGGATGCTTCTGTGCCTGTCATACCAATCAAGGCAGCTCCCCGACTGAACAAAGGCAGTAGCAGCATTGCATAAGTGTCTCAGCAAGCCATCATGCCTATCTCAGTTGTCTTGCCAGTGAGCTTCAGTTGCTGCAGCAGCTCTGTCTGCTTATGTTGGGCTGCGGTGGCTGGTGATCTTTGGGAGGGCCAAGCTCTGCACAGCGTCCCCTGTGCATGACCTTGTGAACTTGGCATGGTGGCATGATGCATTGGTGTTTTCTGTTGAGGATGTTGTTTGGGGTGCATTTGCTGCTTCTATGCATCTCCTTGTCATGCCAGTGTGCTGGTACAAACGCCTCCTGATGGCATCTGACATGCCTTCCCCATGATGTATGCAGTTGGAATGTTCCGCAATTTCATGCGCTGTCCAAGGGGCAACCCTGAAATTGCACTACAGCTCATTATGCAGTAGCGTGCAGTGAGTTATGCCAATGCCTAGTGAGTGGACGACAGCACCCGGCTGAGCACATTAAGGGTAATGGAGTATCGATCTGCGGCGCTGTCTAAGATACACTACAATTTGATTGTGGCCGGCAATGTGGCTTGTACCAATGTCTGGTGCAAAGTGGATTACAGCACTGTGGCAGCCCCTAACGCATGGACCCACCACAGGGCCTCTTGCTTTGCTGGGAGCATCTGTGCATAGTGTTCAGGTCTCAGTTGTGCAATGCTTGATGGGGAACTTGGAATGCTTTGATGGAAATTGGCTGCTGCCTGCAAAGGCATTTGGGAATGGGCTGCTGCCTGCAAGGGATGTTTAATTCTGCCGAGGTTCATTTGCCTGCTTTGCCGGTGCCCAAATACTTCGGTGTGGACCTCTAAGGATGCCTTATGACTTAGTGTCCCCCAAATCCAGTGTTAAATCTTCTCTTTTTGGGTTTGGAAGTCTGCTTCCATCAGACTTGTGGCGTCAACCCAGTCGGTTGCTTCAGTTTGTTGGCTGCTGCAAGCTGCTGATGTTTGTGCATTGATCATCTATCCATATGTTTGCGATACTGCTCTTTGCGCGGGGCTGTTTTACTATACCATGTGGCCAGATCATGTGCCGAGAAGTTGGATACTGTTGCTAATACTTGTTCATGAGCAATCAATGCCACCCTTGTTTTAGGTGTGCAAACGTACAGCCAGAGCAGAGCCCAAGCTAATACCTGTGTGTGTGTGTGTGTGTGTGTGTGTGTGTGTGTGTGTGTGTGTGTGTGTGTGTGTGTGTGTGTGTGTGTGTGTGTGTGTGTGTGTGTGTGTGTGTGTGTGTGTGTGTGTGTGTGTGTGTGTGTATGCCTGCGAAGGACCTGAGGTGCATTCGACACATTGATTAAGTGTCATTCCTCAGGCCGGCAACATGGGCGAACCCACACTTTGACCCGATCATACCGCGTACGGTATGACCCTTCGAAAACCCCGCCCGCATCGGGGTTCGAACTGGCAACCTAGCGGATAGCAATGGAGAGTGTGTTGCCCATCTTTTCTGGCTTGTGTTCCGAGGGAGGGAGGCAGTTTCTTTATGAACTTGAGGTTGCTAACAACATGGCGTGCAGTGATGTAGCATACATTCTCTCTGTCACTCAGGGCCCACTTTTGGTTGAACACATTGTGCATGACATAGGGTGCTTGATGCAGTATGCGGAGGTGCTGTAAAGTTGCATGCACAGTCAGAGGTGAAAGGCATGTAAGGAATGTCCAGCATCAGGAGAGTCATTCTGTATTCCTGCAGAGAGGGTGGTAGGAGAGAGCTTCTTGTGTTGCTCAAGGCAGCTCATTTAAGCGAAGTTGCTATGTAAGATGCATGGAGCCATCTAAACACACAGTGACATATATCGCATAAGATGTGTCTCTTCAGAGGTGATTATCACGTGGCCCCTTTGTTTGCAGCCAAGTTTTCATTGAGTGGAATTGAGTGAAGGTGGTATGGTTTTGATGAGGCGGATGGATGATGGCTTGGCCGGCATGGGGTTGTGTGACTCCAGTTCATCAGGGGTCGTGTGCTGTTTGGTCTTGAGTGACCTTTTGGCATAGCTGGTTTTGCTTTTTGACTGGGCTGAAGTGTATACCGCAGAGCGGTAGTTGCTTTGTATTGGAAACTATGGTGCGTCGTATTGGCTCAGCGGAGTTCTTTTCTCTCCCAATGATGTAAAAATGCAGAGTTCAAGGTGGGCTGGGCTCTGGACAAGCATGTGATGCATGCACACTAGAACTGCTGCGCACGACAGCTCTTCACCCAGGATGCATGCCAGCGTACCTCTTACCTTCGTTCACCATTCATGTATGTTAATTATATCAAGCATGCCAGAACTGCTGCTGCCGTGCCCTTGAGGCTGATGCATTTTCGAGCAGCCAGCGCTTGTGAAGCTTTGCATTTGTTCCATGCTGATTGGACCTACATTCAGTTACATGCGAGCCTGTGTGATGCCAGTCAATGAGTGAGTCAGCCAGTCTGTGCATTTTGGCTTCTTCATGAGTCTCAAGGGCATAAACTGCTTGGCTTGCTGTTTACTGGACATGCATGATCACGGAGTTCAAACTGGTCATGGATGGTGTTCAGTTTTTCCTGGTTCTATCTGTGTTAGTGGCTTTGCCACCCCTGTGGTGAACTGTGGCACCGCACGCGTGCCGATGGGATTGCCAATGTAACTATGATTCACACACACTGGATCAACTGGTCAGCACATGGCAAGTGGGCTGGCCTGACATGCTTTGGCTAGCAAGGGATCTTGGGTGGGCTGGTGCTCACCCAGATGTGGAGAATCACTGAGCAGCAGCAGTTCCAGAACTAACCGACAGACTATTAACCAGTGCCCGGAGGTTGGGTACAGGTAATCAAAGCATGAGCCAGTGCCCAGTAACATATACCTCATAGGTAATTAATATATATCATGTCCATCCCATAATCCTCCATAGGTTCTAATCAACAGATTACAGAGTAGCCCCACAAAGGGGGCGCCCGTAACGGAGCCAAACTAGGCTCCATGGACATCATACACCATGCCAGACTCATCAATATAATCATCATAGTCAGACGAAAACGTATCAATTTGATAACCAACCAGACCTAGCTCCTCTAGTGTCTCCCTAGTTGCATAAGGTAGAAGGTCTGATGCTTCAAAGCGCCTATAGTCTAGGCATTCTGATACAAAGGCAGCAACCTTCCTGGGGTTCTATCTGGTTCATGAAAGCACTGACCTTCCCAGAGGGCCGCATAGACCGAGCATCCCGGGACACTCAGTGGAGGGCCTCCAAAATTTGAGAACAATGCTTCCTCATACTTCAACCGAATGTGGTGATATGTGGGGCATTCAAACAGGACATGATACTCATCCTCCATAACTGAGCCCAAAGTACACTTCTGAAAGACCCTCTCAGATCTCGGCAACCGAGCGGGGGCCGGCACCCACCTTTCAGTTTCCACTCTTAAATGATGTGCACCAGTCCTAAACCGTATCAACTGCTTAACTTGAGAAAAAGGGATCCCACCAGAATGCTTATTGTAGTTGGGCATACCCGGAGGGTAGCCTTTCTCCTGTGTCCCACCAGTCCAGGGAACAACAAACCAATTGTTGTACGTAACTATTAATCTTATACGCGCCTATAGGTTTTTGATTAGCTAATCAATTTCACCCGTCTCTACCATCATCAAGCAGCTGTAAACAACTTTCCTGCCTTTTCTTCAGAGAATGCGTGCAGAACGGGGTGTTGTCCCGATTTCCTGTGACTCTCTCTTTCCTCAGTCTTGCCTTGGAAGCAGATCTGCATCGGACCCGTTTTGACCCCTACCCCGCCTGCATAACTAGCTCCAACATTCCTACCCTGATGAGATGTGCCCTTTTGTACACCTACAGGAATCCGCTGCAAAGTACCAACAAGCCGAGCATGCCAACTGAATCCCCAGTGGGGGATAACAACATTGGCAGGTGCCGAGGGTCAAACAGAACAAACATAAATTCTAAGGTGCGGCAGCCGCAAAGGGGCTGCTAGGTCGAAACGACCAAAAACACCATCGGATGGATCCAAAAACAATGGATTCCACACCACCAAACAAGAGGGCTGCTAGAGTTGAACTGACCAGACCTGCACCACGGGGTTGAGACCGCAAGAAAAAAAAACATAACAAACATTTAAGGTGTGGCTATCCACCTAAATAGTGAGGACCACCTTGAGAATGACTGAGCCAGTGGGCCAATCCCTCAAATAAACAATCCAATTCCATTCCAACCGGACACTAACCTCACATCTTTCTGCAATACAGCCCCTGCAATTTTATTGCAGGGGCTGCCACACCTTAAACGTTTGTTATGTTATTGTACCATTAACTGCATTGTACCCAACAGCTCATCCAGCCAAAAGCAGCACAACAGAGCTTGCAGCACAGACAAAAACGTAAGGGGAGGCTGCACACAAGGCAGCTAAGAGGGGAAATCCCTTCTTGCATACGTCAAGGTAGTGGGCCCTTACCTGATATAGCTAGGCCCACTACCATTTGGAGCCCAGACACAGGCAGCTACATACTGTTGTATTGAATTGTAAGTAACCTGGCGAGACAACACAAGCCCTGCAATTGTGCAGTACATGCACCACACCAGCACATGGCACCGAATTCAATAGCAATTTGAAATTTATTACCAGTTGGCTTAGTTGCACCATGCCCAGCCTGAAGGATCTCTTACATGCACTGATAGAGTCGGCCGGGGAGGTAGGGTGGCAACATCCCACACGGCTTACAGCACAACATTGGAACATTGAAACATTAAGCCCTTGCTGGTTACTGCACTCCGCTTGTTCTGTGCGGGGCTGAAGATAAGCAGCCAGTGGCTGTACTTTCAAAACACCCAGGGGCCCCCGCTCATATAAAGCTCCACATTAGCAGCCTTGCCCAGATTAGTACGTGCTTTATGCAAACCCTGACTTTCCGGATTTTAGCAAGTAACACCATTGTCTGCAAAATTACATACCCGTTTGCTAACATGACCACACTGCCCAAGGTGGGTGTTTTGACAAATGCCATAACTTTGCATTCAATCTTGTTCCTAATTCAATGCAATAGGATGTGCTGCATTTAGATTTGAGCACCATTAACAGAGCTGCAAGTCCTCCCACACGCACCCCAACAAATGGAAGCATGGCATAAATCACCAGTGCCAACTGAGCCTCACAACATTCCCCCAGAAGCACACCATTCACATCCATCCTTACGCCTGCATGTAAACATGTATGCACCCAGCCTCCCAGGACAACATCCAAGGTTATGCCACCCCAGTTTACCACACTAGACAGCAGACAATCAAGGTGCTTTGGGTACAGTTCAATGTCTCAGATCACCACCTCCCAACCCACCCATGTAGTAAGCGTAAGTTGTACATTTGTTTGAGCGCGTGCCTACTGTAGCACGACTTGACCACGAGCACATAAGATCCCACAACACATACCAGAATGCATCTAGGACACCACCTGAATTCAAATTCAAAAAACTGAAGACAGATTGAACGACAACTGAAGTACATTTTTTGCCAGCAGGGGTAAAGTGAATGCTGAAGCCTCAACCATCCACCCTGCCCCTCAACAATCCTGCAACGTCCGGACCAGACCCTTTGCGCAATAGCCCCTGCTTTCCCCATGCCCTGCATTAGTCCCAGCTGCTGCTCCTGCCCCTACTGCAGCAGCTGCACCATCACTGCGGCTGCTGCTGCTCCCATACTTGCTGCGGCAGCAGCATCCGCAGCACACTTCCTGCTCAGCCGCAGCAGCTCCTGCTCCAGGGCCTGCTGCAGCAGCAGCAGCATCCGCTGCGCACTTTGTAGCACTCCCCTTACCCTTCCAGCAGCCGATCTAGGAGGTCCTCTGCAGCCAACTCCTCTGCGTTCATCTCTACCTCCAGATGCGCTAGCTGCTGCTGCTGCAGGAGGGGCTTTTGTTCCCCAGCCGTGCCCAGCTGCTGCTGGTAGTTTTGCAGGGGCTGTTGTTCCCCAGCCATGCCCAGCTGCTGCTGATAGTTTTGCAGGGGCTGTTGTTCCGCAGCCATGCCCAGCTGCTGCTGATAGTTTTGCAGGGGCTGTTGATCCCCAGCCATGCCCAGCTGCTGCTGGTAGTATTGCAGGGGCTGTTGTTCCCCAGCCATGCCCAGCTGCTGCTGGTAGTATTGCAGGGGTGGTTGTTCCCCAGCCATGCCCAGCTGCTGCTGGTAGTATTGCAGGGGCTGTTGTTCCCCAGCCATTCCCAGCTGCTGCCAAGGAGACAGCAACCCTACAGTAGCTGGCAAACATGCCAGTCCTGCCGGTGCTGCTACAGCTGCTTCTGGTGCTGCTACAGCTGCTTCCGGTGCTGCTACAGCTGCTTCCGGTGCTGCTACAGCTGCTGCCGTTGCTGGTGTTTGAGCTGCATCAAATCCATTAAGCAGCGCCTTCCCGTCCCCATGCTGTGGCTGAGAGGCCTTGCTAGAAGCTCCCCCTCCTGCTGCTGCTCGCTTCTTTCTTACCCCTGCTGATGATGCCACCCCAGGCGCAGCAGAAGCAACCCGCTTACATGACGGCTTCTTTCGCTTGGGCTTAGAAACACCCTTTGTTCCCGCTGCTTCTGAGAGCGATACCGAGCTTGGCATGGCTGGCGCTGCTGCTGCTGGTGCTTGTAGAGACATCAGCATCCAGGACAGGGCCGTCCTGGTAGCGATGCGTCGCACCCACAGTCCGATGTATGGAGGGTAAGGCTTGAACCCTACTGCCAAGCGCACAGCCTGCAGGCGTCAGCACATCCACATTTATAATCAGATCTCCTGACGTACCATACCATAGCACCGCAGCAAGGGCTGCACCAGTGAAGGTCCTTCAAGATAAATGCTTGCACAATAAGGTATCGGTCTGAAACAGGGCATAACAGTCGTCGATGAATAGGTGAAGTTGGCTTGCTCATATTCAAGTGGCCCCCATTTAAGGCCGCCAAGCAACCTTGCCAATATGGTATGCTAATGCTCTAGCGGATGACAGGGTCATCGGGCTTTAGCTGTCTACACTCTGCATCATAGTAAAACTGGCACTCAACTCAGGGTGATTATGAACCCTGGTGCCATGGCACTGAGTCTAAGGAACAAACGGGAGCATTATCAGCAGTAGGACATGCTCAGGCATCTTGCTTGGATGAGCTGCTGTCACAGGAACCCTCTGCACGATTCTGCGGCTTCGGTTACATTGAATAATTTTCCATAGCAAAAGTGCCATAGGTCCCGCACCCCAAGCTGTTACAAAAGCAGCAGGGTGGAACGATATATGAGTTGTATTTGGTATGAACCAGACACTGCGACGATGAATACCTGTACATGAGGCCTGTTAAGCAGTAAAGTGCCCTTTGCTGCAGGTAGGGGGACAATGAAAATCTGCAGCAAAGAAGTGCCCCACGGGACTACCCGGAGCCACCACAGTGGTGATGTTAATGGTGACTAACAGCACTACTGCATGCTCTGTCACAAATAGCTCTTGATGTCTGATGCACCTTAGTGCGCCTTCTACACCTCACTATCCGTTGCCTTTCCCAAGGGTGCGTAAGGTCCCACAACCTCTTCCTCCAAGCACTCTTAATCTGACATAAAGCCTCCCAACTCCCCTCATCTTCACCAAGCACCTTCAGATCAGCACACACACATTTCTCCCAGGTATTGCGAGGCCTACCCACTTTCCTCGTCATTTTACCATGTAATGAAGAGAACAAGGCAATATGCGGCACCCTCCCCTCCTCCATGCGCCCCACATGCCCCAGCCACCTCAGCCTTGTCGCAGTACGGAAGATACATCTCTTATTATGTTCCATTTCGCGGTTTTTGGCTTGGGGTAGAAGGCATATGACACACACTATGGCATAGCATGAGGTACACACACACACACACACACACACACACACACACACACACACACACACACACACACACACACACACACACACACACACACACACACACACACACACACACACACACACACACACACACACACACACACACACACACACACACACACACACACACACACACACACACACACACACACACACACACACACACACACACACACACACACACACACACACACACACACACACACACACACACACACACACACACACACACACACACACACACACACACACACACACACACACACACACACACACACACACACACACACACACACACACACACACACACACACACACACACACACACACACACACACACACACACACACACACACACACACACACACACACACACACACACACACACACACACACACACACACACACACACACACACACACACACACACACACACACACACACACACACACACACACACACACACACACACACACACACACACACACACACACACACACACACACACACACACACACACACACACACACACACACACACACACACACACACACACACACACACACACACACACACACACACACACACACACACACACACACACACACACACACACACACACACACACACACACACACACACACACACACACACACACACACACACACACACACACACACACACACACACACACACACACACACACACACACACACACACACACACACACACACACACACACACACACACACACACACACACACACACACACACACACACACACACACACACACACACACACACACACACACACACACACACACACACACACACACACACACACACACACACACACACACACACACACACACACACACACACACACACACACACACACACACACACACACACACACACACACACACACACACACACACACACACACACACACACACACACACACACACACACACACACACACACACACACACACACACACACACACACACACACACACACACACACACACACACACACACACACACACACACACACACACACACACACACACACACACACACACACACACACACACACACACACACACACACACCTGCAACCATGTCAGCTGGCCGATTGCATACCAGAAGCTCCAGCCATCCAACCAGGTGGTCTTGGCGCTGACCTTGGCAAGCTGATCTGTGAGCGAAACCAGGGTTTCATGATCTGACAGACCCAGGAGCGCCATCCCGCCTTCGATCGCTTCTAAGGAGCTGCCCAAGCTGCTGGTTGCAGGAGATGGAGCCGCAGCTGCCTTTGCTGATCCTGCATGAAGTCCTGCAGCTGCCTGTGCTGAGCCAAGTCCTGCAGCTGCCTCCGCTGAGCCTGCATGGACTCCTGCAGCTGCCTGTGCTGTGGCAAGGGGATTCGTGTACAAGCCCCTGGCTGGCTTGGAGTCCTGTAGAATTTGAGCCAAGCGATTGCTAATGTCAGCCTTCTGCTTGGCAAATGGCGCTTGCAGGTCATGGAAGGTCGCGAGGCCTGCAAGGATGTTCTGCAGCTGGTCAGGAGATAGGTTTGCAGCTTCCATAAGGGCATCGAGGTGAGCTGCTGGGGCTAGGTTTGCTTGGCTGCGACTATCACCATAGACCACCTCTGGCTTCAGAATGATGGCTCCTATGTGCTTGGTGATGCTAAGGTATAGGGTGACAGCCAGCTGGCGTAGCAAGGCCGTCTTGTGCACAGGATCTGCTGCTGCTTCGTACTGCGGCAGAAGGCGCTCCAACTCTGCCTGCGTGCTGCAATGCTCCTTCTGAAGCGCTGTTCCCAGTGGAGGATTTCATCGACCAGCTGAGGGTCGCTGCGTAGGCATAGGACGCTGCACACAAACATGCTCGTTGGTCCGCCGTCGAGGAGAGACGCGTGAAGACTACGGGTGGCGAGCTGATCGTCGTGCAGAGCATCAAACAGGAACCGGCGGGCGCAACCAGGGTCAGGGTCGACAGGTTGAGGCACGTCGTTGACAAAGTAGGGAGCAACATCCGAGTGCGTGGAGATCAAAACGTCCACGTCATGAGCGAGCCGCTTAGAAGCTGCTCTCCTTCGATCGGACCCGCTTTTCGGCTGTCCGTCAGGTGTTAAGGGCCCCCAGTCAGGGCCCCTGTGAGAATCGTCCAACTGCTGGAGAGCGATAGCCGCTTGATTTGCAGCGACAGACAAGCTTACCAAAAGCTCATGCCTAAAAAATAATGCCTTGTTGTCCGCTGCAAGCTGGTGCACCTGCTGTTCGAGTTGCGCAACGTCAGCTTCAGATGCTTGATAACAGACGACCTTGCGAGCTTTGACTTTGTGAATTTCGCCCCTCCTTCCCATACATATGCTCCTGTGTGCGAGTTAAACTTAAACGGCCTGTGGTTCTCAATAGCTGCAGGCACCTCTCGGCCTTGCACAAACTCATCAGATCCACGCCGGTACAATGAAGAAAGTGAGTGTGACGTAATTTGTGAATGGACCATATGTATCATATCATCATACTACGCATTTTCATGTCCGGGTCAAGGCGTTGTATTAAGGCGTACATGGCCATCCGCCGAGTCCTCCGCCGGTTCCTAGCGAGGGTTTGGCGCAGGACGCAGGACCCTCAGCCCAGTTTCAGGGAGTGAAGCTGCATTCCATGCTAGCAAGCTTATGTCTCACAGTTGTGCTCGGCTGCATCCATGCTCCTCGTAGCTTAACAGTAGTGGCATGCATGGCCTTGCGGCAGAGTCACGCACGCCTTGTCAACTTGCAGTCCATGTACGCCTTACTTCTACTATACGGGCATACAGCAAAGTTGCATTTGAAGTGGGGATTTTGTGTTGATAGAGCTGGGACTTGCTTTTCCTTCCTTGTACTTTGCTGTCAGCTGACAAGCTTGTCACGGGTCTGAGAGCGCTTGCTAAATATGAACTGGAGACAGTTATGGAAGCATACTCATAACAAACCTGCCTAGCACTGTGGAGATAGTTATGGTAACAAAAAGGAGCCAGGAGCAGATGAGGTGAGGCCTTGGAGAGCCAAAAGAGGGCTAATACTGGCATCCTATGCACTGCAACTCCAAGGACTTGTTTGGAGGCATGCACACATGGGAAGCTGGCAGCTGCTCCTAAACTGCAACAGTAGCTTTATCTGCTGAAGCTTGAGGCAGGAGGATGAGAATGACTAGAGCAGCTCATGCATGGACTTATCAATGCTAGCAGCAAGAGAAGCATAATACTCCAGCGTGTTATGCATACGGCTTGTCAGTGTTCCGCACTTTGTCAGGTGCCCATGGTCCAGTGTTCTGATAGCGTGTCTCCGTGACGGTAACATAGAAGCCAAGGACCAGCTCCGCATGCAAGGTACCACAACCTATTGGCGATTCTTACAGCATGCGACAGAGCATTGCAATGATGTAGCGAAGTTCTGCTTGGTGCTATCCTACATGGCTACAGACAGACGTCTTGCTCGAGCTTGTGTCTAAGTTGGCTCCTTGTGGGTGGCGCTGCCCCCACCGGCGCCCCGCTTTGACGGGGCCATTTGGTAATTGTAATTGTATTGTATTGTAATTGTGTCCGCTAGAGCTGGCCCTGAGTTCAAAGAGATGCAACTTGACCTACCCCTTCAGGGCAATGCTACCACAAGTTGCCCTCTCGCAATCACGTACTATTTGACACCCATCTACAGATTACAGATTACAGATTACAAAGTGGCCCCACAAAGGGGGCGCCCGTAACGGAGCCAAACTAGGCTCCATGGGCATCATACACCATGCCAGACTCATCAATATAATCATCATAGACACCCATCTAGGATCCTGCCTGCACTAGGTACACTCACGGCATGCAACATTGCAAGGTGCAAGGGTCACGACAGGGCTGCTAGAGTTGAACTGACCAGACGTGCACCACTACGGGTTGAACTGACCAGAGGTGCGCCATGGGTTGAGACCGCAGAATGAATATGCCTACTTAGTGAGGACCACATGTTTGTAAGGAAAAAAGGGGGAATAGTTAGCGTGACGGGTGTGAAATGTAGCCTAGAAAAGCTTCCGCTGCAGGTAACAGGTTGAGTAGAGTAGTGTGGCTGGCCGGTGTAGGGGCCGCAGCAAGAGGTGGAAGCACAAGAGAGCATGTGTGCAGGGTTTTCCTGCCAAGCTGCATGCATGCAACACAGGCTTTTCCTGCCAAGCTGCACAAACTGGCATGCAACACAGGCTTTTCCTGCCAAGCTGCATGCAGCCCAGGCTTTTCGTGCCAAGCTGCATGCAGCACAGGCTTTCAGTTCCTGCAAGCCGCATGCAACCCAGGGTTTTCCTGCCAAGCTGCATGCAACACATGCTTTTTGTGCCAAGCTGCATGCAGCACAGGCTTTTCGTGCCAAGCTGAATGCAACACAAACGTTTCCTGCCAAGCTGCACGCAACACAGGGACAACTTGAAGTGTGGGGCCTTTGGCACTTTTTGCTATGGCATATCACGAAATGTAATTATACTGTGGGGCACCTGGATAGTGTGGGGCAGGCTGGGTCCGGGATGCCACCGAACACAGAGAACCAGTTAACCAGGAGACACTGGACACCATTCCACCAGTTTGATGGTGGGAGGAGTGAGGCATGGTGGGTGCTGACGCATGGTGGGAGGTCCCGTACCCCGCCTGCATAATCAGCTCCAACATTCCTGCCCTGATGAAAATGTGCCCTTTTGTATACCGCCTACAGCAATATGCTGCAAAGTGCCAACAAGCACCGAGCATGTCAACTGAAGCCCGAGAGGGGGAAAACCACATTGGCAGGCGCAAGGGTCACGACATGGCTGCTAGAGTTGAACTGACCAGACGTGCACCATGGGTTGAGACCAAAGAATAAGTATTACCTACTTAGTGAGGATCACCTTCCCCAGAGTATGACTGAACCAGTGGGCCAATTCCTCAAATGAACAATCAAATTCCATTCCAACCGGACACGAACCTCACATCTTTCTGCAATACAGCCCCTGCAATTTTATTGTACCAACTGCTTTGGACCCAACAGCTCCAGCCAAAAGCAGCACAGAGCTTGCAGCACAAACAAACAAAAACTAAAGGGGAGGCCGCATACAGCAAAAAACTGTTGCATTGAGTAACATGGCGAAACAGCACAAGCCCTGCACTTGTGCAGTACATGCATCACACCAGAAGGAGAAGAAGAGCTGCGCCAGGCTACTTGAGTAACTGAGGAACAAGCAGAGCCTCTTCCACAGACCCAGCCTGCGTAAGTTAAGGAAGAGGCAACTGAGGTCAAGAGACCTGGCCTCGTGGCCTATACCATTGCATCACACCATCACAACCATACATGAGCTCGCAAACAGGTTACGAGCTGGTGACTGACGGTTACACGGTGGTGACGACTAATTGACGCATGAAGGGCAAGGATGTGCGGGCCTAGGCCTTTACAAGGACTAAGCAGGCGTCTCATGCATCCATGTGTGCCTTGTTCTCTTCTCGATCCTGAATGAGATTGCAGCCCGCCCTACCGCATTTCCTGCATGGCTTTGCGGTCTTCTGCCGCCCTCCCTGTGCGTAGCCATCTTCTCTTTGCTAGAAGACTGACATCACGCGCCCTTAGTGTAGCTATGGCGTCTGTCAAGCCTAAAGTCGTTGTGGAAGTGGTCAGTGACACAGTCTGGTGAGGCATGGGAAGCGGCCAGCCCAGAATGACGGAATGACGGGCCGGCTATTTTCACAAATCTGACACGTTCACGTGTGCACAGCCCATGGTGCTATATCGGCAAGCGCCGCTTGGACAAGGCCATGGAGCACTACAAGAACGACCTCGACTTCGAGGTGCACTGGTAAGCTTGCATGCAGCTGACGACACGCTTACAAGCTGAACATCTGCCACACACCAGCTTTCCGAAAGGACCTGATGCTAGAAGCATAACAGTACCGTCGGAGATGCTGACTTGCTTATATGTACCTCGCAGGCTTCCATATTTCTTAAACCCCACAGCACCCCAAGAAGGGGTCAACAAGATTCAGGCCTACAACGACAAATTTGGACCTGGCAGAGTGGCGCAGATGGTGCCACAGATGACGGTAAGCTGTAGCTATGTAACTTGGTACCCCTGCCATGGCATGCTGTAGCTGTGTAACTGGGTACCCCGCCATGGCATGTAGGCAAGGGGATATGAGGCACGCCCTCAACAACGTGTGTTGAGTAATGCATAAGGCCCCAGGGACCCTCCCGACCGTAGCAAAGAACCCCGCAGCTCAACTCCTGTGCCTTTCGACGCTAACTGTTGGACACCAGCCTCACATTCACTCCGGCTCAAATTCAAGCCCGTAGCCAAATTCTATAAGCTAAATTTATACACCTACAGCTACTATATACAGCTACTAGCCCTCAACAACAGGCATCAGCAACTTATCATTTTAGCTTAGTCTCATATCTTCATTCACCATTAATGTTAGAAATGTCCAACAAGGTGATTGCAGCCTGTTTATGTGCATGCCCCATGCTGGGGGCCACGAGGCTGGGTCCCTGTCCTCAGTTGCCTCTTTACTTAATTGTTTTGCTGGCCGAGACTGCACAAGAGTCCATGTTGTGTGTGTTTCTGTGTGTTTCTGGAGATGGTTTACGTCTGGTGACACAGGAGTGACAGTCGGGTGACTGGTACAGAATCAGATTGAGGTGGATTGATGTGCTTGGAACGTTTCTAAGCGTGTGTGTTGGGCGAATGTAATCATCCATGCTTCACCTACGTCGCAGCCCATGGAGGCACGCTATACCATGCCTCTTCCTCAGTTGCTCAACCAGCCCGGCGTAGCTCTTCTCCTCCTCTGCATGCTGTATTGGTCAGGAGTCTAGCCCAACACGTAGCACTAAGCCCACGACATGCTGTCGGTATCTGAAGCCAACAGCGAGGCTGATGAATGAATCAATTATTCCGCGAAGTCAGTCATGCCCAAAGGGTCCCTGAATCTAAGCAGCACACAACGCCTGATGACTGGTCTCCATTACTGAGTGCGATAAGGGAAGAAGGTGTGTGGATGTTGCCACCGGCCGGGTTGCACAAATTAAATCCCTCTGGCCGGGGCATGGTGTAACAAGTCAGTACTTTGAGACTGGACTCACATAACTCGATGCCGGCCAAGCACACTGGTGGCTCTCCCAATGTCAAGCCTACACACCAGCCGCGCTTCCACACCAGCATGTTGACATGGAGACGGTTTAGGTCGCAGAAAACCTACCGCAACTATACCCCACCGCTCTCGTCTGCTTGCAGGCTACGTTTGCCGCTGAGGGTTTAAAGTACAGCATGGGGGGTATGACGGGCAACACCCGCAACAGCCACCGCCTTTTGACCTGGGTGGGGCACCGCTACAGGCCTGAAACCCAAAACACTCTGGCAGAGGAACTCTTCAAGGGCTACTTCACTGAGGTAGGTGGGGTTTGGGGAGGGGGTCTGTGGGTTTTATGTTTTATGATGTTCAACGTCTGTCAAGTGTGGTAAGGCCTTCTCACATTCCATCTCAAGGTGGCTCTTGGTGGTATGACTGCACCGGCTTTTGACCTGGGTGGGTCTCCACTGCAGCCCTGAAACACGAAACACACTGGCAGAGGAACTCTTCAAAGGCTACTTCACTGAGGTAGGTGGGTGGAACTAGGGGGAGGCAATGGCAGCGTAGGGTTTATCTGGTGTAGTGCGTACAATGGGGGTAATGACGCCCGGCTGTCCTTGGGCTGGCGGAGGAACGCTTTAAAGCGAGTCAGTTAAACAGACGTACGTGCTTTTTTCGGTGTTGGCAGGGGGTGGGAGGGGGGATGGGGTGGGGGGGGGGGGGCCCTTAGGTTTAGCTTGTGCGTGCTGATGTGGCAAAGCAGTGCATCCTTTTTTGACAGGGCAGAGGAACTCTTCAAAGGCTGCTTCACTGAGGTAGGTGGTTCTGTTTTGGGTGTAGGTGGGAAAGGGTTTTTTTAGGGCTGCAGGGTTTACCTTTAGCCGGTACTGCCAGGTAAACCTTGAATAAAGGCTCATCTGGTAAGGCACTGTATCTCTTGGCTCGTCAAGTATGCGGGTTTGTGGTTTTAAGTAAGGGGAAGGGGAAGATGGTAGGGCAAGGGTTTAAGGTTTAGCTGGTGTACGGTATGTCGAGTTGTACCCTATCTCTTTGCTGATCGAGGTATGCTCAAGTTATTAAGTTGGAGGTATGCTGATCATGTGATGTTGGAAAGGACGCTTAAATGCAAGAGCTAAACCATTATACCACCGGTGATAGCGAGACCAAATTATCGTACCTGATCATCTGAGGTCGAGCTAGGCCAATGTTCTCAAGTTGAGGTTTGCTGAGGGTTTGAAATTTCATTAGCGACAGGAGTTCCTGCTGTCTGCATGCACAAAGTGCGGTGTGGATGCTGCCGCTGCTGTGAAATACGTCTTAAACGCACTCAGTAATGGCAGGTAAGCCATATTCTATTGCTGCAGGAGCAAACCCTAAACCCTAATCCATGCTCCTTAAACCCTAAACCCTGCTCCCTAACTTCTAGTGGTCTGCTGCTGCTGCAGGAGCAATTCATCAATGACAGGGACTTCTTGCTGTCTGCATGCACAAAATGCGATGCAGGTGCTGCCGCTGCCGCTGCCGTTTTATGCCTCTTAACCCGCATTCAGTATTTTGAAATATGCCATGTTCTACTGCTGCAGGAGCAAAGCCTAACCCTTATCCCTCCCCATACCCACTCTCATCCCCCCACCCCACCCTCATCCCACACCCCCCCCCTTACCCTCTCCCCCCCCCCCCCCGCCCGGACCCACTCTCTAGCTGCTTTCCTTTCCCCACTGTCTCCCCTGTCCTTCCATAGTAGGTAAATGTGATACCTCATTTCTCCCATGTACTGTACAGACCCCACCATCCCTCTACCCCCAAAGGTATCCCGCAATGAAAACGAAATGCGGTACCCCACTTATCCCCATGGATATTCCAGGGCCCCATGGTCCCACTAAACCCCCAACCTTACCTCCCTTTTTAATGACACCTAGCACCCCACTAATCTTTGTGGATTCATTTTTCCCATCTTCCCGCCAAACCCCCAACTTCACCCCTTCAAAAACGTCAACCTTACCTCCCATTTAAGAACAAATTTTGGCACCCCACTTATCCCAAGATGTGGTGTAAAGGCTGCCGCTGCTGTAGAATTTTCATAAGCGCACTCGGTAATGGGAGGTATGCCATGTTCTGCTGTTGCAGGAGCAAGCCCTAAACCCTAATGCGTGCTCCTAACGTTAAACCCTGTTTTTTCAAAATCCAGTGGTCTGCTGCTAAGATTTGTTACGCACACTTAATAATAGGAGGTATGCCTTGTTGTATCGTTGCAGGAGCAATTCATCAATGACAGGGACTTGCTTACTGTCTTGTCTGCATGCACAAAATGCAATGCAGGTGGTGCCGCTGCCGCTGCTGTTTTATGCCTCTTAACCCGCATTCAATAATGTGAAGTATGCCATATTTCACTCCTGCAGGAGCAAGTCCTAAACCCAAATCCATGCTCCTTAAACTTAACTCCTGTTCCCGAAATTCCAGCGTTCTGCTGCTGCTGCTGCAGGAGCAATTCATCAATGACAGGGAGTTCTTGCTGTCTGCATGCACAAAGTGCGGTGTGGATGCTGCAGCTGCTGCTAAGGTTTTCGATGGTGGGGACCCAGACACGGAGCAGCTGCTGCAGCAGGAACTGGGGAAATACACCGGGATAAGCGGGGTGCCACATTTCATTTTCAATGGCAGGTAAGGAATCTTGGGGTTTGGAGGGGTTTGAGGGGAGGTTGGGGGTTGAGAGGGAAGATGGGGGGGGGGGGGGGGGGCTGTGAAATACATGGGGATAAGTGGGGTGCCACATTTCATTTTCAATAGGAGGTAAGGTTCCTCAGGGTTTTGGGGGTTTTGGGGGGAAGTTGGGGGTTGAGAGGGAAGATGGGGGCGCCCTGTGAAATACACGGGGATAAGTGGGGTGCCACGTTTCAATGTCAATGGCAGGTAAGGTTTCTCAAGGTTTGAAGGGGTTTTGGGCGAAGTTGGGGTTTGGAAGGGGGGGGGGGGCTGCGAAGTATACGGGGATAAGTGGGGGATAGGGAGGGCAGGGCAAGGGGACCCATGGGGTGGGGTGACGAAAGGGGGCATGGGACGAGATATAGAGTCCCGCCTGCAAAGGTTGCATGGATTGCTCCAGCAGCTGCTGAAGTCACACGGAGCACTGGGAAAATGTACTTCAGCATATGTGCGGCTAAGTTGCAGTACTGCTCTATGAACTTGCAGGGATTGGCACACTTGATTTTTGTTTGTTTGTTTGGGGCACGATTGGAGTGGGCGAGTGTGCAAGGTTTGGCTTTGGATATGGGGGCAACATTTGTGATGGACTGAGAGTATGTTATTTTAGTACTAAACCTTCGGGTTTTATTCGCCTGACGGCGGCATGGAAACAAGGCAGATGAAGCACAGCATATCGTCATTGGTCAATCCTTTACTTACTGATCCAGCCATCTCTAGTAAGGGCATAGTGGAAATGGAGATGGCTGCATTTATCTTCAACATTGATGATATTGTTTCTTGGGGTTTGTATGTGGTCTGTTTCTTTTGTCTTCTTTTGGGTTTTTTTGGGTTTTTTTGCCGAACATCAGATTTTATGACCATTGTTTTGTTCTTGTCCTCACAATGCTTCTGCCGTCTTCCTCCGACTTGACTTCCCCATCAGGTATGAGCTGGGAGGTGCCCAGACGCCAGAGGTTTTCTCCAAAGTGTTTGATCAGATCCTATCAGGTTCTGGCGGCAATGCACCACTAGGTGCAACAAGTTAGATGAGCAGGGGTACGATAGAGCGGTGAGGGAAGAAGAAGAAGAAGAAGAAGAAGAGCTATGCCGAGCTGGTTGGGTTACTGCAGGGGGCAAAACCACCGCTGCAGTCCCAGCCCGCGTAAGTCAAGGGAGAGGCACGTGATCTAGGGGGCCTGGCCTCGTGTTCGCCACCATTTGGGGTGAGGGACAGGCACCACCTGGGACAAGGCAAAGGCGTGAGGAAAGTGTGCGGGACAGATTCCATCCAGAAGCAACGGAGATGAGAAACTAATGCTAACCCTCCGTCGCGCGGGGTGGGTGGGGGGTGGGGGGGGGGGGGGGTGATCAGATCCTAGCAAGTACTGGGGCAAATGCCCAACTGGATGCAACAAGTTACTCAGACTGTCTAGAACGAAGGGGTGGGCTGGAGAAGTCTGATCAGCACAGGAACTAATGAATGAGGAGCGTATGGACAGCTTCCATTCAGACGAAGAATGAAAAGCAACCCCAGTATGCTTCCCCTTCTTCTCCTGGGGTGAGGTGGGGGGCGTCAAGTACGGGGTTTGTCACCGGCACCACGCCCAGGGATTGGTGTTTAATTAGATCCTAGCGGGTACGGGGGCCAACCCACCATTGGGTGCAACAAGGATGACTAGAAGGCGTGAGTGGAGAGGTTTTTTGGTACGGTCACCAGGGCAGAGAGGAGCAGTGAGGACTAAGTATGGACTGCTCCCAAAGTCAGGCTGAGGTTACTTCCCATGTGCGGGTTTTCAGTGGAATCCATGAGCTGGTGGCAGACTGAGAGGGGAGTGAACGCTGTGAGTGTGGCACTCCAAGCTTTGTTTTCATCCCTTCTTGTGTGTGTTTGGGGGGGGGGGGGCTGCACCCTGATTATTCACAGCCAGGGGATCTATCAGTCCTCCGATTACCATGCATTAACAGCTAGTGTCTGTATGTGACTGCGTCGTAACTGGTATGTAACCAGTAAGCTGGTATGCTGCGGACAGGAAGCAGCACTAAGCAGGAATCCACTCAACCTTGTCCCCACTCGGGTTAGAGGAAGATTTGAGGCTGAGTGGGAGGTGCATTTTAGTACTGGCTGGTATGTACGATTACGATTACGATTACAATTACCAATTACCAAATGGCCCCGTCAAAGCGGGGCGCCGGTGGGGGCAGCGCCACCCACAAGGAGCCAACTTTGGCTCCAACGGCATACACAATTTCATGTCCAAGCTCAAACAATGGCTGCCACCAGCCCACCCTAAATCCCTTGCTAGCCAATGTATGTCAGGCCAGCCCATTTCGACTTGCCATGTGCTGACCAGTTGACCCAGTCAACAGCAAGCCAAGCAGTTTTATGCCTTGCTCAGGGCCCCTCAAAGGGGGCGCCCGTACGGAGCCAACCTAGGCTCCATGGGCAGAAAACTGGAACCTATGTAGTAGCAGGTGTTGGTTGGCATTGTGCATGAGCAGCATGCTGGGATAGATGCTGTGGCCGTTGACTATTCTTGCATGGCATGTGTGTATCAATGTTTGTGTGACGTGGAGAGACGTGGAGAGCAAATGCATGATGTATATTCAGCCTGCTAGGCTCCATAGCATGCCGAGCATTGTGATGGAGGCGACAACTGCTGACTTCAAATCATGCATGGCATGTATGTTTGTGTATCGATGGGGTCGTGTGACGTGCGGTTTTGGAGGGCAAATGCATGTACATAGAGCCTGGCCTAGAGCCTGGCCTAGAGCCTGGCCTAGGCACCATGGCTTGGCTGGCTGCGGCTGACAGTGTTTGTGTACCGTACGCATGCTGCTGCACATTGAGCAGCCCTGTCTTGGTTGGAAGGGTCTTGCTACTTTCATTGTGTAGTAAACATGTATGTTGTATTCCTTTAACATTCCTTTGAATGTTTGTTCAAGTTGCTTTTGGTCAGCTTTTGGCTGTGTCTCTGAGGTTACAACGGCTTTTGGTGTGGCATCCTTACTGCCGCCGTGGGTTATTTATCAGCACTGCTGATAACAAGATTAAACGATCACCGCATGCTACAATCAAGTTGCTTAGAGGACATCCTCTGGCTTCAGTGCGAAGCCAGTTTTAGAGGCCACGGCACATCTACTAAAGAAAGCACAGCCGAGCATGGAGATTGATCGTTCTGGGTGCGTGCCATGCATACCGTATGTGAATTTTGCATTGGCAAACCCATCAGCACGTGTGCGGTGGCACCGTGCTATAAGATTTTTCAGAGAGAGAGAGAGAGAGAGAGAGAGAGAGAGAGAGAGGGAGAGGGGAGAGAGAGAGAGAGAGAGAGAGAGAGAGGGGCGTGAGGTGCCCTCCCGCGTAAGATTAAGGGAGGGGCCCATTGGTGTAAGGATTACACTGGGCCAGCCTACCATAGGATAGTTACATCCGTGGGTGGCTTCCGCCCAAAGATTCCTCATTATTACACGGGCATGCCTGCTGGGGCCGGCCTGCCCCACATAGTGAACCACTTGCTTGTCCAAGGAAGTACACGAGCAACTGCTATAGGCGACCCTAGTACAGCACAACATCTGGAACAAGAGGTAACTTGCCTGCCTATCAACACCCCAACAACCACAACAGTGGAATTGAGACCTGAGACCAGCTGGGCTGGCGAAAGTTCGATTCCTGCGATTGTAAAGTCACATTCTTCTAAGGTAGAAACACAAAACACAACAGTGGAATTGAACACGAGGTCAAACCTCATTGTGTGATGCACGCATCAGCCGCATCCCAATTCAGCAGCAAGCCTGCTGCTCTAGTGATGTACCCCTCAAACGGCCAAGGACACTCCAAGGGCACCCCTGCCTCACCGCCCACTGCAACAACCCTAATAGAGAACACGCTTCTATCTTCTAGAGCAATGCAGACCTTTTCATTTCAGACTAGCAGCCCATGCTCCCAGCTTACTTGAGCCCATCACAGGACCTGCTGCACCACCAACAGCTGCAAGCGAAGTCAGCATCACCACAAGCATCAGTTGCAGCAGCTTGCAGTTCACATCACATTTTACCCCGCATACCTTCCCCTTCCATCAATATAAGTCCCCATTCAGAGCAGCAACAACAACTAAAAAAGGACATACTGCTGCAACAGCTCCCCATGTCAAACTCTCCCCAGTAAGCATGGCACTACAGCTGCAAGCCCTCTCTATGAGTCCACCTCAACAGCACCAGCACTTACAAGACATGTAAAAGACATGCAACACCACCAGCACCCGCATGCTGGGCGTGATAACCAACATTGGATAAACGCCGGCCCTCACGGGTCGTGGGCGATACCGCTGTTCTGGTGGTGGTGCCGTCTCCTTACCTCCAAAAGAGAACAAACAAAAACATTGGATAAAGGAGCTGACAACATCAGCATGCACATCAATCCATCTCAGCATGTTGCCAAAACTCCCACAAGGGCCCAAAAGCTGCCATGGGATTGTCTAGTTATCTATAATACTAGCCCGCATTTACCCTGTCTCTGCGTAATCCTCCCTCTCTCTCTTAGCATGGGTTTTACACCAATGCTCACTGCTGCATCACTTTCAGGAACTCGTCATCCAAGGCCATATCATTATTACATTTCATGATATGCCATAGCAAAAAGTGCCATAGGCCCCGCACCTCAAGCTGTCACAAAGAACAGCGAGGTGGAACAGAATACGGGTAAACTTCGACATGTATGACAACATATGCCTAGACATGAGGTCCAGCAGCTAGGTCAAAATCACCCAAAACCTCCACTGCCCCAATGGGGGTAAGAGCCTCCCTCCTACTTAAGAAAGCAATGCCATACAGACCACTGCCTTGTCCAAAGAAGAACAGGAGCAACTGCCACAGGAACTTGGTACATCATTATAACTGGGACAGGACGAAGCAGGAGGTCGCCCACCTGCCTATCATCATTTATACAGACATGGGCTTAAGCATGGGCTTATGTCCGCTTGCCGCGTGGGCATCCATTAGCCACAGCCCACTCCAGCATCTTCTGATGACCCAGCTGTGCTGCTATTGACGTTACTTTCACTCCCCAAGGGCACCGCTGCCCCACCACCCACTGCAGCAGCTCTAAATCCCCATTCTCTACAGCAGCAATGCACACCCTTTCATCCCAAGGGCACCCCATGCTCCTAGCCCACTTCAGCACATCATAATGCCCTCCTCTGGCTGCCGCACTGCAGATCCTCACATCATTTGGCAGATACCTTTCTTCACTGCAAAGCCACTGCAGGACCTCTAAGTGTCCGCCCCTTGCTGCTTGATGTGCAGCTGATGCGCGGTCATATTGCCATCCCCAGGGGCATCCAGCCTTTCTTGCCCACTGCAACACCTCCAAGTGCCCACCTGCTGCTGCTTTACAACATGTATCTTCACCCCAAGGACACCCAGCCTCCTGCAACCACTTAAGCACCCCCAACTGCCCACCTTCCGCTGCCTTATGGCAGATGGAATCATTCAGAGGGAGTCCTTCCTCCCTAGCCCACTGCAGAACTTTCACATGACCCCTCTCAGCAGCTTTCTGGCAGATCATAGAATAACTCAAGATATACTCCTTGCTCCTTGCCCACTGAAGCACCTCTAAGTGACCCTGAGTTGCAGCGCCGTGGCAGGTGTCATGATGCCAGCGGCACCTCTTCTCCCTCAGCCACAGCAGAACCTTCAGGTGCCCGCCCTCGGCTGCCGCTGCGCAAGCCTCTGGGTCCAAGGGGGCCCCCTTTGCATGCATGTGCTGTAGCAACTGCAAGTCTCCCTTCCTCGCAGCAGCAGCACACACAGATGCATCCAATGCACAGCCCTCCTCTAAGGCCCAGTCAACAACGTGCATGTGGAGGCCTGCTGCTATGGCTGCATACAGTACGCTAGCACTCCAGGGGCACCCCTTCTGCCTGAGCCACTGCAACACCTCCAACTGCCCTCCCCTTGCTGCTGCACTGGATGTGCTTGCGTCCATTTCATAACCCTCCGACACCAGCCATTCCAGCACCCTTACTTTAGCTGCCCACCCTGTGCTGCTGCCAGAGGAAGGTGTGCAGTCATGTACCGGCTGTCTTTCACATAACCTTGGCTGATCATCCACTGCAGGTCCTCCAGCTCACCACGAGCTGCAGCACCAAGAGCTAACAGTGCTTTGTCCCGAGGGGTTGCCCACAACCCTACTTGCGGTTTAATGCTCCAGACAGGTACGTACGAGGACTGCGGGTCATCCCGGCGTATGACCACCTGCTTGCCCCTGCTGCCGCCTAGCTGCTGGTAGACCCAATCGCGGCAACCCTTGTTCAGGACCTTGGCAGTCAGCACAATAACGTTACAAGGCAGGCAAATGAGGACTTGCTGGAGTGCACCCTGATCAAGCTCTGAGTGCGGCTGGTAGAATGCTGTTCGTGCTGCCGCTGTTTCGGCTTCAGTTGCTGCTGCTGCTATTTCTCCCTCTGCTGTTGCTGATGATGTTGGTGCTGCTGCATGTCGCGAGAAGGCGACAGGGGGCGCAGCTGGTGGCAATGTAAAGCCTGGACTACTAGGAGTGTTGGCCGTCTCTTCTAACTCATGGGTTTGACGCGACAATCAATCAATCAAAACGCAAGACCAGCAATGCCAATGGCCAAACAAACCTAGGCCACAAACACAAGGCTCCTGATCACAATCACGAAGCCACACAACCGATGGTGGATTTGCCACACACAAGCTGAGGCTAGATGCAACGGCGTGCACACCAAGGGGAAGCAAACACCACCACTAAAACCCAAAACCTGCTCCACTTCCATCACACATGGGTGGCGGGGAGGCAGCAGGATCAAGCACCACCCTAGTAGGGGCTGGAGGTGGCTCCCACCGCCTAGGTACTGGTGAACCACCATCCTCCCAGCCACTGAAAGGCACCACATAGCGCTCCACATGCTTATCAATAGCTTGCTTAGTGCGCCTTCTACACCTCACTAACCGTTGGCTTTCCCAAGGGTGCGTAAGATCCCACAACCTCTTCCTCCAAGCACTCTTAATCTGACATGAAGCCTCCCAGCTCCCCTCATCTTGACCAAGCACCTTCAGATCTGCACACACGCATTTCTCCCAGGTATGGCGAGGCCTACCCACTGGCCTCGTCATGTCACCATGTAATGAAGAGAACAACGCAATATGCGGCAACCTGCCCTCCTCCATGCGGCCCACATGCCCCAGCCACCTCAGCCTATTTGCTGTGATGTATGCTGACAAGGTGGCTACCCCACATGATTTCCTGATATGCTCATTGGTGTGCCGATCTGACAGCCTGACCCCCAGGATGCTCCTAAGGCAGCTAGAGTGCACCCGCTCAAGCTTTTGCGATTGCACTTTGGTCAGGGACCAACACTCACTCCCGAACAGCAGAATTGGCAACACATATGCCTTGTAACACTTCACCTTCGTAGCCAATGACAGATGCTTGGTACCCCACATCTTTTCAAACTGCTTAAACCTCCCCACAGCCTTACCCCTCCTGATATTCAACTCCACATCCAACCTGCCATCAGTCACAAGCACACTTCCCAAGTACTTGAACTGTGACACCTCTTTTACCACACCCTCACTGATAACCACCTCTGGTCCTTGCTGCACTGGCACATCCCCCTCCTTCCAATCCTTGTCAATGGACAGGATCTCAGTCTTGCTTGCATTGATGCGCAACCCAAGACTAGCAGCAACCTTGTCCATCACCTGCAGCATGACCACCAACTCCTCCCTGCTGGGACTTAGCAACACCATATCATCTGCATACAGCAGAACAGACAACAGCTCCACACACCCACCACTACCACACCCATCACGCTCAAGTTTCCCATCTGCATGATAGGCTAGCTTCACCCCACATCCCTCCGGCATCTGAGCCATTGCCTGCCGAACCACAAAGTCCATGTAGATGTTGAACAGCAAGGGAGCAATGACACATCCCTGCCGCACCCCGCCATGCACATCAAACCACTCAGACACCACACCACCCATCCTAACAGCAGCCTGTGTGCCAGTATGCAAGTCCATCAGCAACTCTATCAGCTTTGTGTGTACCCCGTACACATGCAGGATGCGCCATAGCGTGTCTCGCGGTACAGAATCATATGCCTTACGCAAATCCACAAAAGCCATGAATAGAGGCTGATCGAATGCTACAGACTTAGAGATGACCTGGCGTATGGTGAACAGAGCATCAGTGAGGCCCCTCCCCTTCCTAAAAGCAGACTGGTTATCAAGCAGTTGTGCATCGATATGAGAACTGATCTTAGCCAAAATGACCAAGACATACACCTTCCCCGGTATACTTAGCAAGCTTATCCCCCTATAGCTATCTCTCACTTTGCGCTCTCCTTTGCCTTTATACAGTGCCACCAACAGTGCACGTTTCCACTCCACTGGCGCTTTCCCTGACTCCCACACCGCCACAATGACCCTGTGCAACCATTTCAGCATGGTCCCACTGAGCTTTAGCATAGGCGCTGCGATACCATCAACCCCAGGAGCTGCCCCATTACGACAGGCAAAGACAGCTTCTTCAAAGACAGCTTCTTCAGCTTCTTGACGCGACAGCGACATAGAAAAAACGTGTCGGCCGGTCTAGATGCGTACGACAACAGAGGACCATCCGAGTTCAAAACATGCCTAATTAAGGAAACCGAGGCCTGTGTTGGAGGACTTAGAGCTGTTACGTGGCCATGGCAGGCTTCGGACAGTCCACGCAATACCGTAAGAGCTAGCCAGGCATGCTATGTAGAAAGTGATGGCATGGATAGGTTTCCGGTCAGCCACAATCCTCTACCTAGCTTTGGTACAGTCGTTTATTACAATGGTTGCTTTAGGAGCGCTTTAGGCACTGTGGAGTTGAGCACTGGATGGGTTGCGACACTCGGAGGTTGGGTACAGGTAATCAAAGCAGGGGAGAGTGATGCGACAAAAAAACAGGGTCTGACATGCAGTGCTGGAACAAATATAGCAGGGTGCAGCGAACAAAGCAGGTTGCGACCACCACCCCAAACCTAGACCTCACGGGTGTGTCATTGCCGGTGACCTTCGTGGTTACTGGTTCCTGGCTTCCGTTGATGGTTGCATTGCTGAATGGTATATATCGTGTGTTTATGGATGCTCCAATAGAGCAAGGAATCCAGGTGCTCTCGTCCTGTTTTGGTTGACTTGTATGCAATCGGTCTATTGCCATGCGTCCGTAGGCTGCCTGCTTATCTCAACAGAAAGTACTCGTCGTTCATGTCAATGGCCTGTGTATGCTAGGGAGTTGACAGTCCCGAAAGCTTGTCGGCTATCACCGCTGATCAGTACATAAGCAGTGCACTTGGACATTGCCGGCCCTATGAGCCTTCATTGGCTCCCTTAGTTGGGATGCCCTTCTGGGCTAGTTGGTAATCTAGTAATCTGGACATTAGCCTGAACTGTGGGACTTTTACTCAACACCTAAACGTCGTGACCGTGTTGAGCACTCTGCTGTAACTATGCATGCTATCCCAAAAGCAGAGGTCTTAAGACCCACTCAACCTATGTTCACTAGTAAGACCTCCGCCAAAAGGCATAGCTCAGGACTCTGCTACTAGTGTTTATATATCTAACATGAATGGTGAATGAAGAGATGAGATTGGAAGGCGGTAAGCTAAAGAATGTGAAGTGCTGCTGATGCATGTTGTTGATGACTAGGTCATGCCTCATCTTGTTAACCTACGTTTTTGAATGACGTACGTAAGTACTAGTCTCATAGAGACAAATTAAGGTGCTTTGCTGTGCTATGGCGCTAAACAGAATGCAGGATTTGACTCTAGTGCCTGTATGCACTCGCTCACTAGTGTGTAGCGAACCAACCGAATTGCCAGTAAATGCACTAGCCAGCCATCTGTACCTGATTGCATTGAAGTAGATGTTATTGCTTGTGCCGCACCTTCCATGCAGCAAAGAATCGCCTATGCTACCAGCAGCTCTGGTCACTCCATACGCCTATACGAGCAATCTACCTCCCATAGTCCATGGGGTTGATATGCACCTTTTGCCAAGTCCATAGCCCCAGGCTGATCTCATACAGGCCAAGAAGCATCGTCACAGAACCAGCAACCCGGCTAGCAACTTGAAGGCCGGGAGCAAGCCAACAAACCTCCCCCCCTCACTATCACTCACTTAGCCAGTCAAGTGTCTCCACTCCCTCCAGAGGAAAGCAAAGCCTCCGCTTCCCATGTCTGTATGAATCTCCCATTGGCAAACCCATCGGGATGCATGATGGCTTACACCTTAGTTGTTCCATTTTTATCATCCCAGCAGCAACCAACGGAAAAGCTGGACTCTTGCCTCAGCCCCCAAGAGCTGCAAGCATTTTCAGCACCATCACCAGTGGAGGGGCAAGCAGGTCCCCATCCAAAGCTAACTATGCTACAAACATGCCCATTCACAGCCCGGGGCACACGGCCCCAGTCTTGAAATCCGCAGCTGCAGCCCCTGCACCAACGGCGCCACGCGATTGCAAAACACCCTCCCTGCTAATAGGCCTCGCCTCACCATGAATCTTACAACACCCCTCCCCTCCCGCCAGATTACAACACCCCCGTGCCCGCATCTTTCCCTACTGCTAAAAGCTTCCCCCGCCCCTCCATGGCGTAATCACAGGAGTCCCCTCAGGTTACGATTACGGTTACATCATGGCCCCTCAAAGGGGGCGCCCGTACGGAGCCAACCTAGGCTCCATGGGCAGAAATACTGGAACCTACTAGTGTTGTGGTACGAATATCATCTGCAAAACTATTGCTGTACCACTGGGCCCGGTAATTTGGCAGCCAGTGCTTTCTTCAGCAACAGCCACAGCTAGGCAGGGATGGTCTGCTCCCCGCACACTCTGGCACCAACCACTACGGCTGTAATATATTGATAGGTGAGTGGTGGTGCCACCTCCCTACATCGCCAAACGAAATCATCAGATTAGTAGATTATCATCTAGTCTCAGTAATCAGCAACTAGTAAGTATGACTGGGGCCATACCGCAATGCAACTATTTGCCGCTCAGGAAAGGCAAGGAGGTGCCGAGGATCGATAAGACACCAACACACAACTGAAGTCACATTTAGATAATGATGCACACCTCGGGTACCAACCACACAAACACAAGCAAGTAGCATTGTCACAACAGTGGCAGCCTTGGTCATGGTGGGCTGACATCTGTCGTTATGCTAGTTCCGTTAGATGCTGCTGCTTGGGCAATGGCTTCCTCCTTGGTGAAACGTGGTGGTGGGAACAGCACACGGCTGATGCTTTGAATCACACCATTGGTGGCTGACACATCACGGGTCAGGATCTGGGGCATGCAAAGACAGCAGTGCAAGGAAGTATGTGATACATAATAAGGACGCAAGATGGTGAGGTAGAGTAGCTTGTGAGCAGTAGCAAGAGCATCACACAATTGTAGTCGTAACCCAGAGTTGACTAATTAGTTTGCAGTACCGCCTTGTCCTTATAGTCCTGGCCGCTCTACGGAAAACAATGCCAACTAACCTGGGATTGATGACGAGACACACGGCACACATGCACAGTAGATGCCACACAAAAAAGGCACAAGCAGGAGGCAGAAGCATGACTATTGTTAAGCTCCCTCAACTTCACAATGGGGACCCTCTTATGTTATCACTGCACAATGTCAAGGGTGCAACCCCAGCCCCATGGACACGTATCGCATCCGGTATGTGATGACTGAGGCCGGCCACACTGGAGCCCTTCCCTCGCCCATACATGCAGCCCCAAGACTTTCATAGCTGTTAAAACCGCGTACAAATAGCCAGTGAGGCCCCTGACACCCTCCCACCAGCACTGCTCCCTCCACCCCCCACCCCCCACCCCCCACCCACCCACCCCACCCCCACCCTCCCCACCCCTAGCTCCCTCCCCCATCACCTCAGCACACGCCACTCCACTATCAGGACAGCAGCTGCAGCGCTCGCATGTCCTCTGACAATAACCCCCCTGCCACTGAGCCGCAAGCGGGCTGGTCATGAAGGGAAAATCACACTTATCATTATCCTTTTGCTGCGAGCAGGTGTACTGGTCAGGGGTGGGCTTGTCAATGCATGAGTCATGCAGCAGGATCTTGCCCTCACCCACGCAGCTGTCAATGAAAGGCACAACCTCCACTCCCTGTGCCGTAAATATGGAGGTGTTGTTGCGTAGATACTCTGCATGTATGATTGCCAAAAGAAGATCAACCATGAGTCTTATGCGCTGCGTGTGAAGCAAGGTGGACACCCTAGATGCTTCTCATTAGTCAGCACCCCTCTGAAACAGATATATCTCTATGATACCAGATGAAAAGCCACTTATGGCCTGACAAGGGTAAGCACGCTTGGTCCTCTCATTCAACATGGCTGGGAAAAAATGCATTTGCCAATGTTTGCGACGGACCAAAAAGTGACTGTCCACAATACACGGTACGAAGTAATGATGATACAGTTGAACCAACCCTCAACCGCCCAGGTCGCATATGGGAACTTCCATGCACACACAAGTGCATGGACTTTTAAATAGTAGAGATTGTCCTAAAAACACGATGGGATAGCCCAATTAAGAAGAAACATGTTGAGGATACTGCATGCGGCCCTCGCACCAGTTGAGTAGAGGCCAGGGATGATGTGGTATAGCAGGATGTCCTTTAATTGAGGAAGCCTGAATAAGGCCTCCCTTGGCAACATTCGTCCATTACCCATCGTGGTCAGTAGTGCATCGAAAGCATCGTCATTGGGAGCAAGGATCTGTGAAGGGGCATAGAGCATCAGCATCGATCAGTAGCCAGTAAGTACTAACGGCAAATCCTATGAAATGTTTTGCCCCTCTCACTCAAACGTAACACAACCAGAGTATCTGTTGTCCATGACCGGGAGCCCTGCTTTATGAGGTGAAATATGACTGAACCCAAGCAAGAGTCCGGTCATGATGAACATTTAGGCGGCTGTCAGAACATATCACAATCCAAGGCTTGCATATGTCCATATTAGCCTTTGGTCGGACCCTTGCAACATACAAGATCGAACCCCCGTAGCGTTAGTCCAACCTCTGTAACAGTACTTTCTGGCAATCTATAGTTTTTTGTGCTTGCCCATTTGTGACTAGCTGCCATTGTTACATTGTTACATCTACGCTCGCTCCACCATGAGCGGCGTACAGTAAAGGAAGTAGGCTTACTACTCATATCACCACCTCCAGCCCTTCCTCCTCACTTCTCAATTCCTACACCATATCCTCCCCGAAAGGTTGGCCTCGCCTGACTCTGCCAAACTGTAATACATGGTCCCAGCTGGGGTCCAGACATGGTGTACCCGCAAGGAGATGCTTGAGCCTTCAGCAGCTGGGGTTTGAAGAGCCAGTTCCTGGATGAAAGGATTACACGAAGCCCTTGACTTCAGGCCCCTCCCCATGCCAGCTCCAAATAGGGATGCCTACATGCTGCGACCTACCTCAAACATGTATGATTTTCATTTGCTGCTCTGATGCTCGACATGATCGATCCTGTAATGTGGAAGCTCACCGTATAAGGTCCAGCAGGTGGGATGCCCGTGGGCTGCTGTGATGCAGGGGCTGGAGGAGGACCAGTGTAGGCGGGGTCATTGGCAGCAGCAAGTGCAGGGCCAAGGCCTGTTTGCTGCAATGGAACATTGTCGAAATATCTAGTTGGTCAGTGGCTGATCCTAGCCCTGACGACAGGCATCTCAACTAATCCTGCAGCAACACCATCTTCCTCGCTGCTACGCACGAGCACACTAAAGTTGTACTGGAGTTCCGCGACAAACATTTGGTGGGTTTGGTGGGTTTGAGATAACCTGAGCTAAAGTATACCATATGTGCAACAAGCACTACATGAGCCCACCCGCCCAGTTAAATGCATCAAGCTAGTATGCTACAAGCTACCAAATATCTGCACCCGTCTGGCGCCATTGAAAGTCATCAGCAACTTACTTCCAATGCAACCAGAAACGTTTCATAATTGCCCAGACCTACTAGGACCTCCAGCACGGTGCCGCCAGATGGAGCTCCAGGTGCAGGACTAGTTGAAGGCTCATCTGGCCTTGGGAGAAGGACTATTGCTGGGCTGTGATGCACTGGGTGAAGGGGAGGCTGCTGCAGGGCTCTGAGGTGATGGACTGGCAGGTACAGGTGATGGTGATGGCTGTGATCCGGGCGAGGGGGAAGTACTTGATTGCGGAGTGGCACTGCTATCAGCAGTACTATTCACCCTAATAAACACAGTGCTCCTTGGGTTCTTGTAGTCTAAGGGCCCTCCAGCTGATTTCAAGTACCCACATATTCCATCATGGGTAAAGGCTACACAATCATCCCGATCTGAGCATGATAACTGCAGTAGGAGGCACAACGCAGCAGCCAAAGTGTTTGCCTTCCTTCGAGAAAGTCGTCACATCCAAGCACGCACCATTTGTGGCAGACCATCAGGGAAGAAGGCCTACTTAGCATGGCCCACCTATCCTAGAATACAACCGTTAGCTAGTCCAAGATAGAGAAAGTAACATACTGAAGGTGACACAGTCAACTGACAACACAAAGGTGTGTCATGCACATTAGATTAGCACATTGCCTGCTTGGCTGGTGCTAAGAACCTCATTGCGCTGTGCATGAATAGGCTACTGCAATGGCCATATCATTGCAAGGTTACAAAGCACTCTCTCAGACCTCCCATCATCCATTGCAACTGATGCTTTCTCTATCAATGTTACTTGGACAGCATTACATCCAATCCAGCCTTATGGCATCGGCGTTTAGACCGCTGCGCTATGGCTAAATTCCTCTACCTGCTTTGTAGCCCTTCATGCATGCTTCACATTCACCTTTCAGTGCCACTAAATGTATCTTGCTGGTAGCTGAGTAGGTGCATCCACATGCCGCGATAAGAGGCAGCTGGACCATACAGAGCTCTTTATTAGTTGATAAAGTCATTTAAAAAAAGGAACAGACTACAGCTATGCATGATCCGTCAGGCTACTACTCCATCAGAAAGGTGAGGTAGTGATAGTTGGGAGCATCACAGTTCTGACAAGGCATACACAGCTAAGATAAAAGTAGACACCCATCAGCCTTTGATAAGTTTTGTCCGATGGAGCACTGTGAAAGGTCTCCCTCCATGGCCATTGGCTAGAATCCGGCCTCCATGGCCTCTGCACATGCTAGAAAGTTTCAAGAAGCTGAGCTGGCCAAGGGTGTGTACTGGCTTCTATCCTACAGTGCAAGAACATTTCCACATTTCCCTCTCACGAGCCATCCCAAAGAGCTAAATTGTCTTCTGAAACCATTTCCGATTGACCCCCTCTGGACCCCCGGACTTACCTCTACTTGTGCTGGAGAGGAACATATTTGGCATGGTTTCCCTGGAGGCTGATTACACTCCAATTCGCGCCCGATTATATCTGCCCTTTGCTCTGTGTCATACTTGACGCGGCCCCGCCCCTGCTGTAGACTCCTCACATGTGCACCTGCAGCATCTGAGCATCCGATTAAGTGACAGCAGATTGACACAGAACTGATTGTAGCAGCGCATTAACCAGACATTGATTGCTCCTCTTGATGCTTCTTCCAACGTTCTGTGCTACTAGTTCTATTGTTACTCCGTTCCACACTCTGCCTTACGTATACAGTTTCTTTCTCCTTGCTCTCTGCTGTTTGTACCTTGGTTACACATGCACTGGTTGACACTGGTGCCAGAGTTCTCTTACTTTCACGGCCATAACCTTATGCTGATACATACTTTACTGAATGTGGGTGGCCAAAGCAGCCTCTGCTGTATAATGCTCTAATAACCGACTACTTGCACTTAGTACTGCTTTTAAGGTGCATTCGCCTTCATTGTGCAAATCCTCTCCTGCAGACGATGACAGTTCAGAAGACCTAAGTATGGCCGCTGCATGGCCAGTGTTTAAAACCTAGAGTGTAATGTAGACTATATAAACAAGCCCCCTGAGCTTACCAGAGCTTCCCTGCCAAATGGAATCCATCACCAACCACATTATCAGAAAGGAACAGATTGGTGAGATTGGGCGACCCATCCTGCGCGTCAAATGGCAACACCTGATCAATATCGATTCCTGTGGTTAGGCTTTAATTCATGGCATTTGGCAGAACACAGCCAAAAGCTCATGATTGTCACTTAAAGGAGTGGGAATGTAGTCTACAACAGAGAATATGTTGTGGCGCGCACAGGCTTTAGCAGCTGCTGGACCTGCAGGACCTAAACCATCTAGTCTGGGATGATGGCTGCTTAGTTGTTGCCCGTTGCATTGTTGGACCTGGTCTACGCCTCGATCCACGACCATGAAC
Source organism: Pseudopediastrum boryanum (assembly GCA_963556185.1). Lineage (NCBI taxonomy): Eukaryota > Viridiplantae > Chlorophyta > Chlorophyceae > Sphaeropleales > Hydrodictyaceae > Pseudopediastrum > Pseudopediastrum boryanum. The sequence continues at coordinate 2,096,510 of OY744512.1, read as the reverse complement.
AGCATGCACATGATCAGGCGGAAGTTGTGTATTACGTACAAAGATGGCACCCGTCTCTTAAGAACTAGTTCTGATGGAAATGGCCTGGCACGTCACTTCATGGGCCACATAGTCGTCCATTAACCTCTTGGGCTTCAAAAGCCCTGGTGCTTCTGCTGCCCCAGATGCCACGCATACAAACATGAATGCGGCTGTGGCCTTTTGCTTGCTCTTAACAAGCTGAATTAGGAGTTTATGCTGCCATAAGCAATCAGAAGGCGGCTGCAGGTGGGTGTTGCAGTAGCAGCTGCGATAAGCTGCGCCTAGCCTGTGCATTGTCCTCTGCTTGCATACGATCCAAGCAGAGATCACAATCAACATTCACATTCATCAAGTTGCTGTGAAGCTTTGAGCAATTAAGCATTGGTGTCTGTTTTTGCTCCGTGCTGATGCTGCTTTCGTGTCTGTTGCCCCTGCCGTTGCTGCTCTTTCGCTGCTGCTCTCGTGTCTATTAGTTGTTCCTGCCGTTGCTGCTCATCTGCTGCTGCATGCTGCTCTCGTGTCTGTTGCTCCTCCTGCTGTTGCTCTTGTGTCTGCTGCTCCTGCGGCTGCTGCTCTTGCTGCTGTATTGAAAAGCCAGAGCAAAGTGGAACAGAATATGGGTTGTCTGCAGCCAGAATAATGACACTCCATATGCGTAGGTATGAGTTCCAGCAGTTAGAGAGAAGCACCCAGAACTTCTGCTGCTGTGACTGCTGCATTCGGTACTGCTGGGGGTCTGCTGATGTTTACGCGGTGGCTGTGCAACCCTCCTGCTGTTGCTGTTTGAAAAGTGCTGTTCTAGCTGGAAAAGATCACAAGTGAAACCTCTCTTCCAACCCATAAGGCAGACTAGGACGTACCTAACAGTAACGCTCTCACCTGAATACGAAGCGGGCTAATAAGCTACCTTGGACACTCCACTCGCTGTGGCAGGACGGTCGGCTCGCTGTACTGCACTGACTGAGCTATTCCACGCCACTATGGTTGATTTGTTGTACTGATGCGGTCGCCCTTCACGCCTTCCTCATGTCTCGTTGATGACGGCTTGACTAACTAACGCGTCCTGGTTTTCAACAGCAGGTGCCCAAGTACCGTCTCCGATCGTCTAGTTTACCTAGGAATTACAAGGCAGTCCATACTATGGCGTGCACCGAACTACAAGTATCTAGGAACACCGGGACAAAGAAGATTTTTGCTGCCAGGTATGCTGGAAAGGTCTTTCGGCTGTTGTACTTGCCCCCTGAGGTTATTGCCGAGGTGGAAAGCTCGTGCCCTCAACTACCTGGACTTGGGCCTGTTGGTGCGGTACCGCCGCCGTCGCAGCGAAGCTGCCCTGGTCATCATCACTTCTCAGTCCAATGTAATGAGTGGGCGGCCCTCACTGCATCGGTGGGCCACTGACCCCTTGTACGTCCATGACGTCATGGCATGTGTAATTGCATACTTTCTGTCCAAGGGCGAGTGACAGCTTGTACTGCACTGAGGACTGCCCGAGGACGGACTGCATTCGAAATACTCTACCTTGCGCATGCCTCACAGGTAGGGTTGACTACGTCAGCGGTACTTGAGTGTAGGTAGAGTGCCAGCGGGCGGCATTGCGTATGCTTCCTGCTGCGGACCGCGGTCCGTGAGTCACACGACTGCTGTGTCACTTGAACTGCACTGCAGAAAGCGGCGACCCCATGCACATGCTTTTAGAATCCATGTTCGAGTTACACTGTACAGGGCATAGAGTGCCGACCGACACTACAGGGGATTAGATCCGGGGCTGCCACCCTGCAACAGTCAAGTACAGCTACCAACTAGGCGCCAACTGTAGATATAGCTGAACACAATCCGCATTGACAGTAGATTCCGCACTACTACAAGCCCAACATACTTACCCGCATGCGATGTATTGGGGGCCAACTCATTTTGTACAGCCTGCACTCTGAAGTATTTCTAATAGCAGCAGTAACCAAGGGGCGCAGGCATTGCCTTAGTGTTCCAAAAGCAGAATTTGTCCCCATCCATCTTAGTGCATGGCAACCCGTGCTTGTAGGGCCATTGGGGCGGCTGGCAGTGTTGCAGCAATACTGGGCCTCACTACCATCCCAATTGCAGCTGCTCACGCCACCTGCAGCAGGAGGCCATGACACACCAAGATTATGGAAACCCAGAAGGAGACTGTCACTACAGTGCAGGTCTGCGTACGTTGTTGTCCAACCACTGCTGCGGCTGCTACTTTCATGCTCTGAAACTTCACATGTTGCTGGCGGAAGTTTGCCCCGAGAGGCAAGGTAGCGGTACCGTGTACTGCTCCCACTGAGGGGCCCCTCCACCAACCACACGCTGAAGATTGACAAATGATCTCTTCCCGGAGCTCTCTTTCTCTCCCAAATGATGTGTGGTACAGGCGTGGGCCGGAGCATGGCTATTGACCGGCAGCCAATCACAGTTACAGGACGCTAGGCTTTCGCCACGCGTAGTATTAAGGAAGGGCGATACTACCACAAAGTGGGTTCTCACGCCTACCATTTCCACCAAAATCCGCCACCACTCGCCATTTCAGATATGAACCCCCTGCTGCCAGGCACAACATCCGCCAATCGGCAGTCAAAGCATTGATGGAGTGAAATCATTGCATGGCAGTCACGCGCATGCTCATACTCTGTGCAGCGTGCGAGCCAGTGACTTGGGTAGCGCAGCACACTAGGCAACACTGCTTATTATTGAGCCAGTGACTTTGGTAGCGCAGCACACTAGGCAACACTGCTTATGATAGAGCCAGTGACTTGGGAAGCGCAGCACACTAGGCAACACTGCATGGATGTCAATGGCACACTATGAGTCTGTTTGCCAATTGTTGGCATCTGGTTGTGGGATCATCATCGCATGGGCCTCATTGAAGCAACATGCTCATTCGGTGCCAGCAACCCAACAGGGAGACCCTTGAGAAAACCCACTTCCCACTCGTTGTGGATGAATCACACAATGAGGATGCGGAAGTATGAAGCCTCGCGGAATCCTCGAGCTGAGTTGTAAGTACCCATTGGTGCTTTCGACCACGCTCATCTGTGGATGAATCACACAAAAGAGTATAGGTGGTGTCCAACCCCTCTGGGTACTTGCTTGTATTCCAGTACACATGGTAAAGCATATGGCAAAAGCAGCCATGCAGGTGGCTATTCTCTGGCATGCTGACAAAGTCATAGCGAATGCAAACCACCCATAAGAAATATCAGGTACTCAGCTACTACAATACAACAACACACCACTTTCCTGCCAACATAAACACACAACTCGTGGCGGCTAGCAGTCCTTATCATTGATCTTCTTCCAAGGAGTTGTCAGAGCTTGCTGGGAGTGATTGCTGCCTGCCGTCCAGAAATCTTACCGAGCCAATGCCTTCGCTGTTGGTTTCCCTCGCTGCTGCTGCCCTCCTTGCTCCTGCTACTGCTGCTGGATGAAGTAGCTTGCTGCCACTTGTGAGCAAAAAACCTGACCGGAATCCCAATGTCCCTTGTCTCGGGCCCGCTGATGAAAGAAATGTCATCTCATGACGCTTGGCTGGTGGTTGCTGCGGGTCTGGATCATACGCTGGTGGGGCGAGGTAACGCTTGTTGCCGTGTGTATACATTGTTGCTGCTGCTGCTGTTGGCGCTACTGCCACTGATGCCCCTGTTCCTGCTTCACCATCTGCTGCTGCTGCTGCTGCTGCTGCTGCTGCTGCTGCTGCTGCTGGCTGCTTCACTTGTGTCACCTTTGCATGTTCCCTTGCCCGCTGCTGCTGCTGCCCTTGCTGCTGCCCCTGCTGCTGTTGTTGCTGCCGCCCATGCTCACAGGCAAGATGAAAATCCCCGTGATCCTGCCGCTGCTGCTGCACCTGCTCTTCAGCAGGACGCATTGCTGCTTGTGAGAGGCCATGGAGGATTCCACTTAGCGCTGGTGGTGGCTGGTTGCTCTTGGTGCCTTGCAGCTGTGGTGGTGGTGGTTGCTGCCGCTGTTGGTGCTGCTGCTCCTCCTCTTGCTGCTGCTGCTGCTGTTGTTGTAAAGGCCCCGGATTCAGGAGCAGCATGGCCCCCTGCTGACGTCGCTGTCCCTCTTCCACTGCTGCTGAGACTTGGTCGGCCAAAGCAGCTTTGACGTATCTGAAGGGCTCTTCCTTTGTGTACCTATACTTGATAAAGCTGCCGCTGCTAGTAGCGTCTGAGCAAACTGCCTTCAGCTGCTGACAGGCCTCGTAGCGTAGGGTCCTGGTACTCTTCGGTAGATCTGCTTCAACGTACACCTGACCTCCCTCCCGTAAAGTCTGGTAGGCATGAGAAGTTGCTGCGGGATGCGAGAATCGTAGCCTAAAGCGAGGCGAACCCTGGGCAGGAATCTGTTGGATCTCCAGCAAGTCTATACGCCTTATCCCACACAGACGCGATGCGCTATATGGCTCCAGGAAAGCTGCCGCAGTGAGAGGAGCCGCATTGCTTGTAAACACCTGTACAACTAAACTGTTTGTTCGAAGTATCGCCTGCACCTCGGCTAGGTCGTTCATTGTAAAGCTGCCGATGGTGCCGGGGCATGCGACGTGCGTCCTGGCTCTTAAATTAGGTGGTCCTTCCCTGACACCGGGTACAGCTAGTTAAAGCAGGGAAAAGTGAAGCGACGAGATACACAATGCAGGTTCAGTTCACAGCTTGTTGGACTCAGGTGAATTGCCTTTAGTTTGTGGCTATGTAGGTACATGATTAGTGAACATGGTTTATTTATGTATCACCTCCTGCGGCCCCGGCCACATGTCTATTTATTTTCGCCAATCACAGTGATTGAATCAGAAGAAGCGGTTGGCAAATACAGGTCAGGGCATGCAGCTTCACAGTCTTTATGTAAAAGGTCTTACGCTTAACAGTGTACTGTGGTAGCAGGACACTTTTGGCTATGGAGGCTCTGCATCAAGCAGATCAGGCAGACTAGGGAAAAAACTGTAAGACCATAAAGATCTTCAGGGCTAGACTACCTTTTGATCAGGTGGGGGATGTATGCCATGGAGCAATTAATGCATCATTTGAAGCCTCGCGAAAGAGCTAGTAAGCAGAAAAGCGCATAAAGCTGCCTAGGGCTACCAGTTTACCAGATCACCAACTAGCCCTTGAAGAGGCATCCCTTAAAGCCAATGAAGGCTCAAACGGGCATAATGACCACCAGCTACAGCCGCTAGCATCAGTTGCTGAAGACTTAGTGCTCCTAAGATGATTCCTAGGTAGGAGCTGACTTACCAGGTTTGCAAGCTCCCAGGACTATTGATTCAGTTCTGCTAGTGGGCATGCATGTATGCAGCTGTTGGATGAATTACCCGTTGTGCGTGGAATTAACAACAGGTTCGCAGGATTTAACAAGAGTACAAGTGCTCCTGCAGGACGACTAGAATAATAGTTTTTCTTATTATTATCTTACTGTATCCCATGGATTTGTTATTGTTAATTAGTATGAAGGCTCTGTATGGATTTGTTATTGTTGATTAGTATGAAGGCTCAGAAGGCTCTACGCTTAAGCCTGCATCAAGGCTTACCAGTATATCTCCACCTACGGCAGAGGGGGCCTGCTTGTCCAGTGCTGCCGAGTGCCTGAACGGCGGAGCCCTTAACAGGGTGTGGCTTGTTGCACATGTGCAGCAGATGCCACCCATCGTGCGCTGGCTATGATACTCCTCACATTTCTTCTCACTCAAAGCGTCATACACCCATCTGAAGCCCCTGATTTTCTCCGCTGCGCTGCACAACCAACCAGCTCCGCCATCGCACGGGATCCTGCCACTGGCGCAAGCCTACACCCCATCCTTGCTTTGAGAGAAGGTCGTGGGGACTGCAGTCCCTGGTGTGGGGTCTAGTGGCACGTTTTAAGAATGGGGAGTGCATAGATGAGTGTGAAGTGCAATCGGCCATTTCAAAGTGGTACCTGGATGGAGCATGTTATGCAATTGTAATTAGTGCAGTTTTAACGGGCTTGGTTCCCATGTGGAACTTTATCTCAGGGGCTATGGGTACACATGCATTGGCTACAGTCCCAGAGTGTTACCGTTTGCCCCTATCTCATGGGGTATTCGTGAGATTCTTACGATTTAGATTAGGGTCTCATCATTTGAGAGTGAACACAGGAAGGTGGGTGCAACCACCTTTACCCTGCTGTCTGCGGGTTTGTTTACGTTGTCACTCAGCATGCCTAGACGATGAGGCACACTGCCTTCTGGTGTGCTCTCATCCCACCATTTTGGAGTCACAGGAGAAGAGCATGCAGCCACTCCAGCAGCATTTAGGCACAACATTGTAACATATTCCCACTTTTGGGGTATGTTGGGAAGGTTGTTATGCATAGTATATGCAACAGTCTGGTATAACTTTTTTTTTAGTTTGTGACTGTACTAGGGTGGCATGGTTTTCTCATAAGTCTGGAGGTGCTTCGTCTTGGAAAAGCAGACACTTCCACAGTGTATTACAAGGGCATGCAGACCGCGGTTCCTTGTATGGCCGACAAATCCATGGACACTTGGGTGACCCTTAACGGCATCACAGAAGGTATGAAGAACACGAGAGTGAAATACCTTACAGGGCAACTACCAACGGCCAAAAACCTGCAGAGATATGGCAAATGCAGGAGCAACATATGTCCCTGCTGCAAAAAGCACCCAGATGGGGGACACCATGCTGTTGCCTGGTGCCCAGCTGTTTCGGGGCTTGTGCAGGAAAAGCACAACAAAGCAGTGCGGATAATTACAAAGGCCATTGCACAAGGCGACATGGGAGCTGACAGTATTGTCTATAATGACGGAGGTAGTGCCAGTAAATGGGCACGTGCTGGAGTGGCTGAACTCCATAGAACGAGAAAACATATACCTAGGGATTTGATCTCCCAAGAAGAATTCCAAGGCTGCAAGAGTAGGCCAGACATTATTCTATACAGAAGGAGGCAAATTAGAAAGACACCAGAAGGTCAATGGCGGACAACTCCTGCAGTAGTCACGCTGGTAGAAATCAAGTACACACGTGATACAGACCCAAGTCGGACAATGCGGGACCCATTCACGCAGCACTGCTAAGAGAGAGACATCCAAGTGCAACTATCGAACGGAGATCCATCATTTTGGGAGTTGCAGGAGCATCAATTATACAAAGAGTGCACCATACGACAGCTGGAATTTCTTGGTGTAAGAGGGACACATCTACACAGCACAGCTCACAAGTTACAAAGGCATGCAATCCAGGCTCTGCATGAGACCTGGAAAGCAAGACAGGAAAAGATATACAAAGGACCGGCCAATGAGCCTGGAAACAGGGCCTCTCCAGTGGGGAGGCCACAATCTTTGGGTGGGGGGGTACGACAGGGAGGGAGGGAAGGGGGGGATGAGCGGGATGTGGGAGGGGGAGCTAGGAGGGCAGAAGCAACTGGAGAAGGGTAGGGCAGGCGTGGCCACACCTTCTATGGCGGATATGGTGTAGTGTGCGAAATGTGAGGTGCTGGGATGGAGGTGGATTGTTAGATTGAGGAGTTGGACTGGTTGAGTCATACTCTGGGGTAGGTGGTCCTCACTAAGTAGGCTTACTTCCTTAATTGTACGCCACAAATGGTGTGTGCGTAGATGTAACCATGTAATTACATGTCAAGTGGACTAATGGGTCCAGGGTCCATTCCATCCTAGTGGACTGTCCAAAGTGTCCATTGGACATGGACGTTTACTGGACATCATGTGGACAGCGTGTTCTCCATAGTGTAACCATGGAGGTGCTAATGCGCATCTCTTACCAGACGTTCTGGTTAATACAGATACTCATCTGGATCTGTTTAATGATTCAGAATCTGAGGATGCTTCCGATTTTGATGAGCATTGTTGAAATGCAAGCAAATGGATAATCCCCTCTTGAGTAGGTGTGTGTAGCTTCTGATTATGTGTTGGTCCTTTTGCCATTTCTGTGGTGTTCCCGTTCCGTTGAGTGGAAGTGGCCGGTTTGACCCCGGTGTGTTTGGTCGTTTCGACAAATCTGCCTTGGTGCAGCCTCACTTTAAAACATTGTTTGTTCGTTTGTGGTGCCGACCACATAGGATGACAGCGTATCTGCACCAGAGAGCATTGTTCTGGCAAGATCAGCTGCAGGCAGAAGTGTGCTGCTGAGCCACGGTAATGATACTCTCGTAGCCAATCGATGCATTACCCGCATGGGCTGCTCTGCATATGGCCAACAGAGGGCAAGACAGGACACAAGCAGCAGGCAAAATGCGAGCGTTCATCTGCAGGTTTGCTGTAAAGCCTATATTTCTTGGCATGACCAGCTCTTGTTAAGCTGAAAGGTAGTTCCTTTACACTCGGGGTCCTCTATGTACGTACAAACGAGATGAACAAGGTGTTGAGAAAGCTGGGGGTTATACTATTCCTCCGCAGCTATCTTACCTTTTGCTGGTTCATCCGTATCTTATAAGCCAGGATCTTCATGCAATCCCTTGTATTTGTGCTTGTTCATGGCCTGCCATCCACTGGCTTTGTCGATGTTAATGAACATCAAGAGTGGCACTACCAAGCCGAATTTTGGTGTCAAAGCTTCTGAGAAGCTTCGCTAGGGAGTGAGCACCGACTGTCAGAAAGATATCTACATACTCTGAATGTGTACGTGGAGGGCTACACCAGTTTCCAGCTACATACCTCAGCGACGCCGCGGACCGTGGAGATGGGCACTCGAGCCAGAGAGTATAGAGAAGGGGGAGGGGAAAGAGGACATTACTCGTATGGATGGATGGACATCAGGCTAAAGGGGCCGTGACCAAGGCTGTCTGTACGCACAAAAAGAGATGCAGCTTCGTTCAGCTTCTACGTACGTAGTACTCGAGAAAAATAACATTTAAAACAAACCGGTTGCTATCCGGTATGTAGCTGGCTGGGTGCGGCAGGGAATCTAAGGCCTCGGGACCAAGTCAGGGATCCATGTCACTATTAGTCATGGCCCGCTGCCCGGTACCTGCACTGTACGTGCGGCGCTCGCTCCGCTGAAGTTTGGTCACGGCCCGCGATATATGCTCAGACATGTATTCTTTTGTGTGAAAACTCCAAACTGCACTCGATAGGATTCGATCCCTGTACCTATGGTTCATAGGCGAGTGTAGTAGCCAACTGAGCTACGAAGGAGTTTCAGAACACAAGCTGTGCGCTCGATAGGATTCGATCCTGTGACCTGGTGAAACCAGGCGAGCGACTAAACCAACTGAGCTATACTCTGAAAAGGCAAGCCACACCCAAGTGGCGCGCACGATTTCGCGTTGTGTGCCTCTCACCATGGCGGAACCATGGGAGGAGTTGAACCTCTAGCTTATCAGGTCTTTTCAGAGTAGAACCCAGATGGCTTTAGATACCTTCGCTTCTGGAATGCGAGGTATGACAGTGCGGGGCCCCTCGCAGGGTGTTTGCACGTCTCGTGCATACTTTGCACGTTAGATGGCCATTTACACATTTGCCAAGCTTGGCATATTGATGTGCGTGCTCATAGTTCGACACCGACACCACTCCCCATACCCGGGGTGGACTAACGGCGCTGGTTAATCAGACATGTATTCTTTTGTGTGAAAACTCCAAACTGCACTCGAAAGGATTCGATCCCTGTACCTATGGTTCATAGGCGAGTGTAGTAGCCAACTGAGCTACGAAGGAGTTTCAGAACACAAGCTGTGCGCTCGATAGGATTCGATCCTGTGACCTGGTGAAACCAGGTGAGCGACTAAACCAACTGAGCTATACTCTGAAAAGGCAAGCCACACCCAAGTGGCGCGCACGATTTCGCGTCGTGTGCCTCTCACCATGGCGGAACCATGGGAGGAGTTGAACCTCTAGCTTATCAGGTCTTTTCAGAGTAGAACCCAGATGGCTTTAGATACCTTCGCTTATGGAATGCGAGGTATGACAGTGCGGGGCCCCTCGCAGGGTGTTTGCACGTCTCGTGCATACTTTGCACGTTAGATGGCCATTTGCACATTTGCCAAGCTTGGCATATTGATGTGCGTGCTCATAGTTCGACACCGACACCACTCCCCATACCCGGGGTGGACTAACGGCGTTGGTTAATCAGACATGTATTCTTTTGTGTGAAAACTCCAAACTGCACTCGATAGGATTCGATCCCTGTACCTATGGTTCATAGGCGAGTGTAGTAGCCAACTGAGCTCAGTTCTCCTTCGTACTCGTGCTCGAGCTCGAGCTACGAAGGAGTGCTCGAGCTACGAAGGAGTTTCAGAACACAAGCTGTGCGCTCGATAGGATTCGATCCTGTGACCTGGTGAAACCAGGCGAGCGACTAAACCAACTGAGCTATACTCTGAAAAGGCAAACCTTTAGAAGCGAACTCCGTCTTTAGCCCTTATAAGTGAGCTGTCGCGTGGCTGGGGGTAAGTGATGTAGTCTTACTGAGGAGCCATTCCTTAGTACCGTCTGTACCGGTCCGAGTGCGTGAACGCAAAAAAAAAACTGAGCGAGTCTCTGGTCGTCTGCCGCTGCTAGCAGTTCTTAGGGGGCTCGAGCGTCCAACGGTAAGGTGCCATCCTTACACATATATGAGACTTGCATGCATGCCATGCATGCCAAGGCAATGTGAGCGAGCAACTAACGTGCGTGCATGGTCGTGTTGACCTGTCGAGCGCGCGCGCGTGCGTGCTTACTCTTTTCTCGATCGACGCAGCTAGCATTCCAGTCTTTCATTCAAGTTACATTCGCCGCTTCCATTTGCATACGTCTGAGAGCATGCATCTGCATGTGATAGCTCTAAGCAGCAGCGTGGCAGGTACCTGAAGGGATATAAGTATGATATACGCTTGCATGGCTTTCATATGCGCAGATTGCTTGGGGCGTGTCGAAAGTTACATCTATCCAGTTGCAACAGTCCTTTCGCTGCAGCAAGCAGATACAAAGCTCATCTCCGCTGCAGGCCATCCATGTCTTTTGGGCTATTGTAGGGCTGTGTAACAAACCCTACATGTGCATGTTCGCAGTTCGTGCCTATTAATACTGAAGCTCTATCGCAGATAAGATGGCCTCCACAACCCGTGCTACCAGGGTCGCCGCCCTGCATGCTGATCCTTGTGCTCACCGTTCTGCACCACTGCCACGAAGTCAGCGGTACGTACGCATCGGTAGATCGATGTATGGATAACCATACATACTGAGGAAAAAGGAATTTGGCGCCAGAGGCTTGGAGGTTGAGCGAGTGGCAGGATTCAGAGCAGTTAACATGTGCTGGCAGTCTCACGCGGGTTTGCAGGCCCAACAGCACCTATGTAGTGGGCGCTGAGTTCCTGCACCTTACTTGCGGCATGATTGTTATTGTCAATGGATGGATAGGTAGTAAATGGATCCCCAGCTGGGGCTGCCTGGCTGATGTTTTACGTGTTCAACAACCCCAGAATGAAGCAGGCGCACAGCTGTTATTAGATATCTTCCGGTTGGCTTGTTGGAGCACTTGAAGCCATTGCGGCTGTTAACCCCCCACATGACGCACTTGCAACATACAGCGCTTCGACAGTGCAGTTTTCTGTCGGCCTCAAGAAGCCTGAGGCTTGGTTAGCCATGCTCCTTCTGCGGTCCTTATGTATGTGCATGCGACCTCCACACTCCAAACCACTTACTTATAATGGTGCACTGTAAATTCATGAGATCATACCCTATATGGTGCCTTGCCTTACTGTTTGTTCTTTGCGTCATTGGCGAATGGAAACTGCAGGCTGTGTTTGTGACAAAACCCTTATTCCAGTTGGGTGTGCCAACGGCGAGACCTATAACAATCAGTGCCTAGCGGACTGTGCGAGCCGAGCCACGGAGTGCAAGCCAATCCCTGACGGTAAGTATTACTTTCACGCTTCAACCTTGTTTGGCTGTACCGGATCCAGTTCCATGCTTTTCCAGGGCTAGTACAGCAATAATGCATGATTGACAGTGCAGTTCTCTGTTGGCGTCAAGAAGCCCAAGCCCTGTAAAACCATGCCCATCTGCTGTTTTCATGTGCATGTGACAATCTCCACAATCCAGAACATTTTCCCGTATTTTGCTACACTGTACTACTTGAGATATTCATGACTTGCATGATAGTGATATGGTGCTGTGCTGCCTTGCTGTTTGGATCTTGCCTCATAGGTGAAATTGCAGATTCCAGAAACTGTATTTGCACCACTGAGTACCTCCCAGTTAAGTGTGCCAATGGCGAGACCTATGGCAACCCGTGCCTGGCTAAATGTGCAGGAGCCGAGGAGTGTAAGCTGATCTATGACGGTAAGTCTCACATCTATTTGTGCTAACAGTCTACCTTCTTTGGCGGAATAGGGGCGAATTGCATGCTTTTCCAGTGAGGGCTATCGAATCGCGCCCATTGACAGTGCAGTTTGTCGGCCTCAAGAAGCCCTAGGACTGTCTCATCATGGGGCCCTTCTACGGTGTTCATGTGCATGCTTAGTGCATGCGGCCTCCATACTCCAGAACACTCAATATCTATGCGACAGTACTGTAAAATCATGACAGCATGATACTGATATGGTGTCTTGCCTTACTGTTTGTTCCTTGCCTCATTAACGGATGGAAATTGCAGGTCCCGGCTGTGGCTGCCCCAAAATCATTGACCCAGTTAACTGTGCCAACGGCGAGGCCTATGGCAACCAGTGCCTGGCCGACTGTGCAAGCAAAGCCAAGGAGTGCAAGCCAGTCCCTGACGGTAAGTCTCATTTCCGTGGTTCAGCCTTCTTTGGCTGAACCAAATCGGGTTGCATGCTTTCCTAGGATTACAGCAATAACGCATAACTGACAGTTCAGTTCTCTGTTGGGCTCAAAAGCCCTAGCCCTGTCCTATCTGATTCCCTTCTGCGGGTTTCATGTGCATGTGACAGTCTCCACATTCCAGAAAAACGTAATATGGTACCATATCACCGGTACACTGTAAACTAATGACAGCATGCCTATACATAATACTGATATGGTGCCTTGCCTTGCTGTTTGAACCTTTCCTCATGGGTGAATTTACAGGTCCCGTATGTGAATGCAGCAAAGAGTACGTCCCAGTTGAGTGTGCCAATGGCGAGACCTATCAGAACCAGTGCCTGGCTGAGTGTGCAGGAGCCAAGGAGTGCAAGCTGATCTGTAATGGTAAGTCTCATTCCCTTGTTTCAACGTTGTTTCGCTGATTGAGATTGGATGAGTTGCATGCGCTTCCAGTGACGGCTATTCAATAACGCAGTGCAGTTCTCTTCGCGGCCTCAAGAAGCCATAGGCATGTCTAATCATGTCTTTCTGCAGCTTTTATGTGTGTGCATGTGGCAGTCACATTCCAGCCAAACACTTCAGTTTACTAATTAAAATGGTGCACTGTAGATTTATGACAGCATGAAACTCATGTGGTGCCTTGCCTTACTGTTTGTACTCCGCTTCATGCGTGATTTTACAGGCTGCTGTTCCTGCCCCAAAATCTATGACCCAGTTAAGTGTGCCAACGGCGAGACCTATGACAACGAGTGCCTGGCCAAGTGTGCAAGCAAAGCCAAGGAGTGCAGGGTGATCCCTGAGGGTAAGTCTCATTTTGCGTGAGACTTCAGCCTTGTTAGGATGACCCGGATCCAGTTGCATGCTTTCCCAGGGCTGCAGCAATAACGCGTAGTGATTGACAGCGCAGTTCTCTGTTTGCCTCAAGTAGCCCTAGCCCTGTCTAACCATGCCTATATGCGGTTTTCATGTGCAATCATGTGACAGTCTCCACATTGCAGAACAATTCCCTTGTTATGCTACACTATGCCTGAACTATTGATGACAGCATGATACTGATATGCATATCATATGATGCTGTTGCTGCCTTGCTGATTGTACCTTGCCGCATAGGTGAACCTACAGGTCCCGTGGACGTGGGTGGGTGTATTTGCACCGATGAATACGTCCCAGTTGAGTGTGCCAACCGCAGGACCTATGGCAACCAATGCCGGGCCAACTGTGCGAGCCGAGCCACGGACTGCAAGCGGATCCATAATGGTAAGTCTCACTTCCGTGCTTCAACCTTGTTTGGCTGAATCGGGTTTATTTGTGTTAAGTCCTCTTTACATATCAGCATTTATTAATGCAGTGCTCCCTTGACTCAAGAAGCCTACCATGCCCTTGTGCGGTTTTCATGCACATGCTGCAGCCTCCACATTCCAGACCGACACTTTGATTTTTATGGTACACTGTAATAAAAGCATCCTACTTATATGCATGGTGCTGTTGCTGCCTTACGTTTGTACCTTGCCTCATTGATCACAGGTCCATGCACCTGCTTCCAAATCTACGACCCAGTTGCTTGTGCCAACGGCGAGACCTATGCCAACCAGTGCCTGGCTGAGTGTGCAGACGCCAAGGAGTGCAAGCTGGTCTATGACGGTAAGTCTAATTTCCGTGCTTCTACCTTGTTTGGATGATTGAAATCAGGTTGCATGCTCTTTCAGGGATATTGATGAACGCATTGAGAGTGCACTTCTTGGCCTTATGAAGCCCTAGGCCGGTCTAATCCTGCCCTTCCACGGCAATATGAGCATGCGCGACGCTCCATCACATTCCAGAACACTTCACTATAATTATGACTCAGTGATAAATGGTGAATTCAGGGCAGCATGATCCAACTTCTGATACTAACCACCATTGCTCTATATACTCTGTTCCACCTCGCTGCTTTTTAGAACGGCTGAAGGTGCGAAGCCTATGACACTTTTTGCTATGGCAAATCATGATATGTAATAATACTAACATGTTCCGCCTTGCAGAAATCTGCCCCCCCGAGAAGCCCAGGGCGGAATGTAACAGGAACCCTTGTGATGATAGGCAATCGTTGTGCCCCTATGGGACGACTTGCGAGCCTGACTATTGTGGAGGGTGCTTCTACAAGTGCAAGGCTGGTAAGCTCAAAGCCCCGGGACTCATATTGCTGAAAATGTGGTGGTTTCTACGCCTATGAATGGCATGACAGTGTTACTCATCATGAAAGAGTCAGTCATCATGTGCTTTAAGCCCTGCAATAGGAGCTAGTAGCAGAGAGCAAATGTTAATGTACCAAGGTTAGACCTTCACACACACAAACCCTTCCGCAATCCTTGTTCTTTTCTTGAATTAAGCAGGTAGGCCTTCGTACTTGCCTGGGTCACGGTGCGTCAATGCATGTGCATCCTGCATGAGTCCATGCAAATAAACCAAAACATATGTCTATAGCCTGCCACCCACACATCATGTCCGAATCACGTACCTGTATCTATGTGTATGTTTGCATGTGTTGAATGGACCATCTGGTGGGAAGTATTCCGGCAGAACTTCTGCCAGTTCAATTTAAGACATGATAGGATGAGTAAGGTACTCTACATCCTGACAGCACATTTGCCAGGGCACTCATTAGCAGCTAAACAGCAAGGTCAGACCAACCCCGCAAGGTCCGTTTTACTCACTTTGTTACAGTAATTGCTGTCTCGTCTGCGTCTATCTTCTGATATGCTTGCAGTGAGCAAATGAAAAAATCTCCATCACACTTCCAGCAACCATTCACTGTTGCTATCACATCACAGCTAAGACTAGCTGTTACCACTCATCTATCATTGCTGAGAACTGAGCTTCAAGTCACCATATGCAGGCTAGTAAATGTCCTCAGGAAGGATTGTTATTAGGTTGCAGTCAAAACCTAAGCCTATATGTAGAAGTTGTGGTTCTGGGCTCTCAGCCTACCTGGAGGCAGATCAATATTGATGCATTATAACAATTACAATGATAACAACACTTTTTCAGACTATGTTATGGAATCTAACAATAACAATAACACTAACAATGTGTGCTCCTTTCGTGCTCCCGTTGCAGGGGCTGCTGTTTCTTAGACTGAGGTGGCCAAGCTGTCATCCCAGAGGCACGCCCGTTGACACTGTTGCAGCTATCCAACCTTTATAAAGACAGTACTCGCCCGGAACCAAGGCGCAATTTCCAGTGGTCACAAGAGCATCTGACACATGGGCTCCGTGACGTGCCTCTGTACAGTATGGATTATCATCGATTGCCGGTGCTCGTCCTCTTTCTGATGATAGATTGAAAGATACCTGCCCAGGTCCTTATGGTTCGCCGGTGCTGCAAAGCAAGCAGTACGTAGCTCACTTTGTTCGTGCTTTGGGCCTTGTACATTCAAAGCGGTTTTTGTAGTGTATGGTGTGGCTGATAGTATGACAAAGTGGATGAATCACTGGTCGTTCAGAGAAATCTACCCGCAATGGCATGAGGTGTGACATGTAGCCATTGTATGTGGAGTTCCTTTTACAGTGCCACGCTTGGTAAAATGGCCTGTAGTATGCCGGACAGTGTATACGTACACTGGGTATATAATCCATGCGGTACATGTTTCGCTGTGGCAGTCCTGCCTAAGCCTCAAGTGCCTAGGGTTTAGCCTTGGCGCAGCCAGCGGCTGCTGCTTGCATTGCTAAATTTACGTGAACAGCGAACAGTTGCTTGAACACTCTTTGCATAGTAGTGTGTTGTCATCAAGTCTTGACTAGTAGTTTGTTGTGTAGTCTTGACTAGCAGTAAGTTTCCTTTTCGTGGCTGTTCACCTCTTTGTGAGGTGGGGAAGGCAGCTACAACTACTAAGAGCTGTACGTGGAGCTGTAGGTGGAGTCTGATCAAATCAACATCCACTCAATATGTACTGCTGTACAGCTGACGTGTGCATTAATGTCTTGAGTTAGTCGGTGTGATGGAATTGAACCAGCTAATGATAATTGGCAGTTATGTATGGGAAATCCACAGGATCTACAGTGTTCGGCTTTGATTCAATGTAACAAGTTATGGCTTACTACAAGCTGTGCCCAACTTGCGGTGTGCCCGCAACCGGTGATGAGGCAGTTACCAGAATAATGTGCAGAAAGTAAGCCAGCACTTTGATGGATATTTAAAGTAAGCTTGGTGCGAGGAACTGAACCACCAGACTGACCATAGGGAAAGCTTTGGATCCTGTTGTTGCACAGTCGTGTTTTACAAACATTAATGTTGGCAATGAATAAAAACGTGCTGGGGTGTTGATTCTGTCCATGTGGATGGCTCCTTCAAAAAAGGTGTCGTGAATAGAATGCACCTCAGCCAACCATGTGAGTGGTGCCAAGCCTAGACCTACAAAACCTGCTAGCATGTCCCAAAATGTAGCTGCAGCCACACGACCCACGACTAAGAGACGTGCTGGACCAGGAAGGGAATCCAAGCCCCGCGGCTGCTGCTGTTGGCCTAACACTATGGAGAACACGCTGTCCACATGCTGTCCAGTAAACGTCCATGTCCAATGGACACTTTGGACAGTCCACTAGGATGGAATGGACCCTGGACCCATTAGTCC
The DNA here is from genome assembly GCA_963556185.1 of Pseudopediastrum boryanum. Classification (NCBI taxonomy): domain Eukaryota; kingdom Viridiplantae; phylum Chlorophyta; class Chlorophyceae; order Sphaeropleales; family Hydrodictyaceae; genus Pseudopediastrum; species Pseudopediastrum boryanum. Next base: position 2,079,135 of record OY744512.1, on the reverse strand, counting down.
ACTTGACATGTTCTGGACACATCCTGGACACTGTTCTGGACATATCCTGGACACTGTTCTGGACATATCCTGGACATATCCTGGACACTGTTCTGGACATATCCTGGACACCGAATTTGGACATGTTTGGACATAAATCTTACAAAATTGGACATGGCCCAGATGCAAGCATAAGAATGCTGTACAGCACTAGCCAACCCACTGCAAGCTAGCTCTGTTTCAAAGGCCAGAGACCACCTTAAAACCTAGCATCACCCACTAGATCCATCACCCATCACTAAGACCCATGGCTTCGTCATCTATCATCTCTCCATGATCTGTGTCCAACCCCTCGCCCTCCCCGTCAAACTCCTTAGCCTTCCGTTTACGACCACCAGGCCCCCCTTTGCCTCTACCACCTCCATTGCTGCCACCCCTGCCCTTTCCCTTACCCCCACCCCTGCCTCCTGCCGCTTTGCTGCGCCCTTTCATCCCCGCCTCTGCACCTGCAGACTGGTCACCACCCGCTGCTGCTGCTGCTGCTGCTGGCTTCTTCTGTTTCACCTTCTTAGCTGCCTTCCCCTCAGCACCAGTGTCCCCCCTCAGGCGCTTCTCCCTCTGCGCAGCTGTCTCTGCTTGAGGGAGGGTGCGCCCATTCAAGCCTTCACGCAGCTGCTGCATGTTGGCTGATTTGGGATTGGCTGTGGCCTCTAGCACACCCTACATGCAGTGGAGCAGCACATGCAGCTTTTGTCAATGAAGTTGTCATCAAGCTTCACAAAGAAGGCAGTATGGCTGAGATACTTCCACTGCTGCATGCCTAATGAAATCAGTAGAAATCGGAGGAGCAACATCAGCAGATTACACGCCCTTCAGTTTAGGGTTTAAGGCTACAGTGCGGGCAACGACTACAACTTTCTAAACCAAAAACAACAACTTTATGAACCAAGAAACATCAATGATCTAAGGTGTGGCAACACCTTATGCTTTGGAGGATATGACATGGATGCCTTTAAGTGTCCTGGTGTGTTTGGGTGTACCGTTGCAATTCGCAAGTCCTTTTGCAAAGAGCACAAGCCTGCATAACATCGTACGCACCATTGCCCCACCCAAAAGACGCTTTGCTTGCTGAGATGGTCAATCTTTCAGAGCACACCACACGAGAAGACATGCTCTATTAGCAGACCACCAGCCCATGTGCAGATGCATTCTGCCAGACAGGATGAGGAGGGGGCAAGCCAGACACTTCATTTCAGTACTAAACCCTAAACCTAAAACAGCAGAACTGCGCACATACAGTATTGCAAGTGCACAAAGAGCATCTGCCATGCTACATCAAGTGAGCAGAACGAACTTACCGGCTTGCTCGCCAGCACCATCTCCAAAGTTGCAGGGGATAGACCTCCCTCATCCATCTCCTTCTTGAGCTCTGCGAGTGCTGCTAGGACCTTGGGGGCCAGCCTCTTAGGGGTGCTTGTGCTACCACGCTCAACAGCAGCAGCAGCAGTCCTGGCTTCATCAGCTGCTTTGGCATCTGCCTTGGCTGATAGCCTTGCTGCTGTCCGCTGCCTGGGGTTGGGCTGCTCCTGCTCTGCCTTTGCCGCAGGCTTGGTTGCAGTTGCACTGCTCCTGGTCCTGGGCTCCTGCTGCTGCTGCTTGTCTGGTTCAGAACGCTCCTGGTCTGGGGTAGAAGCTTCTTCACGTACTGGATCTTGCTGCTGCTGGGAAGGGAGTGACAGGAGCAGGTCATCCTCCAGTTCAAAGTCCTCTTGAGGATCAGTTGCTGCTGCCCCTGGTGCCTCAGTCATCTGCTGCTGCTGGGTGGTGTCAGAAGGAGCCACGCCCTTGCCCTGGCCCTGCATGCATCAGGAAGATACATCCAGATATATTTTATTAGGAGGAGAAAAAGAAGCTTGCCATTCCAGAAAACATCAATAATTGTTGGGCACCTGCCATAACGCGTTACGTGGGTACTTCTCTGTATAAGAAAAAGGAGATGATACAAACTGCAGACCTGCACTTCATGTCCAGGCATGTTTGCAATAAGACGTTATAAGGAAGTTACAAACAAACAATGCTATAGTGTAGTAATACTAAGGTGTTTCAGATCGCAGCTTGCTTGCACGCCAGAGCTTGTCATCTCTTTGACACCAACTAATGTGTGAGCCATACTATACAGCAATGTACATTGCGAACAGGAAACATGCACATGGGTGCACCATTAAACCGTTAACCTCTATCCCCTGACCACAGCTAGTACAGCACACAACTGTATGAAGCTGTCTACAAAACTGAAACATGAGATATGCACATATACTACCAGCTGCATGGTCAATGCCTCGCTGAAGTTTAAACCCTCGTCGCTCACCTTCTGAATGATCAGAACCTCCACATTGTCGACGTTCTTGCCTGAGGTTGCCTTGTGCAGCTGTGCGCCCAGCCCCTAGGCATCAGTCAAAACGTGCAGCAACAGGAGCAAATAGTCACTTTCATGTGCATGGGTCTGCAGCTGCTATTACCGATGGTTTGCCAATAGAAATCGTGGATTCAAACATGCTCTTGTTGTGTTGCATGCCCTATCTCAATATACTTAGCCAGCATCAGCTAACAAGATGACAGGCTGTTGGAAGAACAACATGGCAGATCGACCCAAAAACTTCCACCACGTTGCAGACCTACAACAATTGTCAACAGCACATTAAGACCAATGAACATGCTTGCTAGTGTATGATACTGACATAAACTGAGAGCATTCTACCCTGCAGTTGTGCACGTTGTAGAACATGGGCCCCGTAATCGCCTTGATTGAAAGGAAGTCTGCATAATTCCATGTAGCTGCCATTGTCAGGATGCAAGCCGCACAACACATGTTCCCCTGTTTCCCGACTAGCATACACATATCAAGTTTGTTCATCAGCAGCACTTAATGGAGCATGTGCAAGCACTGCCCTTACCGCTGGCAACGGTGGATCCGCATCTAAGCGCCTCTCATAAAACTCCCCATGCTTCTGATACCACGCAGCAGCCGCCACCTCCCTCTTCTTCACAATCTCCTCTGTCGCCGCCTGAGCCACATCCATGCCCGCCTTCCTCTTTTCATAAGAGGACACGGGTGTGTTGTAGCTATTGCTTATATATCTGCAAACAATGCCAAACATGTGCATACATGTAAAGCAACTCTATCCTTGGCAAGGCTTTTGAGAGAGCCAGAGGGCCTACCACTTCCACATCATGGCACATGTTGTGTGTAGGTGTCAGTCTCAAGCTGTTTTCTGAAGAAAATGTATATCTTGAGGCTGAGGCTTGACACATCAATGCTAGAGCCGTGGCTGAGCAATCTGAAAATTTGAAAGACGGACAAAATGTTCCGCAGTATAGTGCAAAGTATGTGTGCTGTGATCCCAGTCAGACCATTCATAGCACAGCTTTACATCCTTGCATGTGTCATGCCTCCAACCCGATCGTGATTATATTTTGGTTGCTACCAGAATTACCCCGTTGCTTGGTTTTCCCACTAGCCTACCCCATGCTTCTGACCCCTAAGACCCAACTCTATGTAGGCATCCGGTGCCTCAGACCTTTATCATGGGACTAAAGACATATGGGACTTACGTGCTTGCAGCTCTTCTGATCGTTGATGCTGTCACGTGAGGATGCTCTCCATACTTCGCCATCACCAGGCCCTCCATTGCATCAGACGCAGCATCCCACCTCCGGTGAGCGTCGGAAGGTTTCACTAGCTGCCCATTGAACACGCTCAGTCCGTAGTTAATGGTCTTCTCACCATCAGCATTCTCTGTGTACACCTGTGGCCATGGCATAAAGGGGATTCGCCTCTAATGCGGAGAGAGGCAGATGGCGACAGCAGGACTGCTCAGCCCCACAATGTACTGGGTTGTAATGCCTTGATGATACTTGCTTCATGACAGTAACGACCAGCACATATGTGATTCGGTTGGGCAACGCTTAATGCCTAGCATATAAACTGCTAGTGTAGCACTCCTGCATATAAGAGCATGGCCTCGGTTAAAGGATGTATCTGCACCGACTACTTGAATCAGCCCTGTGCTTCGCACAGAAAGGTTGCAGCTACTGGTTAAAAGAGGATTTTGCCCTTGCCCCTGGCATCACCCATCATGTGCAGATGTACATCCCATCTACGCACTTCATACCATTAAAACTGAGACTCACCAGCTCTATTTTGGTGATCCTGGGATGCCACTTGTCGATATAACCACTGAGGGTTTTTTTGACGAATTTAGGCAGATCTTCCTTGGGGTCTGAGGCCAAATCAGTGGTTGTGCTCCCGCCTGCAAGGAATACGACCGTATCCGTCAACCCTCGGAAGCGTGGTGCAAATGCAGGTAAGTTCCGGCAGCGGGTGCAGGTCCGTGCGGATCCAGGATGCCACCTTGCACAGTGCCAGAGAGCTGTAGGCCCATGCAGACACATCGCGTATATGCGTACGCTAACACTTGGACGACTGCATCCTGTATAAGGCCGACAATGCATCAATGCCGGCCGTAACTTACCACGCCCTCGTGCGCTGGTGCTAGCGGGCTTAGCTCTCTTCAGAAGCAGCTGGACCTTTAGTACAGCTGTACCTTCGTCCAGTTCAGTGTGCTCGTGTGCGCAGCCCTGGAGGATACTGTCTGCGATGCCTTCCAGAAGGAGCAAGCCGCCGTGTTCGCTTGTGCTCTTGAACTGGATGTCGTCCTCAGGGCTGGCACCTATGTCAGTGCGCAGGATCTTCTCAATCTGTGTTGCAGCATAGTCAGCCGGCTTCCTAGCGTACAGCCAGGAGACAGAGGTAGACTTGGTGGGGTTTTGGATGAACTGAATAAGCCGAATTCGGCTTATTCAGTTCATCCAAAACCCCACCAAGTCTACCTCTGATCATGGCGCAGCCAGTGGCAAAAGTTCGAACTTTTGCCACTGGCTGCGCCATGATCACAACATATTTGTTGCAACTGGGCGCCTACAGTTCGCGCGCTGTGATGTGCTCTCTATAGTATACTGACTCTAAGACGTAAAGCTCTGCTGCACTTGCAATGGAGGTTGTCGTCGAGATGCACATTGGTGAAACTGTCAGGTGAGTGCCAGTGAGGCTTGAATCGCGGGCCCACCTGACAAAGCCCTAGAAGTGACTGGTAGTGACTCGCTCTCCAATTGCAGACGTGACCTGCCGTCCTGCGCGTCAGACATACCCCCTAGGAGTTGCACTGGATGTGCAGACATGGTCTACGCTTGCGTTTCTGTTTTCTGAAGGGCTTGGTGCTGCCTAATAACATCGAAGTCTGTCGACCCTCCTTGTCTTCCACCAAGCCTGGTGATATGCCTCAATTTGTTTTGACGTGGTGGGCTGTCTGTGTTTAACCCATATCGTGATGCGGTTCCTCTGGATTCTTTCCGCCATCATGTTGAAGGTCGCAAGGCACTGGATGGGTGCGGGTTCTGCTTGGGGGATGGAGGGTGAGGTGTGCACTCCAAGACGTGGCCAGAGATGATGTTTGCAACGTCGGAGGAGAGAGATATGACCGGATCATGCTGCTCGTGGACGGTCTGCCTCCGCGGTATGTGCCGGTGCCGATGCCAGTGGCCACAGGCAGAAGTCTAATGCTTACGCATTTGCGCTTCTTAGCAAGTTGCAGGAGGCGTCAATGCCACCGCATCATGCTGCATGTCCAGATCGTTCACGTCGATACCCTTGCCTTACCGCCCTGCCGTACTGCTACATACCAGTGTGGCCTTGTCAGGCCCGGTCCAACCCCGAGCAGGCAGAGGGGCTAGCTGCCATAACATGCGATGCTTATGGCTCGGAAGGGGGGTATGCTTCTGGGCGTGTTAGGTTAGCACATCATTTCTTGCCTGTTCTTGGTGTGTAGTAGTAGGATGCAGTGCAAGGCCTTGTTGAGAGGCAGTGGGTGGCAAGTTGTGCCCGCCAATGGTTGCTGTGGCGGATGTAGATCATGCAGATGTATTGATAGTCTCTCAAGCAGGTGCTTGTTGCTGAGTTGCATTGCTTAAGCTTGAATCCTGAGAGAGACAATGTCGCCTAAGCATAAAACCTTTCTTCATGGCCATCTTCCCATAGCTACATGTGGCTGCTGTAGCAACTAACCACATGCATCATGTTACCTGTGGTGCAGGTATCTTTTTTGGTGACCTCGGGAAGGTGTGCGGAAGTGGGCAAGCAGGAAGCAAGCAGCTGCAAAAGCAAGGAGCAGCTGCAAAAGCAAGGAGCAGCTGCAAAAGCAAGGAGCAGCTGCAAATGCAAAGAGCAGCTGCAGGAAGAGCAAGGAGCAGCTGCAGCAACAGTGCCAAGCTGGGCCACTGCAGCAGGAGCAGCAGCAGCAGCAACATTATTGTTGGTTGAGGGACGAATACAAGCTATTCTGTGGTGTTCGGTTCATTGGTTTGCAATGTCATGGTAAGTGCAGGGATGCAGGGTGCACAGCTTTACCGCTTTGCTCGGCTGAAAAGGAGCTGATAGTGTCACATACAAGACATAACAGCTTGCAGGAGGTTGGAGTTGTTGAAAGTGAGCTGCACCTGGTATCGGGCCAGCTTCTTTTACTTCAATGTGCGTGATGCTGGTTGGGGTTTAGTGAAGCTTGAGCTTCTTTAGTCCTTATGCGAGATAGATCACTGCACAGCTTATGAACCGTGCAGCGCCAGGGCATGACTCCAACCGGCTTGTCAATATCTGTAAAGCAGAAACGAAGGCGAGACTGCTAGAGAGTCAAGGCTGCCAGACCATTTAAGAAACGAGGATGACATGCTAGTCATTGCAAGCGCTTCTTATATACTGCTGCTTCCTGCTCCTATAGGAGCTTTGTTTCTACATATACCCGTTATGAAGTGTGCAAGGCTTGCTGCTGGACTTATTGCGATGGATTTTATACATGCTTGCTGCTGCTGCTGTCCGCCGTACTGCTCTACCCCTCCCAACACCTAGCCCTACCATGTGACCGTTCGTCTTACAGTCTTGCTTTCTTGGGTGTAGGAACTCTGTTTACATATATAGCTATTGTACAATGTGCAAGGGCTTGCCGCTGGATTCCTGGTAACTGATTAACATATGCTTTTGATGCTGCTCCTGTTCGTACTGCTCTTCGGCCTGGCAACATTTCCAATGGCGCAAGCGACCGCAGCATCTGAGACTGTAGGTATAGAAGCCCTACCATATAAGGAAGCTTACAGGTAAGAAGGGTTGTTCAAAGGGAGCTGCCGGTGGTACTTGCCCTGGCTGCTTCTGCATTCACAATATCTGCTGCTGGTTTGCGGTTTTGGTGAAGCTTCAGCTTCTTACATGGCGCAAGCAGCCGCAGCATCTGAGACTGTAGGTATAGAAGCCCTACCATATAAGGAAGCTTACAGGCAAGAAGGGTTGTTCAAAGGGAGCTGCCGGTGGTACTTGCCCTGGCTGCTTCTGCATTCACAATATCTGCTGCTGGTTTGCGGTTTTGGTAAAGCTTCAGCTTCTTACATGGCGCAAGCAGCCGCAGCATCTGAGACTGTAGGTATAGAAGCCCTACCATATAAGGAAGCTTACAGGTAAGAAGGGTTGTTCAAAGGGAGCTGCCGGTGGTACTTGCCCTGGCTGCTTCTGCATTCACAATATCTGCTGCTGGTTTGGGGTTTTGGTGAAGCTTCAGCTTCTTACATGGCGCAAGCAGCCGCAGCATCTGAGACTGTAGGTATAGAAGCCCTACCATATAAGGAAGCTTACAGGTAAGAAGGGTTGTTCAAAGGGAGCTGCCGGTGGTACTTGCCCTGGCTGCTTCTGCATTTACAATATCTGCTGCTGGTTTGCGGTTTTGGTGAAGCTTCAGCTTCTTACATGGCGCAAGCAGCCGCAGCATCTGAGACTGTAGGTATAGAAGCCCTACCATATAAGGAAGCTTACAGGTAAGAAGGGTTGTACAAAGGGAGCTGCCGGTGGTACTTGCCCTGGCTGCTTCTGCATTCACAATATCTGCTGCTGGTTCGGGGTTTTGGTAAAGCTTCAGCTTACATGACGCAAGCAGCCGCAGCATCTGAGACTGTAGGTATAGAAGCCCTACCATATAAGGAAGCTTACAGGTAAGAAGGGTTGTTCAAAGGGAGCTGCCGGTGGTACTTGCCCTGGCTGCTTCTGCATTCACAATATCTGCTGCTGGTTTGCGGTTTTGGTAAAGCTTCAGCTTCTTACATGGCGCAAGCAGCCGCAGCATCTGAGACTGTAGGTATAGAAGCCCTACCATATAAGGAAGCTTACAGGTAAGAAGGGTTGTTCAAAGGGAGCTGCCGGTGGTACTTGCCCTGGCTGCTTCTGCATTTGCAATATCTGCTGCTGGTTTGCGGTTTTGGTAAAGCTTCAGCTTCTTACATGGCGCAAGCAGCCGCAGCATCTGAGACTGTAGGTATAGAAGCCCTACCATATAAGGAAGCTTACAGGTAAGAAGGGTTGTTCAAAGGGAGCTGCCGGTGGTACTTGCCCTGGCTGCTTCTGCATTCACAATATCTGCTGCTGGTTTGGGGTTTTGGTGAAGCTTCAGCTTCTTACATGGCGCAAGCAGCCGCAGCATCTGAGACTGTAGGTATAGAAGCCCTACCATATAAGGAAGCTTACAGGTAAGAAGGGTTGTTCAAAGGGAGCTGCCGGTGGTACTTGCCCTGGCTGCTTCTGCATTTGCAATATCTGCTGCTGGTTTGCGGTTTTGGTAAAGCTTCAGCTTCTTACATGGCGCAAGCAGCCGCAGCATCTGAGACTGTAGGTATAGAAGCCCTACCATATAAGGAAGCTTACAGGTAAGAAGGGTTGTTCAAAGGGAGCTGCCGGTGGTACTTGCCCTGGCTGCTTCTGCATTCACAATATCTGCTGCTGGTTTGCGGTTTTGGTAAAGCTTCAGCTTCTTACATGGCGCAAGCAGCCGCAGCATCTGAGACTGTAGGTATAGAAGCCCTACCATATAAGGAAGCTTACAGGTAAGAAGGGTTGTTCAAAGGGAGCTGCCGGTGGTACTTGCCCTGGCTGCTTCTGCATTCACAATATCTGCTGCTGGTTTGCGGTTTTGGTAAAGCTTCAGCTTCTTACATGGCGCAAGCAGCCGCAGCATCTGAGACTGTAGGTATAGAAGCCCTACCATATAAGGAAGCTTACAGGCAAGAAGGGTTGTTCAAAGGGAGCTGCCGGTGGTACTTGCCCTGGCTGCTTCTGCATTCACAATATCTGCTGCTGGTTTGCGGTTTTGGTAAAGCTTCAGCTTGTTACATGGCGCAAGCAGCCGCAGCATCTGAGACTGTAGGTATAGAAGCCCTACCATATAAGGAAGCTTACAGGTAAGAAGGGTTGTTCAAAGGGAGCTGCCGGTGGTACTTGCCCTGGCTGCTTCTGCATTCACAATATCTGCTGCTGGTTTGGGGTTTTGGTGAAGCTTCAGCTTCTTACATGGCGCAAGCAGCCGCAGCATCTCAGACTGTAGGTATAGAAGCCCTACCATATAAGGAAGCTTACAGGTATAATCCATAACCCCTTATTTGGCTGATGCTGCTGCCCTTACAGGACGCTCAGATGATGATGCTCGGAGGCCCTGCTGCTGCAGCTCGCAATCTACTCGGCGCATCTTGCTGGTTGTACTTTGTGGCAGTATGAGCTGGTTAGAGTGTGGCAATGCAACCTTTGCGTGTACATGTGCCGGTAGCGTTTGTGTGAATCAGGGGGTTCTCTAGGACCTCCGCGTTATCGTGTATTACTTGACAAGCACTAAGTACTAGCAGCAATCCTATTTAAGGGTACAATGTGAAGCAGTTGGCATGCTGTGTTGTGCAGCCACAGGGGGGGGTCGCATGGGTATTGCCCCTCTGAATCGTACAGGCCAACCGATATGTGTGTGCACGACTCAAGGTAATGCTCAGTAGATTTGGCACCGTCTTTTTCTAGCTGTTGCTTTGTCAATCATCGGGCTGCAGTGGAGATTATGCTGTGACCTGGCTTGTGTTAACTAAGCCAATTAAGCTGCTCACGAGGAAGCTGGTACAAGCTCGGTGTTAATCAGTGACTGGTTCTCATAAAGCAGACCATTAAAGTATCTGCCAGCAGGAGCCACCCTCGCTGAGTTGGATGGTTGTCTAAATGACTCATTGTATCCAGCACCAAAGTGTGTATGTATCAGCAGCCAGGCACTGAGTTAGTAGCTGCAAATGTATGGGTAGTATGCATGCATTGAGCAGAACTTTAGGTGAGCAGCTAACAGCGCTGAAACTGCGGAATGTTTCTTAAGTGGTGTGCCATGAGCCACAAGAAAAATGCTAGGCAGGACCCACCAAATGCACCTACCATCTGATGGATCTAAGGACCATGGTTCCAGGCCATTACCCAGCCAACCAGGAATAAGCGGTGTCATTGTACCATACATCACATGCACTCCACTACAGAGGGAGAAAGAAATACGCACAGGGTGAAGGAGGAAACCCCTCCTTGTGATGTTAGTCGAAGGGAGTACTGGCCCTTCAGCTCTGAGAGTACATGTTGAGAGAGAGAGACCACTGCACAGGTCTCTGAGCCGTGCGGCACCCGCCACATTGATTTCAAGGCAGTTTGCTTGATAAGATTATGCAGCTAGAAGAGCACTCAACTACTTCCATGTAACTTTGATACTTTCTATCCACCAGAAAGCATAAGTTAGAGACACTGAGTACGCCTGCACTCTTAGCAGCTGTCTTATCTACTCAAGAATTACTAGCTAGAGACACTGATTATTCTCTTAGCTTTAATTGATCTGCTGACCCCGGTCACAGCTAGCTTGAGCGCTCAAAGCGGGATTTTTTCCAAAGCAAACATGGAGCACTGTCGTCATTACACATGGACACTGAATCGAAACATTTACAGCGTGGTGTCTCTCCTTATATGTAATCGTAATCGTAATCATATAGGACTGAGACTCAGTCTGGATTTCGGTCTCGGTTTCGGCTCATCCTCAACACACCTGGATACCATCATCATCCACATACACTCCTGCCTTGCAAATAAATGAACAAACACTGCATTATTATATATGTTAAGAGAGACGACTGCACAGCCCTCTGGGCCGTGCAGCACCCACTGCATTTTTAAATATGTTAAGAGAGACCGCTGCACTGCCCTCTGGGCCGTGCAGCACCCGCAACACTGCATTATCACATGAATCACTGCACAACTCTTGGGCCAGTGCAATGCCCACAGAACAGCTCCAAGAAACTCTGCTATTGGCCTTCGCATTTGAAGAGCATACAGACATATGGTACTGCCTGACTGGAACAGGAGACTAGTCAAACATAACTCTCAACGCACCAGAATATGTCAATTGTCTGGGTAACTATGCATGACAGTCAGGTCCCCTCATGTACCAAACCCGCGTACTAAAGTACCGGTATGAGCAAAGCTAACTGTACAGAAAACCCCAAAAACAGGCAGCACTGCCTTCGCTCTCTGACTTAACGAGCCTGTTTGTAGAGCACATTTTCAGCTGTGTGCAGACCCTCAGCTCCAAAGCATATCTCAGCTCTCCATACATACTAGGACACTTCCACTATAATGGATAATATACAGCTTTCAGGGGAGTACTTATGCAATTAACTCTGAAACCCTGCAGCACCCTCACAAGTTGCTCTCTTGCAACTGCGCTCGAGCGCCCCCTGACTTGAAGCGCAGCGGGGCAAAAGCCATCCACAACTTTTGATCAGCAGTTGTGTATCTATGGACAAACAAGGGTGCCTCTATGGTCTGCAAAAGCACAGGATAGTCCATGTCCTTGAAAGTAAGGCCCCTGGTGCCCTGGTCCTGCGCAAACAAAACCATCTCACATATGTCCTGATCCTCGTAGGGCTGCCTGTATGGGAAGAAGTCGGCAATGGCAATGCGCAAATCAATTGCCTGCCCACCAACCACTTCAGCTGGCAAGTGTAGGCGCAGGTAATACCTCACCTGCCCAGCATACGGCTTCAACTCTTCACCCACGTGGTATGCCACAGTAACATAGCTGCCATCCCTAGTGCGGCTGCGCCCATAAGCTGCTGATGTGGCATATCCACCACCTGGCAAGAAGGCCCGTTGATGCTTGTAAGCCTTAATATCGCCCCAAGCAGCTAGCCAAACTTCCCACTCCTCCTCCTCCAGCATGTCCCTCAGCAGCTTCTGTACTTTGCCCTGCAACTCCACCGACCAGTCAGCGCCCTCGAGCACTTTGCCAGGCCCAAGCAATTGGCCTCCTGAAGTGAACTCCGAATCATACATGACACCGAGGGGTGCCCTATCCTGCTTGGTTTGGGCTTTGTACTCCTGCCATGTCAAAAGCTGCTGGATAGATGCAGCTTTGACCGCCTGGAGAGCACATCGGAGCATGTAGTCAAGCATCATTGTCTTCTCAGGACTGCCATGCGTACGGTACTTGGTCCTCCGCTTGTACTCTCCGATCAGGCGTTCAACCCAGAGCTCCCCATACCGCCATGTTAAGCCACGCTCGAGTACTTGCAGTAACAACCGGCAGCACAGGAGGTGCAGATTGTAAGTGCACAAGCTCACGGACAGCTCCTGCGGAAGTATAAGCCACCAGAGATAGCCTGTAGTCAGGCAAAAATACTTACATGACATGCACAATCCTTACTCAGCTAGGGTTCAGGTTTGTGTTTTAGGAGTTGAAATGCTGGTACACCATCCAACTCCCTACACAATCTTCTGCTTGGAGCAAGATTTTGCATGCGGCGGGATAAGAGTAGGCCGTACACAGATGATGGAGGCTGTACACAGATGATGCACATCCACATGGCTGCTTCTTCATAACAAACACAACCGTTACAGTATGTCACTACTGCTGCTACTCTAGTAGGACAAGACGCATCCTCTCCTCTTACGGGTCAGGCTTGACCAAGACAATCTTGTAATCCTGCATGTTCACCCAAGCTCTTGGACTCACCTCCTCTGCAAGCTTGCCATACTCCAAGAGCTCCCTCCGCGCCGCCAAGGCTGCAGTTGTCAGCGATGCAAAGTTGTCAAACTTCTCCATAGCCATGTGGAAGACAGCAAAGCGGCGAAGGTGGCCATAGGCTTTCTTTACCGCCCCAGGTGTGAGCACTTCCACTGCTGGCCGCCCTGCCGGCCGGAAGAGTAAGGGAAAGAAGCACTCAACAGCACGGGCACAGTCCTCTATCTGCCATGAAGCCTTGTTGCCCATCACATCTCTGTACCTGTTGTTGAAAGACGGATGGAGCTCCAGCCCTCCAGCCCTTCCCCTAATAATCCTCCTTGATGCAGGGGGGATCAGGATATCATTTGCAGGCGCATTCTCACCACCCGCGTCCTGTACAACATCAAAACGACGACATGCGGGAACACAGAATGAGAATTAAGCATGCTCGAAAGGTCAAACAGACCATCACATACATAGTCTAGGCCACATAAGCCGGTACACAAGCACATGAACAAGCCTCCTCAGGTCCAGGGTGTTTTGGGCACGACCGGAGTGTTGCTAGAGCATCTGCATTTCAAAAATACAGACAGGATATGCCCTGAGACTTAAGCCCTCCCAAAAACCAGCCCTCGGTACCGCAGCAGTCACAGCCCATATAGCTCCTATATTTCAGATCAGGGTTCTGCTGGCAACTAAGGCCCCATTTGGCCATAGGGGTAAATGGAAACAGCGCCAAAAAAGGAGACGGCAATTAAATCCGAAACAGGTCCGCAGCAAAGATTTTCAGCCGCCCAGCGTAAGCCTGTCTATCTAAATGAACCATGGAACACAATTGGCCTGATTGTCGCCCAATAAGAAACATACCTGTTCACCTCCTGTTGACTTCTTTGCAAAGACTGTATTCAAGAAGTCCTTGAACACACCCAGGTAGAAGGCATGGCAAAACGGCACGATCCATATCCTGTTGAAGTCCACGTAGTGAAGGGAGCGGACAAGAGGTGTATACCCCTTGATCGCAGAAAGCCCATTATGGGCAATACCTGCAGCAACAGAGAGCACATGAACTGACGTCGCCAAAGGAGTGGCCATGAGGAGGCACTTTTGCTGTCACACACTCTAGCTCCCAGAAGTGGCCATGTGACACAGTGTTGTGAGAAGGGTCCATCTAACAACTACATGAGATATAACAGGAGCACGCGTGAAGAGGATGACCTTTGCAATCTGGAAATCTGAGCAAGAGGATGGGGATATTCAGAATAAACTTAAAACTATATTCAGACCTGCTGGGGAGAACTATGGCCATGATCCCTGCTAGGGTTTAGGGTCAAGACTTAGGGGTTAGGAGGCACAGGCAGAAGAGTCCTCCTCCTTGGAAAGCAAAACTGAACAAACACTGTCCTTTCAGATCAGCCCACTCCCACTACTTGAACCACTTTCGTGTCACGTGTGCACCCTGTTGACCACATGATCTGTGCACTTACCCGCCTCATATGTGACACGCTCAACAACAGCCCGGGCTACTTGCTGCTGATGGGTAAACATCCTTGAGCTGTCATTGACGCCCATTTGGAAACTACACCCGTCGTGCTGGCCTCTGCTAACTTCAGCAGGTTTGGAGTAACCCAGGTAACGCACCACAGTGTCGCACATGGTCCCCATCAACTTGCAGAAGGGGCACGTAAAGTAGGCTGTCCAGGAGGCCACTGCGTACATGAGCTTTGCTCGTGCTGGGGAGTCTGCATAGATGCCAGTCAGCATCACCATGTGCCGGAAAGCAGCACCTGCAATCACCTTCCCCGTTTCCGGTTCCTGTTCAGCAGGCTGGATGTCAACCCCGCGTTGCAAAGGTCCTGTATGTCATGCATTGCAGATAGAAGGGGACTAGCGTGAACATACCATATTCAGAGAAGAACAAAGTCCACTAACAGTACAGGCGCTAACCATATAGTCGTGATGTGGAAAAGAAGCAAACAGTTCTGAGCCCAAACTGAAATTAACTGCAGAAGTCAACCTAACAGTGTACATACATGTCCAGCAGCCAATCAAGCTCAAAAAAGTGATACCCCTCACATGCCCCTTACCCAGCTGACTGTGCCTTACTCTGACCCACATCCCCATATCTGGTAGTGCACGAGCCAGCAGTGTATTGCCATACACATCCCCCACATAGCTGCGTTGCGTAATTTCCACACTTCACGCCGCCCCTGCCACCTTCACCCCTAACAAATGTCCCTAGCCTTGTATACCTGCCTTTAAATTTCTTGGTTTGCCCATGCTGCATTCACTGCAGCAAATGCATGCCTTACCTTCTGTCACTACACCTTCTCCCCCTGTTTGCGGTGCTGCAGGTTTGGGAGGGCCTAGCCGCTCAAGAGCAGCTGCTAAGGGCTCCAGGAAAGCATCCATATTGGGCGGTTCATCAGGACCCTCGATGCAGATGACTAGCTTATGCCACTTCCTCCTGAATGAGTCACTGCCACTGAGCCCGCCATACCTAAAGAGGGATGAGTGAAGGCAGAGCAGTCAATAGCTTTAGGCATCATGCTATCGACTTGGTCATGAGTTGCTGCCTGCAGTTCCTACCTCATAGCCAGCAGAAGAAATCGAGCAGTTCCTTGCAACACCTTTCTCATAAAGCCTCAGCACTTTCACAAGAATAACATGGACCCTATTGCAGCCAAACTTAACATACCAGGCCTTGGCAACAGGCAAAGCAACTTGCATTCTACACCGTGATTCCCAGAATTCCCTTAAACCTTAAATCGTCATGAAGCAGCATGCATCCCCACAAATTCCCATGCGAGACCAAAGTATGTGGGCCCACCTCAACATGCAGCCAGATGCAGACAAAGCAATGCCAGTCAGATTACCTCAGGAACATCAGACCAGTGCCATGCTGGGTGAAGTTGTACGGCTGTGCATAGTCAAACCCTATCTCTACGCTGCCGTTATTCTTGTCATCAATAGCCCCAGCAGTTGCTGCCGCCATCCTGGCATGCTCGGGTGAGCCCCAATAGCTTCCAACAGACGTCTCCCGCTGCTTGCGGAACGCCACCACAAAGTCAGGGTCCTGCATCAGCTCCTTGATGGATGTCTCGGGGTCAATGAACCAAAACCGCTGCAACCACAACAATTCAGATGAAAGGCCTTAGCAGGTGGCAACGCCAACGGGTTGTACAGTGCACAGCTAAAC
This sequence comes from Pseudopediastrum boryanum, assembly GCA_963556185.1. Taxonomy (NCBI): domain Eukaryota; kingdom Viridiplantae; phylum Chlorophyta; class Chlorophyceae; order Sphaeropleales; family Hydrodictyaceae; genus Pseudopediastrum; species Pseudopediastrum boryanum. Next base: position 2,063,034 of record OY744512.1, on the reverse strand, counting down.
ATTGTCTGATTGCTGCAAATGACAAGATGCAAGCAGAGACTGTGCAGCCCAGTGGAAACCGTTTGCCATCTGGTACACGGCTGCTGTTAAGATTGGCTACCCCCAGAAACATATATATTTACCTGTGCACATGCACAAGGAGCTACAATAATGGAAGATCTGCACAGCAGCCCAAATCAATACTAATAAGTAATAGGCCAAAAATGCCATAGGCCCTGCACCTCAAGCTGTAAGCAAAAACATCAATGTGCAACTGCATGGTATTGATAGCCCTGTACCATGCAGTTACAATAAAACTAGGTTAGGAGAAAGAGTGGCAGCCGCCCTATACCATAGATTTGACCAACACAATACAGTGCACTTGATGCAAGCCTTACCCTGACAGGGACGAGCTTCCCCTTCTGATGCTTGAAACGCCTGCCCTGGCATTTTGCACAGCTATCATCTGCATGGTCTTCCCACGATGATTGTGGTGTAGGCTTCCACCCAGTGCACCCAAGCGGGCAGGAGTGCCATTCTACAGAGCTGACTTCCTGCACCCCCAAGATGTTCTTCATGAGGTAGTAGCTTGGAGGGAGGACGTTTTCCTGGAAAGGAGCAACATGAACAGTGTTGCCCATGCATAGAGATTGCCACAAGAAGACTCAGATACGCGATGTTGCCTCTTGCGGGCTGCCGTGCATTACCTACCTCATGTCAAACCAAGCCAATAAACTTCATAAGGAGGTCAGTCAAACATGCAAACAAGTACAAACTTCTTTGTTGCAAAGGTATGATACGGAAGTGCTGCCCACCGAAAACAAGTGGGTGGGCAGCATACATCCTGTTTGGCAGAAGCACAGTAAAGGCAGCCGGACAAACTTGCAGAAATCGCACCTTAGGCAGCAACAGTTGGCTGAGCATTCCTAGCATAGCGCCAAAGGCGGCGTCAGTAACTGCATAATCAGCCTTCCAAGCCATGAGCTGGAAGACAGACTGCTGGATGGTAAGAGCAGCCCCATCATAGAGCAAGCGCTCGGAGTTGGCTTTGTACCAGTCTGTTTTTGAAGAGAACTTTGGTATTTGGTTAGGATGTTGGTATTGGTCAAGGGGAACCCCTCGCTGACTCCTGCCTGCCCATCGCCATTCTGCTTGCTCGGCGTCTGCTTCTGCTTCTGCCTCTGCTTCTCGGCCACCCTGCCCTTCCCCTGATTGCTCCTCTGCCTGCTCCTCTGATGCTTCCTCCTCACTACCTGAACCCTCCCCCCCGTCGCTGTCGTGCTCATTGGCTAGCATCTGCTGCTCAAGAACTGCACGAACTGCCGCAAGCTGTTCTTCTGACATCTGCACCTGCAACCTGTCTTGTGCCGCAGCAGACAGCCTAGCTGCAGTTTCTGCAGTCCTGGTAGGATCTTCATCCTCCTGCTCAAGATCCTCTAGAGCATCATAGAACGGCTCTTCTGCAGGAATTAAGCCTGTCAGGTGATACTGGATTGATGTACTTATGCAAGTTGCAGTCATGGCGATAGATCTGTTTAGCTTAGCCTCAGAGGCCTCTGCTTGCTGCCGAATGCTCACCCTCTTCAGACTGTTGGCCCTGGTCCTGGTCAATGAGATGGTCACCACCAGTTCCAGTATGTGCACCTGACACCTCAGGCCCATCAGCATCCATACCATCCGTTGCACTGCTAGATACCTCCTGTGCATCCTCAGCGTCCATATGAAAGAGGCCATCGGCAGGAGGGTTGCACTTCCCAATGCCATGGTGCATATACCAGGCACTCTGCTTCCTATGGTCCCATTTACGGCAATTTGTACAATAGCTCTCATCTTTACCATCTTCTCTTGTTCGTTTTTGTGCAAGGCGAAACCTGCTAGGTCGGTCGCCTGACTGCGGCTGCATGGTTCACCGCATGAACAGACACACAGCAAGCAGGCCGCATAACGCTGTCTCACAGGATTTGGCACTCGAACGAACTAAGGGAGCGTTTGGAATGTAATGTGGCACGTGGGAGGCCTGTTCTGCAGAGCGGCGCAAACGGGCTGGTGTCCACTGGACACTGGGCGGCACTCGGAGGCACTTGGACCCCATATGGACTGTAACCAGACACCTCGTTTGTCATAGTGTAAAGTGGAGGCTGCCACGAGCCCCCTGCCATTGTCCATACCTAGCAAAGCTGCTTCGCACACAATAACCCACACACCCTTCATTTATGTAGATGCGGGCTAGGGCGCCGAGCCAACTAACCAAACATGATCCTGCCTAAGTGGCTCGTCCCCCAAACCTGCCAAAACCCTGCGCAACTCTTGAACAACAGCATGGGCGACCTGGCATTCCCAATAGTCATGGTCCCTACCCGGAGCAAGATGGTCACACACCGCACAAGGCTCTCCAAGCTAGCATATGCAGGTGTGCGGCTGTAGGTAGACCATCTACCGTAAACCGCCAAAAGAACTATTTGCGCTGATTGTCCCATGGAATGCGCCACAAAACCCTCAATAGGCGCCGCAGGTTATTTAGTTGGGCCCTCTGATCCGCTGTTAAACCCTGGCATGCCTATGACAAGAAAGCCATGTGTAGTTGGTTCCCTTGCATCTAACACAGGCTGCAGCTGCATCTGTGTCGCCATTTTAACCGCAAGAGCAGACAACCGAATAAATTGCTCAGCAATAGTAGGATGAGTCCAACCAAGGCGATCAAGCATGTGTGTATGCACAATAACAGCAGCGGACGGGAGAGGAACAACCCCCGCATGTCCAATAACAGCAGCATAGTCAACCAAAGCTTGCAGCCAATCTTCTGCACATTGCCTATCTTGGAAAAGCAGGTCCATCTGTAACCAAAATGGCCATATCTGCTGCTGATAGACATCATGTGATGAACAATCACGAACCTCTTGCAAAGCTGTAAGTGCATATGAAATTGTAGACAAGGTCCATAGCTCTGCCAGATCCCCAAAAGAACATTCCAAACCCTGCATAGACAGCTCTGCAGCTGCCATTGGTGCATTACCTTGCATCAAGAAAGGCTTGTGATGCAGAGATGCACCTTTGTGGTGCAATCCTAAGACCGGAGTGACTTGAAGTGGCAAAATATCACGCATGGCTCGCAATGCCCGCAAACCTGCTACAAGCCGTTGCAAAGCTAAAGGTAGAGGGCGGCCAGAAGGCCCTGACAGATGCGACTGGCACATTGCAATACCCAAATGACCCCATAGTGCAGGACTTGTAATACCCTGAGGGACTAAAAGGTACCTGGTCAGATGCCGGGCAAATGCCTATCAATAAGCTTGGCAGTGGCCTGATTCAGCTTTTGCATAATATCGGGGGGGGGGGGGGGAGCGAGGCAAACCAATGACACGATAACACAGTATAACAGCTTACTGACACGATACCCTGCTGCAGCAAAAGCACGACCAAAAAGAGATAGTGGGAGGCATGCTATGAAGGTGAAAACCTTAAGAACCTTGGCCAAGAGCCCCTGCCAACCGACCTCTACTGTCCCATTGCCACAGAAGGTAATGCCCAGAGCTTTAGCTGAGCGAACAACTTTGAGGCCTTGAACTGTGAATGGAGCAGGCACCGCATTGGGGTCCTGCTGCAGTTGGTGCAGGGCAATTGAACGGGACTGTTGCTGATTATGATCTGCAGCTGAAACATGCCTTTTCCAAAACTTGAGACTTGAGGCCTTACCCATGCCCAGAACCGAGGTCTTATCTACATTGGGGGGTTAAAGCAGCAGCAGTAATTTGACCTGATGTACAACACTCTATATTTTGGAAAGTGAACAGGCTGAGCATCAATGTGCTGCAGTTGAGAAGCCAAGTGGTAACATAGATAGCCTCGCGTGCGAGACGTGACAAGTTCAATCCCCGGGCGTGGCCTGTAAACATACTATATAATAGCCAGCCAGCCTTAGCCTTAGCCGCAAACGCAGACCCACAAGCATTGCCCTTCACTGTCCCCACAGCCCTCCTGCGCTTTCCCCCTGCCTCTCCCCTTCCACCTCTGCCCCTCCTGTGGTTGCCAGCCCCACACCCCATCTGTCCCCCTCCCATAGCCCTACCAGCTCAGCCTTCCACTTGCCCCGATGTCTCGCATGCCCTGCCTACCCCCACCTGCCCTGCCTTTGAGCCACTACCACCGCTGCACCTGCTTCACATCTTGTCTTCATGTGACTGCCCCTGAGCAGTACATAAAACTGCTCCTTGCTGCTGGCAGTTTTCTGCATGTAGCCCCTAGAAAAGCAGCAAAAATGTTCCTTCTGTCCCCCTTGCAATACCCCTCACTGTTTGAGCAGCCAAGCAAGACAGCACTACACAGATGCTGACCACACCCCTTGGTGACAACCAGGACCTCATACAGAAGCAGCACGTGCAAGAGATCAGTGAGCGCCCATGCCATTTGACAGAAGCAGACCATCCCCTATTTTAATCTGGTTTTTGGGCCAAAACTTTCGCAACAACTGTGTCCGATGTTTGCACCTCCTGTTCCCCCAAGTGCAAGCAGAGATGACAGCTGTGTCTGGCCTGTTGAAAAGAGCTTGGTGATGCAGTTATTGCTTGCTGTGCTAGATTGGTGGCAGACGCAATCCCATTGAGAAAGTGGTTAACTTGACTTCCCTCCCGGAGCCAAACGATGCATTGCCGGCATGGGCTGCTTCGCACCTGGGCAACAGAGGGCAAGACAGGACGACACAAGCACCAGGCGAAGTGCCAACATTATTCTTGCTATATATCAAGCCTATCTGGCGTGACCCCTCTACATAAGCTGAAAGGTAGTTGGCTTCTACTCAGTATCCTGTATGTACATTTAATCAGAAGAACAAGGGATTGAGAAAAGCTGGGCTTATACTCTGCGCCGCAGCTAGCTTATTTCAGTTTGCTGGTTCAATAACATAAGCAAATATACCATTCTTGCACTCCCTTGTATAATTTGTGCTTCTTCACGGCCTGCCCGCCACTGGCCCTTGGTCGATGTTAATGAACATCGAGAGTGGCACTACCAAGCCCAAAATTTGCTTTGCATTTGGTAGCGAAGCTTAGTTGTGGGAAGCTTCGCTAGGAGCACTGTCAACAGGTACGTATATGCTCTGAATGTGTATGTGGCGGCTATACCAGGTTTAAACTACCTCAGCAACGCCGCGGACCGTGGAGAAGGGGCAGCAAGCCAGAGAGTATAGAGAGAGGGGGAGGGGTGAGAGGACATTACTCGTATGGAAGGACATCAGGCTAAAGGCGGGGCCGTGACCAAGGCTGTCTGTACGCATAGAAAATATGCAGCTTCAGTACAGTTGGTTGCAAAAGTTTTGGCCCAAAACTCAGATTTTGTTAGGAAATGGTCTGCTTCTGTGAAATGGCATGGCCGTTCATTGCTCTCTTGCACAGGCAGCTTCTGTATGAGGTCCAGGTTGTCACCAATGGGTGCGGTCAGCATCTCTGTTGCTCTGTGTTGCTTGGCTGCTGAGAAAAGCAGGGGTCTTGCAAGGGAGACAGCGGAGGCATTTTTTCTGCTTTTTAAGGGGGTAAATGCTGAGAACTGCCAGCAGGCACAGGTGCCCTTTCTTTACTGTTTAGGGGCAGTAGCATATAGACCAGGTGTGAAGCAGGTGCAGGGGCTATACCAGTTCAATGGCAGGGCAGGTGGGGGTAGGCAGGGCATGCGAGAAGTTGGGGCAAGTGCAAGGCTGAGCTGAGAGGGCTGTGGGAGGGGAGCAGATGGGGTGTGGGGCTGGCAACCACAGGAGGGGCAGAGGTGGAAGGGGAGAGCCAGGTTAAAAAAAGCAGGAGGGCTATAGGAACAGGTGGGAGGCTTGCTGGTCTGCGTCTGCGGCTAAAGGCTAAGGCTGGCTGGCTGGCTTTTATATAGTATATTTATAGGGCACGCCCGGGGCTCGAACTCGGGACGTCTCGCGTGCGAGGCTACTTGTGGTACCACTTGGGCATACTAACTGCAGCACATTGATGCTCTGCCTGTTTACTTTCTTAAACATAAATGGTTGTAAATCAGGTCTTGCTGCTGCTGCTTAAACCCCAGCCTTATGTTCCGGCCAAAACTTTTGCAACCAACTGTGGACATTGGTTCTGCTGCTGCTGTTTGACAGAGGCAAGGGCTTTGGCTTGGGGCAGGGCTGGTTTAAGGTACCAGGGGCTGGACCTATGCAACAGTCACAGCCAGGGTGAATAAATTGTTGCATGTGCTGGCAACCCATGACGGGGGCCCTTCCTACCCCTACCCTCACCAGCTGCAGCAGTACACTAAGCAAATACCAACAACTGAGATACCTTGACTTGCACACTTCCCCTGGTAGCACATGCCATAGGACATTACAGCTGGAGCAGGGGCTGTCTCTGAAGCTGCCTGTGCCATGCGGAATACCCAAAGGGCATATCTGGCGCCCCCAAAGCAGGGTATACCCCCAGCACATGTAGCGAGCTGCTGTTCTCTGCAGGTGGAGCATGATTGGCATAGCCGATGTGGTATTGTAGAAAGGGGGAGCGGTGCTGAATAAAAACATATGCTTTGAGGAGGTTGTTGAGAGATCTGCTAGCACTATCATGGCAAGATCTGGTGGAAAGTGTTAAAACAGCAGTAGCAAGGGCACGTCGGGTCTAGAAGGTGGTGCTGCACCGAAGGGATATGCGTAACATGTCTTGTTTTACAACAAGCCTGGCCCAGTGAACAACTCTGTGGTATGTTAGACCTTGTTTCAAGCAGTGACAGGTGACAAAGAAAACAGTCCTCCAAAGTGGTGGTGACAGCGTGGGTGACAGCCTTGCAGCATAGGCCCGTCTCGCCCGCCGCTGATTGCAGCATGTAGAAGGAAGCTTCCTACCATCAAACTGGCAGGCAAAGCACACCAGCTTCTGTTAATACTGAATCCTTGGCAGTGACCTTGAAGCTTATGGTAAGATTGCCAGAAGCAGGGCCCCTCCAGCAGGGGTAGCATCCATGTTGAAACCACACTTTTTGCTGCCTGTAGCAATGCTCAGCATTGCAGGGATAGCTAATGTGGGGCCTGCTGTGCAGAGCATGCATGACTGCAGCTAGTGATATGGTACTGTAAAGCCAAGGAAAGCTTGCTGATAAATGGGAGAAGTTCCATTCCATGCACCCTAACTCAGGTGACCACAGGGGCGTACCCACTTTTGACCAAAATCTGAAAAGTCAGCTCAAGCACTTTCTCAATGCGGTTGCGGTTGCCACCAATTTAGCACAGCAGGCAATAATTGCATCAACAAGTTCTTTGCAACAGGCTAGACACAGCTGTTATCTCTGCTTGCACTTGAGGAAACAGGAGGTGCAAACATTGGACACAGTTGGTTGCAAAAGTTTTGGCCCAAAACTCAGATTTTGTTAGGAAATGGTCTGCTTCTGTGAAATGGCATGGCCGTTCATTGCTCTCTTGCACAGGCAGCTTCTGTATGAGGTCCAGGTTGTCACCAATGGGTGCGGTCAGCATCTCTGTTGCTCTGTGTTGCTTGGCTGCTGAGAAAAGCAGGGGTCTTGCAAGGGAGACAGCGGAGGCATTTTTTCTGCTTTTTAAGGGGGTAAATGCTGAGAACTGCCAGCAGGCACAGGTGCCCTTTCTTTACTGTTTAGGGGCAGTAGCATATAGACCAGGTGTGAAGCAGGTGCAGGGGCTATACCAGTTCAATGGCAGGGCAGGTGGGGGTAGGCAGGGCATGCGAGAAGTTGGGGCAAGTGCAAGGCTGAGCTGAGAGGGCTGTGGGAGGGGAGCAGATGGGGTGTGGGGCTGGCAACCACAGGAGGGGCAGAGGTGGAAGGGGAGAGCCAGGTTAAAAAAAGCAGGAGGGCTATAGGAACAGGTGGGAGGCTTGCTGGTCTGCGTCTGCGGCTAAAGGCTAAGGCTGGCTGGCTGGCTTTTATATAGTATATTTATAGGGCACGCCCGGGGCTCGAACTCGGGACGTCTCGCGTGCGAGGCTACTTGTGGTACCACTTGGGCATACTAACTGCAGCACATTGATGCTCTGCCTGTTTACTTTCTTAAACATAAATGGTTGTAAATCAGGTCTTGCTGCTGCTGCTTAAACCCCAGCCTTATGTTCCGGCCAAAACTTTTGCAACCAACTGTACTCAAGAAAACTAAGCTTTATCTAGGACAATCCGATTGCTGTCCGGTAGCTGGCTGGGCGCGGCGGGGAATCTAAGGCCGCGGGACCAAGTCAGGGGTCAATGTCACTATTAGTCATGGCCCGCTGCCCGGTACCTGCACTGTATGTGCGGCGCTCACTCCGCTGAAGTTTGGTCACGACCCGCGGATACATGCTCCTTTAGAAGAAGTGAAGTCATCCTTAGCCCTTATAAGAAAGCTGTGTCGCGTGGCTTGGGGATAAGGATGTAGTCTTACTGAGGGGCCATTTTTAACACCTTACTTCAGTACGTATACGTACCGGTGCGTGAACGAACCGAGTGAGTCTCTGGTCGTCTGTCGCTGCTAGCAGTTCTTTTGCTCGAGAGTCCAACGGTAAGATGCTATCCTTAAAAATATAATGAGACTTGCATGCATGCATGCAAGACAATGGGAACGATGAACCAACGTGCGTGTGGTCGTGTTGACCTTGCTTGAGTACCGAGCGCGCGTGCTTACTCTCCGATTCTCGATCGAGGCAGCTATCTAGCATTCCAGTCCTTCAAGCTAGATTCACCATTTTGCATTTGAATACGTCTGAGCGCATATTTAGCCTCAGCGTGGCAGGTGCCTGAAGGGAAATATGAGTGATATACGCTGCATGGCTTTCATATTCGCACTACTGACTCGCAGATTGGGCCATGTCCAAAGATATCTATCTCCAGTTGCAACAGTCTTTATTTCGCTGCAGCAAGCAAATACAGATCCTATCTCTGTCGTAGGCCATCACATGTAGTAATATGGGGCTATCATATCGTATGCCTGGGCCGTGTAACTAATAAAACCCTACATGTGCATGCATGCAGTTCATTCGCACCTATTAATTACTTTGAAGCTCTTCCGCAGATCAAATGGCCTCCACAACCCGTGCTACCAGCAGGGTCGCTGGCCTGCTGGTCCTTGCGCTCACTGTTCTGCACCACTGCCACCAAGTCAGCGGTACGTACGGATCAGTAGATGGATGGACGTATGGATAACCATACGGAGAGAAAAGGAATTTGGCGGCAGGGGCTTGGAGTTTAGCGAGTGGCAGGATTTAGAGCAGTTGAATGTGCCGGCAGTTTCGGGCGGGCGGGCGGGCCTGCCCCAACAGCACCTATCTACTGGGCTCTGACTGCCTGCACTTCACTTGTATGATTGTTATCGTCCATGCATGTATGGACAGATAGTAGATGGATCCCCAGCTGGGGCTGCCTGCCTGATGTTTTACGTGTTCCAACAACCCCTGAAGCAGGCACCCATCTGCGTGGTTTTAGATATCATATGATTGGCTTAGTTCCAAAGCACTTGAAAACATTGCGGCTGTTAATAGCTAACTCCACCACATGATGCGCTTGCAACAGCGCTTTGACATGCAGTTCTCTGTCCGCCTCAAGAAGCCCTAGGCCTGATTAACCATGCTCCTTCTGCGGTCTTCATGTGCATGCGGCGTCTCCACACTCCAAGACACCTTACTTATCATGGTGCACTGTACATTCTTGACAGCATGATAGTGATATGGTGCCTTGCCTTACTGTTTTTTCCTTGCCTCATTGACGGATAAAAATTGCAGGTTCCGGCTGTATCTGCCCCACAGTCATTGACCCAGTTGGGTGTGCCAACGGCAAGACCTATGACAACCAGTGCCTGGCTGACTGTGCGAGCCGAGCCACGGAGTGCAAGCCAATTCCTGAAGGTAAGTCTCACTTCGTTTCCATGCTTCAACCTTCTTTGGCTGAGTCACTAACTGTTGGGTTGTTTTCCATGCTTTCCCAGTGATGGCTATTCAAGAACGCATTGACACAGCAGTCCTAGCCATGCCCTTCTGCGGTTTTTATGTGCATGAGGCCTCCACATTCCATGACTCCAGGGCATAACTTTTCGTTTTTATTGCTACACTGTACCGGAACTATCCATGACAGCACGTGTGACAGCATGATACTGATTTAGTTCCATTGCTGTCTTATCGTCTGTATCGTGCCTCATAGGTGAAATTACAGGTTCCAGAACGGCCTGTATTTGCACCCATGTATACGACCCAGTTAAGTGTGCCAGTGACGGCAAGACCTATGGCAATAAGTGCCTGGCTCGCTGCGCAGGAGCCACGGAGTGCAAGCTGATCTATGACGGTAAGTCTCAACGATTATAAATGCTAACAGTCAACCTTGTTTGGCCGGAATGAATCCGGTCGTTTGCACACTTCTTCGAGTGAGGGCTATCCAATAGCGCATTGAGAGTGCAGTTCTCGCTCCGTCGGCCTCATCAAGAAGCCCTAGGCCTGTCTAATCATGCCCTTCTGTGGTGGGTGCTAATCACTACCAGTTTTGACCCCCTTTATAACTGCTAAAGTGCGTAGAGTTTGCGACCTACAGGGTCCCTCAGCAGTAGGGTCCCTTCTTTGCTGTAAACTTCACTTCAGTAGTGCCGTCAAAGTACCGTCCAAGGTGGTCGTCAACCCCACTTTGTATTGAGGTCGCTACGTGCTGTTAAACAAGCGGAAAATCAACGACAGCACTTTGAGTTAGACCTTGACGCCTGACTGAGTTTGCGCGGACAATGTCAGGTAGGACTAACTTGCCGCGCTTTGCCGTAGTCAATGACCGAACATTGACAGGACTGTCTGATCACGCGGGCCCTTCTGCGGTGTTTGACATGTGCATGCGGCCTCCATCCACACTACTCCAGAACACTCAATCACCATCTTACACTACTGTGAATTAAATGACAGCCATGATACTGATCCGGTGCCTTGCCTTGTCGACTGTATGTACCCACTGTACTCTGCCTCGTGGATGATAACACAGGTTCCTGTGGCTGCTCCAAAGAAATTGCCCCAGTGGGGTGTGCCAACGGCGAGACGTATGGCAACCAGTGCCTGGCTGACTGTGCAAGCCGAGCCACGGAGTGCAAGCCAATCCCTGACGGTAAGTATCATTTCCATGCTCCAACCTTGTCTTGCTTGTTTGAGTTGGGTTGCATGTTTTTTAGTGAGGGCTGAAATGAGTCAGAAACGCATTGACAGTGCAGTCGCTTCGTCGCCCCTCAAGATGCATGCCCTAGGCCTGTATGCCATAAGCATGCCCTTCATGTGCATGCATGCGGCCTCCACATTCCAGATCGTTCTATCGTTTGCTAGAGACTGTACGTGAACTCTTCAAGACAGTATGATACTGATCTGGTGTCGTTGCTGCCTTACTTACTGTTTGTACATTGCCTCAAAGGTGAAATTACAAGTCCCAAAAACTGTGAATGCACCAAGGAAAAGGTCCCAGTTGCATGTGCCAACGGCGAGACCTATGACAACCAGTGCCTGGCTGACTGTGCAAAAGCCAAGGAATGCAAGCTGATCCCTGACGGTAAGTCTCATTTCCGTGCTTCAGCCTTCTTTGCGGGCTGAGCGGGATTGGGTTGCATGCTTTCCCAGGGCTACAGCAATAAAGCATGTAATTGACAGTGCAGTTCTCTGTTGGCCTCAAGAAGCCCTAGCCCTGTCTAATCATGCCTTCTGCGGGCTTCATGTGCATGTGACAGTCTCCACACGATTCCAGAACACTTTATTTATTGTGATACACTGTAAATTTAAGACAGCGTGCATGATTATACATGATACTGATACCTTACCTCATTGGTGAATGTACAGGTCGGAACAAAGACTGTATTTGCACCACTGAGTACGTCCCAGTTGAGTGTGCCAACGGCGAGACCTATGCCAACCAGTGCTTGGCTCAGTGTGCAGGAGCCAATGAGTGCAAGCTTACCTGTGATGGTAAGTCTCATTCCCTTGCTTCAACCTTGTTAGGCTGTGACCGCCGTCAGCGCTATGCATGGCATGCGCTGCCAGCTGTCTTAGTGTGACAGTATTTCTGGAAGGAGAGCTTCCTAGTGAATGGGGCTGGGACTGTGGGAGAGGCTCTGCCTCTTCCTCAGTTACTCAACTAGCCTGGCGTAGCTCTTCTTCTTCTTCTAGGCTGAATGGGATTGGATGAGATGTTGCATGCTTTTCCAGTGAGGGCTACTTCAGTAACGCAGGATTGGCAGTGCAGTTCTCTGTCGGCCTCAAGATGCCTTCTTAGGCCTGTCTAATCACGCCCTTTTGCGGCTTTCATTCCAGCCCAACACTTCTGTTTCCTTATTACAGTACACTGTAAAATCATGACAGCATGATACTGATGCTGCCTTGCCTTACTGTTTGTACTCTGCTTCATGGGTGACTTTACAGGTTGCTGTGACTGCCCCAGAAACATTGACCCAGTTCAGTGTGCCAACGGCGAGACCTATGACAACCAGTGCCTGGCCGACTGTGCAAGCAAAGCCAAGGAGTGCAAGCCCGCGGTCCCTGGCGGTAAGTGTGATTTCCGTGCTTTAGCCTTCTTTGGCTGAATGGGACTCGGTTGCATGCTTCCCCAGGGCTACAGCAATAACGCATGATTGACAATGCAGTTCTCTGTTGGCCTCAAGAAGTCTTAGCCCTGTCTAATCATGCCCTTCTGCGGGCTTCATTTGCATGTGACAGTCTCCACATTCAAGAACTCTTTACTTATTATGGTACACTGCAAATTAATGACAGTGTGTTTTAATGACAGTATGACTATATGACATGATACTGATTTGGTGTCGTTGCTGCCTTATCGTCTGTATCTTACCTCATAGGTGAGATTTCAGGTTCTAGAACCTGTATGTGCACCAAGGAGTACGTCCCGGTTAAGTGTGCCGACGGCAAGACCTATGGCAACCAGTGCCGGGCCAACTGTGCAGATGCCATGGATTGCAAGCTGGTACCTTATGACAGTAAGTGTCACATTTTTGCTCCTCAAACATTGTCTGGCGGAATCGGGTCGAGTGCATGCTAATTCCAATGAGGGCTATCAAATAGCGCATTGACAGTGCGACTCTTCTCCGCCAGCCTGAAGAAGCCCTAGGCCTGTCAGATTATGCCCTTCTGTAACGTTCTGTGCATGCGGCATCCACACTCCAGAACACTCATTGTCTATGCTACACTACTGTAAAATATGACAGCATGATAATATACGGTATTATTGTGCCTTGCCTTACTACGGTTTGGTACTTGCCTTACCGACGGATGGAAATTACTGGTTTCTTCTGTGGCTGCCCCACGCACCTTCATTCCATGGTTCCTAAATTTCTTGGTACACTACTGTCAATTCATGACAGCATCATACCTGTATGGTGCTGGTGCTGGCTTACTGTTTATACCTTGCCTCATTGATCACAGGCCCCTGCATCTGCCTCGATATCTTCGACCCAGTTACTTGTGCCAACGGAGAGACCTATGGCAACCAGTGCATGGCTGACTGTGCAAGCAAGGCCAAGGAGTGCAAGCGGATTCATGATGGTAAGTCTCATTTCTTGCTTCAACCTTGTTTGGCTGATTCGGGTTATTCAATTTGTTCCCCTTTACATATCAACGCTTTAAGTAACAGATCAGCATTGCAGTGCAGTGCTCCGTCGGCCTCAAAAAGCCCTACCGACATAGGCCTTATTAATACCCATGCCCTTATGCGGCTTAGTTTCATGTGCATGCTGCCTCTACATTCATTCCAGACTACACTTCTGTGGTATTCTGTAAATTCATGACAGCATCATACTATGGTGGTGGGGCTGCCTTACTGTTTCTACCTTACAGCAGATATTGAATTCTCACGTTCCAGTTTTGAGTAACTGTATGTTGTTATCACAGCTACTAGTTGTTACCACTCAATTGTCATTGTCGTTGTCACTCAAAACTGAGCCTCAAGTCACGGTATGCATGATAAGTGTCCCCAGGCGGGAATGTTATGAAATTAAGCTGTAGTCGGCAATGTGGTTCTGAACCATGAACATTTGCAGCAGGTATTAATAGATACTTTTGGTGTGTGTCCTTGTTTTGGGCTCCTTTTGCAGTGGTTGTTTCTTAGAGGTAGCCGAGCTGCCATCCCAGACTGACATGCCAGAAGAAGGGGAAGAAGAAGAAGAAGGAGAAGAAGAGCCACGTCAGGCTGGTTGAGTAACCGAGGAAGAGTGAACACATGCCATACTACTATCCACCTTTAACTTGGACAGTACTGGGCCGGAACCAAGGCAAAATTGCTGTTGTCACTAGCTAGAGCATCTGACATATGGGCTCTGTCACGTGCCTTTGTACAGTATGGCTTTTCAGGCCCGGTACTCGCTCCTCCTTCTGATAGGTTGAATGATTACCTGCCCAGGTTGGATGATTGTAACCTACCCAGGTTGAATGATTACCTGCCCAGGTTGAATAGTGATTACCTTCCCGTGCCCATATGGTCGTGCTGCAAAGCTAGCGGCAGCACGCAGCTCTTTCTGCTTGCGATTTGGGCCTGTACAATTAATAAAGGTGGTAACTGGTGTATGTATGGTGTAACTGGTGTATGTATGGTGTTACTGTTGCATAGTGTTACATCTACGCACACTGGTTGGTGGCGTACAATTAAGGAAGTAGAGCCTACTGGTGAGGGTACCCACAACAAGAGCACAACCTTAGCAGTTCTGGCTCACCACAAAGCCACCTCCAACCCTACCACCCCACACTTCAGCGTCTACACCATGGCCTCTGAGCCCTTCTGGAGATGTACTGGAGATAACGACACAATGCACCCATGCAATGCATACATGCACAATGAACATGAACTAGAGCACACACCAGGATATGCAGGAATACCCATGCCCCCTTCTGAAATTGTCCATACATGCATTGGCACAACATACAAGATGAACATTGCCCACCCTGGGCTAGGGTCAGAGAATTGGTACTGCAGCTCTCTCGACCACACTGCAGATTGGCTGTTAAAGGGCCTCAGCTCTGCCCTACCAATGCACGTTGCTTCCTACAGCTAGGGTTTAGGCCCACCTAGAGGGCCAACCAAGTGAACCACAAGGTTCCAACAGCTAGGGTTTAGCGCCCCCTAGAAGGCACTACAACGTGCCGCAATGCCTAGATGAGGGACGCAATGGAATGACAGCACAGAGTGAAGCCTCACCATGACTGGGTCCACAGCTAAACACGTACTTCGCCAGCAGATGCCCGCTTGCCAATACCACACATCCACCCATGAGATGCTGACTGTTTGCCAAAATTGAGATCCAATCATAGATGCTAAGTGCCTGCGATGCCAAAGAGGTGTGCATATCAACATGTTCCATGCCACCTGAGCCAAAAGTTGTTCTGATTAGTAAGTAGGGTGACAGGCCCTAAGGTTTTTCTGAAACCACCCTAGAAAAACCCTCCATGCCACCTTCTCACATGCCTTACTGTGATCCAAACATTGTAAAAACTCCCCAAAAACCAATGTGATAGCCATTTATCTGCATGGCCTGCCGCACGTAATCACATGCCCACATGGGAGACAAGGCATGCCATTAGGAATGCCAATATGTATTTACTATAACATTTGTAATTCGTGCCACATCCTGCTGACTGTTGTATCCAACTGCTGGCATGCGCATTCTCGAGCCAACTTGGGCTCCTCAAGGCCAGGTAGGGGCCACCTTTAACAGGAGCACCCGTTCCTCTCCCACGGTCTTCTTCATCTACTGTCTCGAGGGTACATCACCAGAAATTGAGCTGCTGTGCCTGCTGCCTTGCTACCACCATGAACACCCTGGGCGAAAGTTGCTTTTCCAGGCCAGATGTGGTCTGACGGAGCTGGAATCCATAAGCTGCCGACTTCTTCGAGGTTCATACTGTCCTCAAAGGCCTCCAACCAGCCACTGTGCCGTGTGGCTGTCAAAAGGCAGAAGCCGCCTGAGCTGAGGGTCTACGAAGCCATAATCGGCTGACGATGGGCTTCTTCTTCGACTGGGAGCTGATTGGCAGACGCCGTTAAGCCAGACATATGAGCTAGCTTAGGTTAGCAAACTGCATTGTGCCAAAAGCCAAATGGGCCCGACTGGTTGCGCGCACCCGACCTGAGGGAGATGCGACGCAACGTAATGCTGAGAGCTAGAGTTTAACGCCTTCTAGAGGGATACTACCCTCATTGCACTTGGGGATCCTACTGGTAGTATAGTATCAAATGACAAAGTAGTGGATGAATCACTGGTCATTCAGCGGAGTCTACCCGCAGTGGCATGAGGTGTGACAAGTAACCACTGTATCTGGAATTACATTGTGAAGATTGAATAACAAGAATGACGTGCAGAATGTAAGCCAGCACTTTGATGGATGTTTCCAGTAAGCTTGATGCGAGGAACTGATTGAACCACCAGACTGCTGACCATACATAAGGAAAGCTTTGAATCCTGTTGTTGCACGGTCGTGCATGGGTTGTGTCGACCGCTACTACAGATTGCCGTGAGTCAGTATCATGCATCGCCACAGCACATGCACGTATGCATGCGGCACCCGGGCCCTCTATCTGCACCCAGTGCAGGTTGGCAGAGTTGCGGGTAATTTGTGTGTGTGGTCAGTCTGTCCATCCCCAAAAGTAGGTTGCCACACCTTCATTTCTTGGTCTTTGTATCCTGGTCATCTATGTGGGTTGCTCCAACTACTTTAATTGATCTTTTAGCTAGAGAAGATCGTGTTGTGGCCAGGGGACAAGGGCCAGGCTGACCCGTGCGATGGCAGAATACTTTGATTACGGTAGTAGTTGAATGACAGTCACCTGAGTGAGAATTCTGTAAAAGGGTGACAAGTAAAATGTTTTGTATGTTAATATGTTGGGGCTAATCATGCAGGCTTTATTTTGATTCGAAGGTTTTACACGGGTGCAGGATGCTTTAGAATCTTAGAATCTAAGTACTTAGCTTTGCTTTGCTTTGCTCTCTGTTCCAACTAGTTGGAACAGAGAGCAAACTGCATGCAGGATTGGAGCTTGCTCTGATCAGATTCGACCTCGCCAGATCCTCCATCGAGGCAGACAATGGTTAGGACAAGAAGTGCCGTTACAAGGATGCTTATCGTGCGTGCAGGCTCGATCTGACTCGATTCGAGGGTTTTACATGCTTCCAAAAGTTACAAAAACCCGGAGCCAACCCGAGGCTCAAGGGGTTTCCAAATTAACTTCCTACAAGCTGTTAAAGCCAAACTGAACAATTGAAGTTTGGTCTGGTTTCAGACATGACAGAACCCTGCTGTACAGAGTCATGTCTGAAACCATGCATCTCGGTGTGCCCCGCATTTGCATCATCACATAACAGCAACCGCA
Source organism: Pseudopediastrum boryanum (assembly GCA_963556185.1). Classification (NCBI taxonomy): domain Eukaryota; kingdom Viridiplantae; phylum Chlorophyta; class Chlorophyceae; order Sphaeropleales; family Hydrodictyaceae; genus Pseudopediastrum; species Pseudopediastrum boryanum. The sequence goes on along the minus strand of OY744512.1, from coordinate 2,045,754 downwards.
CAACTTTCTGCATCACACGACTCAAATCGATCAAGCTATATCATTACATCTTTACATCTGCGCTTGCTCCACCATGAGCGGCGTACAGTTAAGGAAGTAGGCTTACTACAGCGAGGGCACCCGCCTCCTGAACACGACCATTATGTCCTGGCTTGTCATATCACTACCACCTCCAGCCCTTCCTCCTCACTTTTCAATTCCTACACCATATCCTCCCAGAAGGGGTGGCCTCGCCTGCCCTACCCTTCTCCACGCTTCTACGGTGCCCTCCTAGCTCCCCCGCCCTGATCCCTTTGGTCCCCCCCTTCTCCTCACCCAATGCTCACACCCCACCCAGATTGAGATGCCCCTCCACCGGGGCCCTGTTTTGTGACGGATTGACCTGTTTCTTCCGGATGCTTTCCTGTCTTGCTTTCCATATCTTATGGAGATTTTAAATGGCATGCCTTTGCAGTTTATGTACGCAGCTTTGTAGCAGGTTCCCTTTCATTCCAAGGGACTCTAACTGTCTCACTGTAGCTTCTGCACACACTGCTCCTGCAACTCCCAGGATGATGGGCTTCCTTTCTATAATGGCTGAGGGGTGCCTTTGTTGCAGTATCTGATATAAACTCTCATGCTGTTGATATGGATCTTGGTGTGTCCTGCTGGGATCTGTGTCCCTTGTGTACTTGACCTCAAGAAGCATAATTTGGGCCTGAGATGTGATCCATAGGCCCTCTGGGGTCCTTTTAACCGATTTGCGTTGATACAGGACAATATCCGGCCGAGAGCCGGCTGCTTTCAGCTGTGCTTTGAATAGCAGATCGGCCGGGATGTTACCAACTGTCTTGTGCAGGTGCGCTGCACCTGAGCGTGCCCATTTGGCAGCATTTCCACCATCATTGTAAACAATACTATCAGCCCCGCGGTCGCCATTTGCGATAGCCTTAATAATGATGCGCACTGCTGTGTTATGTTTATTTATCTTGCACCATGGGCATGATTCCGGGGCACCACGCGACTGCATGGTGTCCACTATCTGGATGCTTGTTGCACCAGGGGCATATGTCACCGGCTTCCTTTTCTTGTACCTCTTTAGATTTTTTCGCTGTGGGAAGTTGCCCCCGTCAGATATTTTATCCATGTATTTTTCATTCCTTCTGTCACCCCTAGACAAGACACAAGCATGCAGCAGGCGAAGTACGAGCATTCTATCTGCTATAAAGCCTATCTGCTGACGTGACCAGCTCTTGTTAAGCTGAAAGGTACTATGTAGTTGCCTTAATCCTGTATGTACAAATGAGATGAACAAGGGATTGAGAAAGCTGGGCTCATACTCTTTGCTGCAGCTAGCTTAGCTTTTTGCTGGTTCAATCATAAAAGTAAGGATATTCTTGCAGTCCCTTGTATTGTGCTTGTTCGTGGCCTGCAAATGGTTTGGTCGATGTTAATGAACATAAAGAGTGGCACTATAAGCCCAAACTTTGGTGCCAAAGCTTCTGAGATGCTTCGCTAGGAGCACTGTCAACAGGTATCTAGTACTCTGAATGTGTATGCGGAGGTAGGGCTACACCAGTTTCCAACTACATATACCTCAGCGACGCCGCGGACCGTGGAGATGGGGCAGCAAGCCAGAGAGTATAGAGAGGGGGGGGGGAGAGCGGACATCACTCGTATGTATGTATGGAGATCAGGCTAAAGGGGCCGTGACCAGCCAAGGCTGCCTGTATGTTCGCACAGAAAAGATGCAGCTTCAGCTTCTAGACTCTAGAAGCTCGAGTGAGTCACTCGAGAAAACTAAGCTTTAAAACAAACTGATTGCTATCCGGTAGCTGGCTGGGTGCGGCAGGGAATTCAAGGCCTCCGGACCAAGTCAGGGATCCATGTCACTAGTAGTCATGGCCCGCTGCCCGGTACCTGCACTGTATGTACGTGCGTGCGGCGCTCACTCAGAGTCCGCTGAAGTTTGGTCGCGAACCGCGATACATGCTCCTTTAGAAGTGAATTCCATCCTTAGCCCTTATAAGTAAGCTGGCGCGTGGCTTGGGGATAGGGGATGTCATAGTCTTACTGAGGAGCCATTTCTAATACCATCAGTACCGCCGTCCGGGTGCGTACGTGACTCTGAGTGTGTCTCTGGTCGTCTGTCGTCGCTGCTAGCAGTTCTTAGACTCGAGATTCCAACGGTAAGGTGCCATCCTTACACATACTAGTGAGATGCATGCATGCAAGAAAATGGGAGCGAGCAAGCAACTAACGTGCGTGTGGTCGTGTGACCTCATACCGAGCGCGCTTGCTTACTCTACTCTCGCTCGAGCGACGCAGCTAGCATTCCAGTCCCTCAAGTTAGATTCGCCATTTCCATTTGCATACGTCTGAGCGCATGCATGTGATAGCTCTTAGCAGCAGCGTGGCAGGTACCTGATTGAAGGGATATATTATATACGCTGCATGGCTTTCATTTCCGCACTACTGATTCGCAGATTGGGACTCATGTCCAAAGTCATCTATCTCCAGTTGCAACAGTCCTTCGCTGCAGCACGCAATTACAAATCTCATCTCCGTTGCAGGCCATCAATGTATTTTATGGGCCGTGCTGAACAAATTCAACCCTGTATGTGCAATTTCGCAGTTCATTCGCACCTACAAACTTTGAAGCTCTTTTGCAGATTAAATGGCCTCCACAACCTGTGCTACCAGGGTCGCTTCCCTGCTGGTCCTTGCGCTCACTGTTCTGCACCACTGCCACGAAGTCAGCGGTACGTACGGATCCGTCAGTACTGTAGATGTATGTATGTAGTGGATAACCATACTGAGAAAAAGGAGGGGCTTGGATGTTAGGGAGTGGCAGGATTTAAAGCAGTTAAGTGTGCCGGCAGTTTTGGGCGGGCGTGCGGGCCCAACAGCACCTATCTACTGGGCTCTGACTGCCTGCACTTCACTTGTAGGATTGTTATCGTCCATGCATGGATGGACAAATAGTAGATGGATCCCCAGCTGGGGCTGCCTGGCTGATGCTTTACGTGTTCAACAACCCCAAAATGAAGCAGGCGCCCAGCTGCTTATCAGATATCTTACGGTTGGCTTGTTGGAGCACTTGAAAACATTGCGGTCGCTGTTAACCACTAACTCCCCCCACATGACGCACTTGCAACAGCGCTTCGACAGTGCAGTTCTCTGTTGGCCTCAGAAGCCTTAGGCTTGGTTAACATGCTCCTTCTGTGGTCCTCATGTATGTGCATGCGACCTCCACACTCCAAAGCACTTACTTATAATAGTGCACTGTAAATCCATGACAACATGATACTGATATGGTGCATTGCCTTACTGTTTGTTCCTTGCCTCATCATTGACAAATGGAAACTGCAGGCTGTGCCTGTGAAAAAATCCTTTTACCAGTTGAGTGTGCCAACGGCGAGACCTATAACAACCAGTGCCTGGCCGACTGTGCAAGCCGAGCCACGGAGTGCAAGCCAATCCCTGATGGTAGGTCTCATTTCCGTGCTTCAACCTTGTTTGGCTGGGCTGAATCAAGCTGGGTTGCATGCTTTTCCAGTGAGGGCTAATCAATGGCGCATTGACAGGGCAGTTCTTTGTCGCCCCTCAAGAAGCCCTAGGGCCTGTATGTCTAATTATGCCCTTCTGGCACTGTTTTCCTGTGCATGCGGCGTCCAAACTCCAGAACACTTCTTATGCTACCTAAATTATACATGACAGCATGCTACTGATATGGTGCCGTTGCTGCCTTGCTGTTTGTATCATGCTTCATAGGTGAAATTGCAGGTTCCAAAAACTGTATTTGCACCACTCAGTACCTCCCAGTTCAGTGTGCCAATGGCGAGACCTATGGCAACCCGTGCCTGGCTAAATGTGCAGGAGCCAAGGAGTGCAAGCTGGTCTATGATGGTAAGTCTCACATTTATGATAGTCAACCTTTTTTGGCAGAATCGGGTCGGGTTGCATGGTTTTTTCAGTGAGGGCTAAGTATCCAATAGCTCATTGACAGTGCAGTTCTCTGTCGGCCTAAAGAAGCCCTAGGCCTGTCTCGTCATGGCCTCATTCGGTGTTCATGCATCATGTGCATGCATATGCGGCCTCCACACTCCAGAACACTACATACTTATGTTACACTACTGGAAACTAATCAGACAGCATGATACTGGTATGGTGCCTTGCCTTACTGTTTGTTCCCTGCCATATTGACGGATGGAAATGCAGGTCCCGGCTGTGGCTGCCCCAAAATAATTGATCCAGTTGGGTGTGCAAATGGCGAGGCTTATGGCAACCAGTGCCTGGCCGACTGTGCAAGCAAAGCCAAGGAGTGCAAACGGGTCCGTGACGGTAAGTCTCCATTCCGTGCTTCAGCCTTACTTGTTTGGCCGAACCGGATCGGGTTGCATCAATCAATCAATCAATCAAAACGCAAGACCAGCAATGCCAATGGCCAAACAAACCTAGGCCACAAACACAAGGCTCCTGATCACAATCACGAAGCCACACAACCGATGGTGGATTTGCCACACACAAGCTGAGGCTAGATGCAACGACGTGCACACCAAGGGGAAACAAACACCACCACTAAAACCCAAAACCTGCTCCACTTCCATCACACATGGGTGGCGGGGAGGCAGCAGGATCAAGCACCACCCTAGTAGGGGCTGGAGGTGGCTCCCACCACCTAGGTACTGGTGAACCACCATCCTCCCAGCCACTGAAAGGCACCACATAGCGCTCCACATGCTTATCAATAGCTTGCTTAGTGCGCCTTCTACACCTCACTAACCGTTGGCTTTCCCAAGGGTGCGTAAGATCCCACAACCTCTTCCTCCAAGCACTCTTAATCTGACATGAAGCCTCCCAGCTCCCCTCATCTTGACCAAGCACCTTCAGATCTGCACACACGCATTTCTCCCAGGTATGGCGAGGCCTACCCACTGGCCTCGTCATGTCACCATGTAATGAAGAGAACAACGCAATATGCGGCAACCTGCCCTCCTCCATGCGGCCCACATGCCCCAGCCACCTCAGCCTATTTGCTGTGATGTATGCTGACAAGGTGGCTACCCCACATGATTTCCTGATATGCTCATTGGTGTGCCGATCTGACAGCCTGACCCCCATGATGCTCCTAAGGCAGCTAGAGTGCACCCGCTCAAGCTTTTGCGATTGCACTTTGGTCACGGACCAACACTCACTCCCGAACAGCAGAATTGGCAACACATATGCCTTGTAACACTTCACCTTCGTAGCCAATGACAGATGCTTGGTACCCCACATCTTTTCAAACTGCTTAAACCTCCCCACAGCCTTACCCCTCCTGATATTCAACTCCACATCCAACCTGCCATCAGTCACAAGCACACTTCCCAAGTACTTGAACTGTGACACCTCTTTTACCACACCCTCACTGATAACCACCTCTGGTCCTTGCTGCACTGGCACATCCCCCTCCTTCCAATCCTTGTCAATGGACAGGATCTCAGTCTTGCTTGCATTGATGCGCAACCCAAGACTAGCAGCAACCTTGTCCATCACCTGCAGCATGACCACCAACTCCTCCCTGCTGGGACTTAGCAACACCATATCATCTGCATACAGCAGAACAGACAACAGCTCCACACACCCACCACTACCACACCCATCACGCTCAAGTTTCCCATCGGGTTGCATGCTTTCCAAATTCCCAGGGCTGTGGCAACTAACTCAAGATCGACAGTGCAGTTCTCTGTTGGCCTCAAGAAGTGAGCCCTACTTGTAGCCCTGTCTAACCATGCCCTTCTGCGGTTTTCATGTGCTGTGACAGTCCCCACATCCCAGGACATACACTCTACCCGTGATAAGTAATGATATGGTACACTGCTATAAAGTAATGACAACATGACCATACATCATACTGATATGGTGCCTTGCCTTGCTGTTTGTACTTTGCCTCATGGGTGATATTATAGGTCCTAATAACTGTGGGTGCAGCAAAGAGTACGTCCCAGTTGAGTGTGCCAACGGCGAGACCTATGACAACCAGTGCCTGGCTGACTGTGCAAAAGCCAAGGAATGCAAGCTGATCCCTGACGGTAAGTCTCATTTCCGTGCTTCAGCCTTCTTTGCGGGCTGAGCCGGATCGGGTTCCATGCTTTCCCAGGGCTACGGCAATAACGCGTAGTGATTGATAGTGCAGTTCTCTGTTGGCCTCAATGAGAAGCCACAGCCTTGTCAAACTATGCCCATCTGCGGTTTTCATGTGTGACATGTGACAGTCTCCACAATCCTGAACACTTTACTTATCATGGTACACAGTGTACATTTTTGACAGCATGGCTACACATAATACTGATATGGGGTGTATTGCCTTGCTGTTTGTACCTTGCCTCATGGGTGGATTTACAGGTCCCAGAAACTGTAAATGCAGCAAAGAGTACATCCCAGTTGAGTGTGCCAACGGCGAGACCTATCAAAACCAGTGCCTGGCTGAGTGTGCAGAAGCCAAGGAGTGCAAGCTGATCTGTGATGGTAAGTCTCACTCCCTTTCTTCAAATTTGCTTGGCTGAATGGGATTGGATGGGTGGCATGCTTCTCCAGCGAGGGCTATTCAATAACGCAATATTGGCAGTGCAGTTCTCTGCGGCCTCAAGAAGCCCTAGGCCTGTCTAATCATGCCTATTAAATGTTACATCTACGCTCGCTTCACCATGAGCGGCGTACAATTAAGGGAGTAGGCTTACTTCAGTGAGGGCACCCGCTTCCTGAACACGACCAAAGGTATGTCCTGGCTCGTCATATCACCGCCTCCAGCCCATCCGCCACGCCTCAGTTTTCAATTCCTACACCATATCCTCCCAGAAGAGGTGGCCTCGCCTGCCCTACTAATCACACCCTTCTGCTGCTTTCATGTGCATGTGACAGTCTCCACATTCCAGCCAAACACTTCAGTTTCCTAATTCATAAAGTATACTGTAAATTCATGACAGCATAAAACTGATATGATGCCTTGCCCTTGTTTGTGCTCTGCTTCATGGGTGAATCTACAGGTTGCTGTCGCTGCCCAAGAATCTTTGACCCAGTTCAGTGTGCCAACGGCAAGACCTATGACAACCAGTGCCTGGCCGACTGTGCAAGCAAAGCCAAGGCCTGCCAGCCCGCGGTCCCTGGCGGTAAGTGTTCATATTTCCTTGCTTCAGCCTTGTTTGAACCGGATCCGCTGCACTTGCTTCCCCAGGGCTACAGCAATAGTGCATTATTGGCAGTGTAGTTCTCTGTTGGCCTCAAGAAGCCCTAGCCCGGTCTAATAATTTCCTTCTGCGATTTTCATGTGCATGTGACAGTCTCCACATTCCAGAACACTTCACTTATTATGGTACACTGTAGATTAGCAACAGCATGACTATACATGATACTGATTTGGTGTCATTGCTGCCTTATCGTCCGTATCGTGCCTTGTATGTGAAATTGCAGATCCCAGAAGCTGTATTTGCACCACTGAGTACGTCCCAGTTAAGTGTGCCGACGGCAAGACCTATAGCAACCAGTGCCGGGCCAACTGTGCAGATGCCAAGGATTGCAAGCTGGTAGCCTCTGACGGTAAGCTCTCACATTATTGCTAGTCAAACATTGTTTGGCGAATTGGGTCGAATTGCATGCTGATTTTTCGTGACGGCTATCCAATAACGCATTGACAGTGCACTTCTCCATCAGCCTGAACAAGCCCTAGGCCTCTCATATCATGCCCTTCTGCGGTGTTCGTTCATGTGCATGCGTCCTCCACACTCCAGAACACTCCATGCCTATGCTACACTACTGTGAACTAATGACAGCATGATATCATGTTATCATGCCTTGCCTTACTACTGTTTGTTACTTGGCTTATTGACAGATGGCAATTGCTGGTTCCTTCTGTGCCTGCCCCACCTTCCATGGCTCCTAAATTCTTTGGTACACTGTAAATTAACTCATGACAGCATCATATCTATATGGTGCTGGTGCTGGCTTACTGTTTCTACCTTGCCTCATTGATCACAGGCCCCTGCACCTGCCTCCAAATCCACGACCCTGTTACTTGTGCCAACCGCCAGACCTATGGCAATCAGTGCAAGGCTGACTGTGCAAGCAAAGCCAAGGAGTGCAAGCGGATCCATGACAGTAAGTCTCACCACCGTGCTTCATCCTTGTTTGGCTGAATCGAGTATTCATTTTGCTCAGGAATTCTTTACATACCAGCTCTCTAAGTAGCATATCAGCATTGATAGTGCTGTAGTGCTCCGTCGGACTCAAAAAACCCTACCTAGGCCTGTCAAATAACCATGCCCTTCTGTGGCCTTCATGTGCATGCTGCCTCATCCACAATTTTCAGACTACACTTTGTCTTTTGTGGTGCGCTGTGACTTCATGACAGCACCATACGTTTACATGGTGCTGTTCGTTGCTGCCTTATGTTTTGTACATTGCCTCATTGATTACAGGTCCATGCATCTGCCGTGAAATCTACAAACCTGTTGTGTGTGCCAATGGCAAGACCTATGGAAACCAGTGCCTGGCTGACTGTGCAAAGGCCAATGATTGCAAGCTGGTCTATGACGGTAAGTCTTGCTTGCTTCCGTGGTTTGGACTCATACCGCCAAACTTGTCGTGGTTTCTACATCTAATAATGGCGTGAAAGTGTTGCTCATTTGGGGAAATTCTGTCGGCATGTGCTTTGAGCCATGCACTAGTCTGTACTAGCAGAAAGGAAATGATACTGTACCAATCAATGTTAAAGCTTCATATACACATACATTTACCCTCCCACATAGCTTTGTTCTTTCCCTGAACTATATAGGTAGGCCTTACTTCTTGTCTGGGCCGTGTGTGTCTGTATATCGTCTTCCGTGCAAACCAAAACATATGTCTATAGCCTCCTGCCACCCACTCACATATGATCACGTACCTGTATATGTATGTTGGCATGCGTTGGATGACGCTCTATCGGTGGGAGGTATTTGGACATGACTTCTATCTCTCAGTCCATTTTATGTCCATCAAAAGTCATCGCTTTACGACTTTTAAAATATTACATAATGAGTGAGGTAGTTGTCCACATGCTGTCAGCATACTCAGGCAGTCAATAGGAGCTTATCTACCAGCGAGGTTGGACCAACGGCTGCCAGGTCCGATTTACTTAGCTGTCTCATCTGCGTCTTGTGACATGCTTGCAGCAGACATCGGATTCTCACATTCAGCTTTAGTTACTGTATGTTGTTGAAATCACCGCTAGTAGCCGTTGCCACTCCATTTTCAAGTGCTCAGAACTGAGCTTCAAGGTACGGTACGCATGCTAAGTGTCCCCAGGCGGGAATGCTACTAAGCTGCAGTCAGCAATGTGGTTCTGGGCTCTTAAAAATCATGCCATGTAGCAGATACTAATAGGTACGTTGTGTTTATATGTCCTTCTTTTGTCTTCCTTTTGCAGGGGTTAGTGTTTCTTAGAGGTCCACAGCCGAGCTGCCATCCCAGCAGACATGCCATACTAGTGCAGCTATCCATCCTTAACTTGAACAGTACGGGGCCCGCCGGAACCAAGGCAGAGTTGCAGCTGTCACTAGAGCATCTGACACGTGGGCTCTGTCACGTGCCTCTACTCTGTACGGTATGGTGTTTCATGGGCGGTGCTCGTCTTCCTTGGGATAGGTTGAATGATTACCTGCTCAGGTTGAAACATGATTACCTGCCCAGGTTGAATGACTTAAAGCCCGGGTCCATATGGTTCGTGCAAAGCTAGCCGCACACAGCTCTTTCTGCTCGCGATTTGGGCCTTGTACGATTAATTAAGGTGGTAAAGTTGTGTATATGGTGTAACTGGTAGTATCAACCAACTGAGTGGATGAATCACTGATCATTCAGCGGAGTCTAACCGCAGTGGCATGAGGTGTGACAAGTAACCACTGTATCTGGGATAACATTTACAGTGCCATGCTTGGTAAAATGGCTTGTAATATGCCGGACAGTGTATACTGCATGCGGTACATGTTCGGCTGTGGCACTCCTGCCTAAGCCTCAAGTGCCTAGGGATTAGCAGGTAGTGCAGCCAGCGGCTGCTGCCTGCATTGCTATATTTCAATCAATCAATCAATCAAAACGCAAGACCAGCAATGCCAATGGCCAAACAAACCTAGGCCACAAACACAAGGCTCCTGATCACAATCACGAAGCCACACAACCGATGGTGGATTTGCCACACACAAGCTGAGGCTAGATGCAACGGCGTGCACACCAAGGGGAAACAAACACCACCACTAAAACCCAAAACCTGCTCCACTTCCATCACACATGGGTGGCGGGGAGGCAGCAGGATCAAGCACCACCCTAGTAGGGGCTGGAGGTGGCTCCCACCACCTAGGTACTGGTGAACCACCATCCTCCCAGCCACTGAAAGGCACCACATAGCGCTCCACATGCTTATCAATAGCTTGCTTAGTGCGCCTTCTACACCTCACTAACCGTTGGCTTTCCCAAGGGTGCGTAAGATCCCACAACCTCTTCCTCCAAGCACTCTTAATCTGACATGAAGCCTCCCAGCTCCCCTCATCTTGACCAAGCACCTTCAGATCAGCACACACGCATTTCTCCCAGGTATGGCGAGGCCTACCCCCTGGCCTCGTCATGTCACCATGTAATGAAGAGAACAACGCAATATGCGGCAACCTGCCCTCCTCCATGCGGCCCACATGCCCCAGCCACCTCAGCCTATTTGCTGTGATGTATGCTGACAAGGTGGCTACCCCACATGATTTCCTGATATGCTCATTGGTGTGCCGATCTGACAGCCTGACCCCCAGGATGCTCCTAAGGCAGCTAGAGTGCACCCGCTCAAGCTTTTGCGATTGCACTTTGGTCAGGGACCAACACTCACTCCCGAACAGCAGAATTGGCAACACATATGCCTTGTAACACTTCACCTTCGTAGCCAATGACAGATGCTTGGTACCCCACATCTTTTCAAACTGCTTAAACCTCCCCACAGCCTTACCCCTCCTGAGATTCAACTCCACATCCAACCTGCCATCAGTCACAAGCACACTTCCCAAGTACTTGAACTGTGACACCTCTTTTACCACACCCTCACTGATAACCACCTCTGGTCCTTGCTGCACTGGCACATCCCCCTCCTTCCAATCCTTGTCAATGGACAGGATCTCAGTCTTGCTTGCATTGATGCGCAACCCAAGACTAGCAGCAACCTTGTCCATCACCTGCAGCATGACCACCAACTCCTCCCTGCTGGGACTTAGCAACACCATATCATCTGCATACAGCAGAACAGACAACAGCTCCACACACCCACCACTACCACACCCATCACGCTCAAGTTTCCCATCTGCATGATAGGCTAGCTTCACCCCACATCCCTCCGGCATCTGAGCCATTGCCTGCCGAACCACAAAGTCCATGTAGATGTTGAACAGCAAGGGAGCAATGACACATCCCTGCCGCACCCCGCCATGCACATCAAACCACTCAGACACCACACCACCCATCCTAACAGCAGCCTGTGTGCCAGTATGCAAGTCCATCAGCAACTCTATCAGCTTTGTGTGTACCCCGTACACATGCAGGATGCGCCATAGCGTGTCTCGCGGTACAGAATCATATGCCTTACGCAAATCCACAAAAGCCATGAATAGAGGCTGATCGAATGCTACAGACTTAGAGATGACCTGGCGTATGGTGAACAGAGCATCAGTGAGGCCCCTCCCCTTCCTAAAAGCAGACTGGTTATCAAGCAGTTGTGCATCGATATGAGAACTGATCTTAGCCAAAATGACCAAGACATACACCTTCCCCGGTATACTTAGCAAGCTTATCCCCCTATAGCTATCTCTCACTTTGCGCTCTCCTTTGCCTTTATACAGTGCCACCAACAGTGCACGTTTCCACTCCACTGGCGCTTTCCCTGACTCCCACACCGCCACAATGACCCTGTGCAACCATTTCAGCATGGTCCCACTGAGCTTTAGCATAGGCGCTGCTATACCATCAACCCCAGGAGCTGCCCCATTACGACAGGCAAAGACAGCTTCTTCAACCTCCTGCACAGTAGGTGGCTGAGCTGCTGCTTCACTCTGCTGGTTTGCACCTTGCCCTGCCTCCATCTTCTGCACTAACTCCTCAATGGTCTGCTGCATTTGCTGGTCGAGCTTGGCAGGGCAGTTGAGGACATCAGCAAAGTGCTCAGCAAAGCACTTCACCACCTCCTCCCTGCTTTGGAACAGCTGCTTGCCATCAGCACCCCCTAGCACAGCTGTAGGAGCAGCAGAGCTACTGCCCTGCTGCTCCTTGAAGATCCGCTGGACATGCTTGTGGAACACGGCTAGATTACCAGCTTTTAGAGCATGTTCCGCAAACAGCGCTTGCTGCTTGAAGTACCGCTCCTGATCCTTCTTAACCGCTCGCCTAGCAGCATTATTGGCCTCCCTGTAATCTGCCCTGGTAGCATCATTAGGAGAGGACAGCACCGCTGCATGTGCTGCATGTTTCCGCTCAATCTTCTGCAAGGTCGCATCGGATATAGCGAAATCTCGGCGCCGCTGCTGAGGCTTGAGGTTTAGACCAGCCTTATGGGCTGCTTGGCTGGCTGCCGCTGTTAGCTGTGTCCATTCGTCTTGTGCGCTCTGCAACTGAGCCCCTACCAGACGGCTGAACTGGTTAGACATTGCCAGCTCAAAGCACTGCTGAGTTGCTGCAGATTCTTGCAGCCGGCTGCAGTCATAGGGCCGTGCTGGCTGTCCCTTCGCACTGTGCTGCTTGGCCACTGACAAGCGGAGGCGCATCGTAAGCACCAGCATTCTATGATCAGAGCCACCTGTATCAAAGCTGCGAAAGACCCTGCAGTCTGTCACACTTGACATGAACCGCTTGGAGACAGCTATGTAATCGATGACCCTGAGCACATCCTGCTTGTTTCTATTAACCATCTTGTGAGTAGCAGTCCGGTAATTGCTGTGCTTGAAGAAGGTGTTGGCTAAGCGAAGGTTCAAGGCACCAGCCAGCTGCAAGAGTCGCTCACCATTCCCTGAAGGCTGCTGCTTCCCAAAGCCATGAGGCCCCATAACACCCCCATACGGTTCTGGATCAGTGCCAACCTGGGCGTTGAAGTCACCCAGAAGGACTAGCATGTCCCTGGAAGGCAGCGCTGCCAAGATAGCTTCCAACTGCAGGTAGAAAGCTTCCTTGACCTCCTCAGGGGTGGACTCGGTATCAGTCGGCGAATATGCTACCACGATTGAGGCGTTTATCCCACTGCTGATTCTCACACGGACTACCAGGATTCGCTCACTGACAGCAGACCAGTCGATTAGGCAACGGGACCACTTCGAGTTAAGAAACAGGCCCACCCCATGTTGCCGTGGCTGACCCTCTGGCAGCCCGGACCATATCAACTGCCAGTCCTTCGTAACATTACGACATCCACTACCCGGTATCCTGCTTTCAGCAACACCACAGGCTCCAACGCCAAGGCGAGACAGCTGCATGACGTAAGAGGATAGCTTGCTCTGTACCGAAGCATCGTCACTGCCGAAAGTTCTGCAGTTCACGAAGCTGAGGCGTTCGGACCCCGTCTTAAGCAATCGCAAGTGCTCAACAGGCCCATGCCTCTTGCTGTGCACGTTGCGAGGTCGTTTGACCCGGTTGCATGGCTCAGTGACCAGCTGTGCGCTGCAACTGGCGCGCATGCCCCCTGGACGAGACAGGGACGCACACACGGGATCCAGCTGCTATATTTGCATGCTATATTTGTTGAACAGCGAACAGTTGAACAGTCTTTGCACAGTAGTGTGTTGTGTAGTCTTGACTAGCAGTAATTGTTTTTTTCGTGGCTGTTGTATCTTTGTGATGGGGGGGAGGCAGCTACAGCTAAGAGCTCTAGTGATCCAGTCAACATCCACTCTGTATGTCACTGCTGTACAGCTGGCATGTGCATTTATGTTCTGAGCTAGTGTGTGAGGGAACCAGTCTAATTGGCATGCAGTAATGTATGGGAGATCCACATGATCTACAGTGTTCGGGTGTTGATTCAATGTAACAAGTTCTGGCTTGCTACAGGCTGTGCCCAACTTGCGGTGTGCCGCAACTGTGATGATCGAAGTTACCAGAATAACATGCAGAGATTAAGCCCTGATGGATGTTTCCAGTAAGCTTGATGCGCCGGAACTGAACCACCCGGCTGACCATACGGAAAGCTTTGGATCATGTTGTTGCACAATCGTGCATGGGTTGTGTGGGCCGGCGTACAGATTGCCGTTGAGTCAGTACCATACATCCCCGTAGCACATGCACGTATGTATGCGGCAACCGGGCCCTAGTGCACCCAGATCCCTGCATATAGTACTAAGGGAGCCGTGTGTGTGCGCCGTTAGCTTGGGTGAATGTTTTCATGAACATGTTAGGACATGTTCTATGCTGGCTCGAGGAGGGGTTACGTCTGCTAGCTGCTGCCCGAACCGCGTATGAGCCCGGGGACCTGTGAAGCCTTATATCACTGCCACGGGAAAGTTTCAAAAGCATTACAAAGAATAAAGCCTTGCTGAGATGATGTTTCTGTCCATGTGGATGGCTCCGTAAAACAAGGTGTTGTGAATGCACCTCAGCCAACCATGTGACTGGTGCCAAACCTAGACCTACAAAGTCTGCTAGCATGTCCCAACTTGTAGCTGCGGCCACACGACCCACAATTAAGAGAAAGAGAGATATCTATGCGAGGAGACCCACTATCAACAACCGTGCTGGCCCAGGAAGGGAATCCAAGCCCCGCTGCTGCTGCTCTTGGCCTAAAGTGGAGGCTGCCATGAGCCTCCTGCCCTTGTCCATACCTAGCTGATTTGCAGACAGTAACCCACACGCTCTTGTGTAGATGCAGGCTAGGGCACCGAGCCAACCAAACACTATGATCCTGCCTAAGTGGCTCGCCCCCCAAACCTGCCAAACCACGCAACTCTTGAACAACAGCTTGGGTGAACCGGGCATCCCCAAAAACAGTGGTGGCCCCTGCCCGGAGCAAGATGGTCACACACTGCACAAGGCTCTCCTAACATGCGCGTGCGGATGTAGGCAGACCATCTACTGTCAACCGCCAAAATAACTCTTTGGCTGACTGTCCCATGGAATGTGCCACAAAACCCTCAATAGGCGCCGCAGGTCCTTTCGTTGGGCCTGCTCATTTGCTGCTAAACCCTGGCAAGCCTCTGACAAAAAAAGCCACGTGTTTTGCGGCTTCCCTTGCATCTAACACAGGCTGCACCTGCAACTAGTTGGGTCGCCATCTTAACCATGAGAGCAGAATACCCAATAATCAGCAATAGTCGGATGAAGCCGACCAACGCGATCTGAAAGCATGTGTATATGCACAATAACAGCAGTGGACGGGAGAGGAAGAACCCCCGCATGCCCAATTACAGCAGCAATCCTCCAGGTTGCAGAAATAGCATCAACCAAAGGTTGCATATACACAACAAAAAGAAAACTGGAAAAGCCCAAAGAGCCTCAATGGCACAGGTGGAACTACAAGAAAGTAAGCTAACAAAGGCGGGTGGGCGGAAGCCCACCCACGGATGTAACTATCCTATGGTAGGCTGGCCCAGTGTAATCCTTACACCAATGGGCCCCTCCCTTAATCTTACGCGGGAGGGCACCTCACGCCCCTCCTTGCGTAGCTCTCTCTCTCTCTCAACCAAAGGCTTGCAGCCGACCTTCTGCATATTGCCTACCTTGGAAACGCAGATCCCTTTGTAATAACCAAAAAGGCCATATCTGCTACTGATAGACATCCTTTGATGAACAATTACGAACCTCTTGCAAAGCTGTGAGTGCATGCATCCAAATTGAAGACAAGGTCCGAAGCTCTGCCAGATTCCCAAAAATTCATTCCAGACCCTGTCTAGACGGCTCTGCAGCTGCCATTGGCCAATGGTGCATTACCTTGCGGCATCAAGAAAGCATTGCACCACCAAGGTGTATTTTTGCACCACAAGCCTAAGACCTGAGTGACTTGAAGGGGCAAGATATCATGCATGGCTGGCAATGCCCGCAAACCTGCTACAAGCTGTTGCAAAGCTAAAGGTAGAGGGAGGCCAGTAGGCCCTGACAGATGCGACTGGCACATTGCAAGTACCCAAATGACCCCATGCAGGACATGTAATACCCTGAGGGACTAAAAGGTACCTGGTCACATGCCGGGCAAATGCCTATCAACAAGCTTGGCAGTGGCCTGAGTCAGCTCTTGCAATATATCAAGGGGAGGCAAACCAATGAACTCTGCACAGTATAACTGACACCATACCCTGCTGCAGCAACAGCACGACAAAAAGAGACAGTGGGAGGCGTGTCATGAAGGTGAGCACCTTCAGAACTTTGTCCAAGAGCCCCTGCCAATCGACCTCTACTTTTCCATTGCCACCGAAGGTAATGCCGAGAGCTTTAGCTAAGCAAACAACTTTGAGCGGGCAATTATGAACTGTGAATGGAGTGGGCACCGCATTGGGGTCCTGCTGCACTTGCTGCAGGGCAAGTGAACGGGCCTGTTGCTAATTATGACCTGCAGCTGAAACATGCTTTTTCCAAAACTTGAGCCTTGAGGCCTTACCCATGCCCAGAACCAAGGTAGGTCTTATCTACATTGAGAGGTTTAAGTCTCAGTTGCAGTAAGACCTGATGTACAACCCTCTTTGCTTTGGAAAGTGAACAGGCTGAGCATCAATGTGCTGCAGTTGACGAAGCCAAGTGGTACTTAACATGGATAGCCTCAGCCTTCCACTTGCCCCAACTTCTCGCATGCACTGCCTACCCCCACCCACCTGCCCTGCCATTCAACCACTGCCACCGCTGCATGCACCTGCTCCATGTTGTCTTCATCTGACTGCCCCTAAGCAGTACAGAAACCCACTTCCTGCTTCTGGCAGTTATCTGCATGGTTGCCCTAGAAAAGCAGCAAAAATGCTCCCTCTGTCCCCCTTGCAATACCCCTGCTTCTTGCCTGCTGGCAGTTTTCTGCATGTACCCCCTAAAAAGCAGCAAAATGCCCGGCCTATGTCTCCATTGCAATACCCCTGCTGTTTGAGCAGCCAAGCAAGACAGCACTACACAGATGCTGGCCACACCCCTTGGTGACAACCAGGACCTCATACAGAAGCAGCACGTGCAAGAGATCAGTGAGCGCCCATGCCATTTGACAGCGGAAGCAGACCATCCCCTATTAAAATATGGTTTTTGGGCCAAAACTTTTGCAACAACTGTGTCCGATGTTTGCACCTCCTGTTCCCGCAAGTGCAAGCAGAGATGACAGCTGTGTCTGGCCTGTTGGATAGTGCTTGTTGATGCAGTTATTGCTTGCTGTGCTAGATTGGTGGCAGACGAAATCCCATTGCAAAAGTGGTTCACTTGACTTTCCTCCCGGAGCCAAACGATGCATTGCCGGCATGGGCTGCTCTGCACCTGGGCAACAGAGGGCAAGACAGGATGACACAAGCACCAGGCGAAGTGCCAACATTATTCTGCTATATATCAAGCCTATCTGGCGTGACCAGCTCTTCATAAGTTGAAAGGTAGTTGCCTTCTACTCAATATCCTGTATCCAGAAGAACAAGGGATTGATGAGAAAAGCTGGGCTTATACTCTTCGCCGCAGCTAGCATATTTCAGTTTGCTGGTTCAATAACATAAGCAAAAATACGATTCTTGCAGTCCCTTGTATAATCTGTGCTTCTTCACGGCCTGCCCGCCACTGGCCCTTGGTCGATGTTAATGAACATCGAGAGTGGCACTACCAAGCCCAAACTTTGCTTTGCATTTGGTAGCGATGCTTAATTGTGGGAAGCTTCGCTAGGAGCACTGTCAACAGGTACTTGTATACTCTGAATGTGTATGTGGAGGGCTATATCAGGTTCAAATCACCTCAGCAACGCCGCGGACCGTGGAGAAGGGGCAGCAAGCCAGAGAGTATAGAGAGAGGGGGAGGGGAGAGAGGACATTACTCGTATGGAAGGACATCAGGCTAAAGGCGGGGCCGTGACCAAGGCTGTCTGTACGCATAGAAAACATGCAGCTCCAGTACTCAAGAAAAGTAAGCTTTATCTAGAACAAACCGATTGCTGTCTGGTAGCTGGCTGGGCGCGGCGGGGAATCTAAGGCCGCGGGACCAAGTCAGGGGTCAATGTCACTCTATATTAGTCATGGCCCGCTGCCCGGTACCTGCACTGTACGTGCGGCGCTCACTCCGGTGAAGTTTAGTCATGACCCGCGGATACATGCTCCTTTAGAAGTGAAGTCATCCTTAGCCCTTATAAGAAAGCTGTCGTCGCGTGGCTGGGGGATAAGGATGTAGTCTTACTGAGGGGCCATTTGCATTTCTAATATCTTCAGTACCGCCGGTGCGTGGACGAACTGAGTGAGTCTCTGGTCGTCTGTCGCTGCTAGCAGTTCTTTTGCTCGAGAGTCCGACGGTAAGATGCCATCCTTAAAACTATAATGAGACTTGCATGCATGCATGCAAGACAATGGGAACGAGCAACTAACGTGCGTGTGGTCGTGTTGACCTTGAGTACCGAGCGCGCGTGCTTACTCTCCGATTCTCGATCGAGGCAGCTAGCATTCCAGTCCTTCAAGCTAGATTCGCCATTTTGCATTTGCATACGTCTGAGCGCATGCATCTTCATACATGTGATAGCTTTTAGCCTCAGCGTGGCAGGTACCTGAAGGGAAATATGCCAGCAGTGATATACGCTGCATGCATGGCTTTCATATTCGCACTACTGACTTGCAGATTGGGCCATGTCCAAAGATATATATCTCCAGTTGTAACAGTCTTTATTTCGCTGCAGCAAGCAAATACAGATCTTATCTCTGTCGTAGGCCATCACATGTAGTAATATGGGGCTATCATATCGTATGCCTGGGCCGTGTAACAAAGTAACCTACATGTGCATGCATGCAGTTCATTCGCACCTATTAATTGCTTTGAAGCTCTTCTGCAGATCAAATGGCCTCCACAACCCGTGCTACCAGCAGGGTCGCTGGCCTGCTGGTCCTTGCGCTCACTGTTCTGCACCACTGCCACCAAGTCAGCGGTACGTACGGATCAGTAGATGGATGGACGTATGGATAAACATACTGAGAGAAAAAGAATTTGGCGGCAGGGGCTTGGAGTTTAGCGAGTGGCAGGATTTAGAGCAGTTAAATGTGCCGGCAGTTTCGGGCGGGCGGGCGGGCTTGCCCCAACAGCACCTATCTACTGGGCTCTGACTGCCTGCACTTCACTTGTATGATTGTTATCGTCCATGCATGTATGGACAAGTAGTAGATGGATCCCCAGCTGGGGCTGCCTGCCTGATGTTTTACGTGTTCAACAACGGCCACCTGCGTAATTTTGAGTATCATACGATTGGCTTAGATCCAAAGCACTTGAAAACATTGCGGCTTTAGTTAATAGCTAACTCCCCCACATGATGCGCTTGCAACAGCGCTTTGACAGTGCAGCTCTCTGTCCGCCTCAAGAAGCCCTAGGCCTGATTAACTATGCTCCTTCTGCGGTCTTCATGTGCATGCGGCGTCTCCACACTCCAAGATACTTCACTTGTTATGGTGCACTGTACATTCTTGACAGCCGTAATACTGATATGGTGCCTTGCCTTACTGTTATTTCCTTGCCTCATTGCCGGATGAAATTTGCAGGTTCCGGATGTATCTGCCCCGCAGTCATTGACCCAGTTGAGTGTGCCAACGGCGAGACCTATGACAATCAGTGCCTGGCCGAGTGCGCAAGCCGAGCCACGGAGTGCAAGCCAATCCCTGAAGGTAAGTCTCACTTCGTTTCCGTGCTTCTACCTTCTTTGGCTGAGTCAACTGTTGGGTTGCTTTTCATGCTTTCCCAGTGAGGGCTATTCAAGAACGCACTGACAGTGCAGTTCTGTGTTGCCCCTCAAGAAGCCCTAGGGCCTGAATGTCTAGCCATGCCCTTCTGCTGTTTTCATGTGCATGAGGCCTCCACATTCCAGGACCCAGGGCAGAAATCTTCCCTTTTTATGCTACACTGTACGTGAACTATCCATGACAGCACGTGTGACAGCATGATACTGATTTAGTTCCATTGCTGCCTTATTGTCTGTATCGTGCCTCATAGGTGGAATTACAGGTTCTAGAACCTGTATTTGCCTCGCAAATATCGCCCCAGTTAAGTGTGCCAGTGACGGCAAGACCTATAGCAACCTGTGCCGGGCCAACTGTGCAGGAGCCGAGGACTGCAAGCTGATCGATGGCGGTAAGTCTCACATACATGTTGGTCAACGTTGTTTGGCAGAATCGAAGCGGGTTAGTGCATGCTTTCCCAGGGCTACAGCAATAACGCATAGTGATAGACAGTGCGGTTCTCTGTTGGCCTCAAGTAGCCCTAGCCCTGTCTAACCATGCCTATATGCGGATTTCATGTGCATGTGATAGTCTCTGCATTCCAAAACGATCTCATTTTTATGCCACACTATACGTAAACTATTGATGACGGCATGGTACTGATATGGTGCTGTTGCTGCCTTGCTGTTTGTACCTTGCCGCATAGGTGAAACTACAGGTCCCAGAAACGTGGACGTGGGTGGGTGTATTTGCACCCACGAGTCCGCCCCAGTTGAGTGTGCCAACGGCGAGACCTATGGCAACCAGTGCTTGGCAGAATGTGCGAGCCGAGCCACGGAGTGCAAGCGGATCCCTGACGGTAAGTCTCCATTCCGTGCTTCAGCCTTACTTGTTTGGCCGAACAGGATTGGGTTGCATGCTTTCCCAGGGCTACAGCAACTAACGCATGATTGATGCCGCGCAGTTGTCTGTTGGCCTCAAGACGCCCTATCCCTGTCTGACCATGCCCTTCTGCGGTTTTCATGTGCTGTGACAGTCCCCAGTCACATCCCAGGACACTTTACTTAATATGGTACACTGTAGATTAATGACAATATGACCATACATCATACTGATATGGTGCCTTGCCTTGCTGTTTGTACCTTGCCTCATGGGTGATATTACAGGTCCTAAAAACTGTGGGTGCAGCAAAGAGTACGTCCCAGTTGAGTGTGCCAATGGCGAGGCCTATGAAAACCAGTGCCTGGCTGACTGTGCAGGAGCCAAGGAGTGCAAGCTGATCTGTGATGGTAAGTCTCATTCATTCCCTTGCTTCAACCGTGTTTGGCTTAAAGGATTGGATGAGTGGCATGCTTTTCCAGTGAAGGCTATTCAATAATGCAAGATTGGCAGTGCAGTTCTTTGTCCCGAGGTCTCCAGAAGCCCTAGGCCTGTCTAATCATGTCCTTTTGCTGCTTTCATGTGCATGTGGCCGTCACATTATTCCAGCCAATCACTTCAGTTTACTTATATAATATAGTATATTTTAAACTTGCTTTACTGTTTATAGTCCGCTTCATGGGTGAATTTCCAGGTTGCTGTAAATGCCCCAAAAACTGGGACCCAGTTCAGTGTGCCAACGGCAAGACCTATGGCAATCAGTGTGTGGCCGACTGTGCAAGCAAAGCCAAGTTGTGCAAGCCGATCCCTGGCGGTAAGTCTCGGTTCCATGCTTCAACCTTGTTTGTCTGAATCAAGTTGGGTTGCATGCTCTTCCAGTAAGGGCTTTTCAGTATCGCATTGACAATCCAGTTCCCTAAGGTCGCCCCTCATCAAGAATTCCTAGGGCCTGTATGCGGTCTGTCCATGCCCTGAGTCTGCATTTTTCAAGTGCATATGCATGCGGCCTCCACATTCCAGAACACATCCATTTTATGCTACACTGTATGTAAACTATTCATGACAGCATGATACTGATACTGTGCCGTTGCTGCCTTGCTGTTTGGACCGTCATTCAAGGTGAGAGTTCAGGTCCCAAAGACTGTAACTGCACCAAAGAGCACGTCCCAGTTGAGTGTGCCAATGGGGAGACCTATGCCAACCAGTGCGTGGCCAAGTGTGCAGAAGCCAAGGAGTGCAAGCTGATCGAGGACGGTGAGTCTCACATTTATGCTAGTCAGCCTTGTTTGGCGGAATCGGGTCGGGTTGCATGCTCTTCCCAGTGAGGGCTTACTATCCTATAACACATTGACAGTGCAGTTCTCCGTTAGCCTGAAGAAGCCCTAGGCCTGTCTAATCGTGCCCTTCTGCGGTGTTCATGTGCATGCGGCGGCTTCCCACTCGAGAACACTCAATGATTATGCGGCACTACTGTAATCAATGACAGCATGATACTTATGTGGTGCCTTGCCTTACTGTTTGTTCCTTGCCTTATTGACGGATGGTAATTGCATGTTCAGGCTGTGGCTGCCCCAAAATCATTGACCCAGTTGGGTGTGCCAACGGCCAGACCTATGGCAATCAGTGCCTGGCTGACTGTGCGAGCCGAGCCACGGAGTGCAAGCCAACCCCTGATGGTAAGTCCCACTTCCGTGCTTCAACCTTGTTCGGCTGAATTGGGTTTATTCATTTTGATCGACATCTTTACATGTCAGCACCCTAAGTAACATATCAGCATTGTTAGTGCAGTGCTCCCGTGTCGGCCTCAAGGAGGCCTACCTAGGCATGTTTATTAGCCATGCCCTTCTGCGGCATTCATGTGCATGCTGCCTCCACATTCATTCCCGACTACACTGGAACTTTTGTTATGGTACACTGTGGAATTTCACGACAGCTCATACGTATATGGTGCTGGTGCTGCCATACTGTTTTTACCTTGCATCATTCATCACAGATCCATGCACCTGCCGCGACATCTACGCCCCAGTTGCGTGTGCCAACGGCGAGACCTATGAGAACCAGTGCCGGGCTGACTGTGCAGAAGCCACGGGGTGCAAGTCGGTCCCTGTCGGTAAGTCTCATATCCGTGCTTTAACCTTGCCTACTGGCTGAATCGGGTTTATCCATTTTTTCCTATTTACATATCAGCTGTTTAAGTAACATATCAGCATTGATAGTGCAGTTCTCTGTTGGCCTCAAGAAGCCCTACCTAGGCTGGCCTGTCTAATTATGCCCTTCTGTGGCTTTCATGTGCCGCATGCGGCCTCCACATTACAGACTACACTTTTATTTTTATGGTACATTAGTTACATCTCCGCTCGCTCCACCATGAGCGGTGTACAGTTAAGCAAGTAGGCTTACTACAGTGAGGGAACCCGCTTATGGTACACTGTGAATTCATGACAGCATCATTGTACCTAAATGGTGCTGTTGCTGGCTCACTGTTTGTACCTTGCCTTACTGATCACAGGTCCATGCAAGTGCCTCCAAATCTATGACCCAGTTAAGTGTGCCAACGACGAGACCTATGCCAACCAGTGCCTGGCTGAGTGTGCAGGTGCCAAGGAATGCAAGCTGGTCTATGATGGTAAGTTTTTACATCCGTCCGAGAGAGAGATCTATGCAGGGAGACCGTGTATTGTCCTCCAGCGTAGAATTGTGGCCGGAAGGGTTCCTTGCTGTAAAACATCACGGAAAACTCACCTTGTTTGGCATCAACCTTGTATGGATGGCTGAATCGGATCCGTTTGCATGCTTTCCCAGGGCTGGTGATGAAAGCATTGAGAGTGCAGTTCTGGCCCAAAGAAGCCCTAGGCCTAGTGTTTAATCACTATGCCAGGCTTCTGCGGCTTTCATATGCATGCTTCATCCACATTCCAGAACACTTCACAAGTGATGTTAAACTGCAATTTCAGGACAGCATGATCCAACTTCTGATATCACCATTTTTTAAAGAACGGCTTGAGGTGCGCGCCGGGCCTATGGTATGGCACTTATTGCTATGGCATGTTATGAAATGTAATGGTCACCACTACTTATGTATTCCTTGCAGACCACTGCCCCCCCGAGAAGCCTAGGGTGCAATGCACCTGGAACCCTTGTGATGGGCCCACTAGGCCGTTGTGTCCCTCTGGGACGACTTGCGAGCCTGACTATTGTGGAGGGTGCTTTTTCAACTGCAAGGCTGGTAAGTTCAAAGCCGCCCCGGGACTCATACAGCCAAACATGTCGTGGTCTTTATATTCAATAGTGGCATGAATTTGTTGCTCATTTAGGGAAAGTTAGTCCGTCAGCCCTGCATTAGGAGCTAGAATAGAGGAAATGTTACTGTATCAAGGTTAGACCTTCATACAAACATACAGTAGTGTTCTTTCCCTGAACTAAACAGGTGAGCCTTAGTATTTGCCTGGGCCGTGTGTGTCTATCATCTTCCGTCCAAAGCAAAAAAAATGTCTACAGCCTGGCACCCACTCACGTATGATCATGCACCTGTAGAGGTATCGTGGCATGTGCTGTATAATTCACCGGTGGGAGGTACTCGGACATGACTTCTGGCTGCCAGTCCATTTTAAGACATTACAGAATGAGTGAGGTAGCCTACATGCTGCCAGCATACTCTCTAGGGCAATCAATAGCACCTTAACAGCGAGCTCAGACAGACGGCTGCCAGGTCCATCTACTTAGCTGTCGGATCTGCCTTTTGTGACACGCCTGCAGCAGACATCGGGTTCTCACATTCCAGCTTTCAGTCACTGTATATTGTTACCACAGCTATATCTACTAGCTGTTACCACTCATTTGTCATTGCTCAAAGCTGAGCCTCAAGTCACGGTACACAGGCTAAGTGTTACCAAGTGGGAGTGTTATAAAAATTCTGAGCTGCAGTCAGCATTGTGGTTCTGGGCACTCAGGAATCATGTCTTGCAGGCAGATACTAATAGGTAAATTGTGTCCTGCTTTTGTGCTCCTTTTGCAGGGATTACTGTTTCTTAGAGGTAGCCGAGCTGCCATCCCAGACGACATGCCATACTCTAATGAAGCTATCAACCCTGAGTTGAACAGTACTGGGCCGGATCCAAGGCAAAGCTGCAGTTGTCACTAAACACAGTTGATACGTGGGCTCTGTCCTAACGTGCCTCTGTACTGTATGGCGTTTTGTGGGCGGTGCTCGTCCTCCTTCTGATAGGTTGAATGATTACCTGCCCAGGTTGAAAGATTACCTGCCCAGTTCCATATGATTCGTGCTGCAAAGCTAGCAGCACACAGCTCTTTCTGCTCGCGATTTAGGCCTTGTACAGTTGATAAAGGTGTATCTGGTAGCACCAGCCGACAAAGTGGAATCACTGGTCGGTTCAGCGGAGTCTACCCGCAGTAATGGCATGAGGTGTGACAAGTAACCACTGTATGTGGAATTACATTTACAGTGCCACGCTTGGTTAAATGGCTTGTAGTATGCCAGACAGTATATACTGCATGCGGTACATGTTCGGCTGTGGCACTCCTGCCTAAGCCGCAAGTGCCTCTGAGGGTTTAGCCTTGCTGGCTGCTGCCTGCATTGCTGTATTTGCATGAACAGCGAACAGTTGACAGAGATGAAGCTTTGCATAGTAGTGTTGTGTAGTCTTGACTAGCAGTAAGTGTCATTTTCGTGGCTGTTATACTTTCTGAGGGGGGGAAGGCAGCTACAGCTAAGAGCTGTATGTGGAGCTTACAGCTCTAGTGATCCAGTCAACATCCACTCAGTATGTACTGCTGTACAGCTGACGTGTGCTTTTATGTCTTGAGCTAGTGTGTGATGGAAGTGAACCAGTCTAACTGGCAGTTATGTAAAACATGGGAGATCCACAGGATCTACAGTGTATGTATGTTCAATGTTATTCACTTAATGTATTAAGTTATGGCTGCTGGACTTCAACCATGTCTAGGCATATGTTGTCATACATGCCGAAGACAACCCGTATTCTCTTCCACCTCGCTGTTCTTTGTGACAGCTTGAGGTGCGGGGCTATGCCACTTTTTGCTATGGCATATTGATCGTGAAATGTAACAATAACAACATGTTATGGCTTACTACAGGCTGTGCCCAACTTGCGGCGGATGTGCCGCAACTGTGATGATCGAATTACCAGATAGAATAGTGTGCAGAATGTAAGCCACCACTTTGATGGATGTTTTCACTTAAGCTTGCGTATTGATGGGCGGAACTGAACCACCAGACTGACCCGCATAGGGGAAGCTTTGGATCCTGTCGTTGCACAGTCATGCATGGGTTATGTGGACCTCGTACAGATTGCCGTTTTTCAGTATCATGCATCCCCCTAGCACATGCACATATGCATGCGGCACCCGGGCCCTCTGCACCCAGATCCCTGCCTACAGTACTAAGGGAGTCGTGTGCGTGCGCCCTTCGCTTGGGTGAATGGTTTAAGACATGTTCTACGCTGGTTCGAGGAGGGGGTACGTCTGCTGCCAACCGCGTATCATGCGCACTATGGGACGACATATTCCGGTGAATCGGGGCGCATCCGCGCAGCCTGCAAACATCGATAAGTGTGGGATCGAGCGAATCTTTGAGCGGCTGTGTACAATGCAGTATATGTTTACTTAGAGCTATTATAATCATTCAATGCTCAGATGTTTTGTTCACTATCAGCAGAATGGCGTTAGCAACTGGTGGCCATGCATGACTCCCGCACTTGGTCCGAGCTCTATCGCGGTTAGGCGGTCTGACGCGCTAAAGTCCATCATTCGAGCCCAGCCTTTAGGAATGCGTGCATGCAGGCGGACGAAATGATAAAACTGTGTCTCAGTGGCCTACTGACACCACTAATCATGGCAACCCGAGTAATGACAAAGCGTCCCGATTCTGGTGACCGGTAATGACTGAAAGCGTCCCGGTTCTGGTGACCAATAATCATGGTCGCCCATGTAATGACAAACTGTCCTGTTTGTGGTGACGAGTATTGACAAAGCTGTCCCCTTTCTAATGACCCGAGTAATGACGAATGCATCCCGATTCTGGTGACAGCAATGATTTCGCTGTCCCCGCTGCAACCAAACCAACTGGTAAGATTTAAATCTGTTCCACCTGGCTGTTCTTTATGCGACCCCTATCACACTTTTTGCTATGGCATATCACATTGAATGCAATGATAATTGCAATAACAATCATTATAAACAGTTTATACAATATCCATAACAACATAACAAAATTCAAAATCCTCACTGTACCAAGTCCATCATCATTGGCCCAACAGATGCTGCAGCACCCAATGATTTCAAGGCCCCTAACCTCAAAGCATCAGCCAACCACCCCCCTGCTGCTGCTGCTGTTGTTGTTGCTGCTCCTGCTTTCCGAATGTCCGCTTTCTCTCCGCCTTCCGGCCCTGTTGCTACACCTTCCTCTCCTCTGCGCACTTGCACCACCGCTTCTTCTGCTAGTCCTTTTTGTGTCACTTCTTCTTGTATATCGCCCTTGACCCCAATGGCCAAACAATAATGCCCCTGCAAGGAATGGAAGTGTTCATAAAAAAACCTCGATGATAGGATATCACCCCTGCAATCCACTGTCTTTGGATCCATCCAATGGTGTGTTTTTGGTTGGTTTGACCTAGCAGCCTCTTGCAATTGCAATGGTGAGTTTCTTTGCTTATCTCAGATCCCAAGATGGTCTGCCTGTCTCAGACCGGCTCCTGCAGTGCGATCTAAAAGATAAAATAAAACCCAAAAAACAAACATAACAAAAATGATAGAATACTAAATTCAAATAAAAAAAACGAATTCTTTAACTAAGTAAGAAATTTACAACACAAGTCATAAAAAATATATTAGTTCTAAAAGTTAAAAACATATTTTTCTAAAGGTTAAAAAAGAGGCAGACCAGACTCTCAGCCTGGTCCTTTGCTTTCCACACGAACATACATATCTGGGTCTGTGCAGTGGTCTCTATTCACACATCTCTCCTCCATGGCTCTCACTTCCGACCCCAAATACTGTCCACTTTGCAGGAGCTGCACCTCACTCTGTGATTCACCTCATACTGCTGTTAGTCAGCGGCTCAAAACAACTGCAGCCATATCTATTCCTGTCTAATACTTTATTAATTGTATTTTAAACCAATTTTCCTCAAGATCAAAACAGGTCAAAACAACTGCTGCAACCCCTGGTCATTTCTTCAAGTATTAAGTACAGAACCCATGCTGCTTGCCATGCAGCTTCTTCTCTGATTTCTTTATTACAATCAATGGCGTCCCCCTCCTCCTCCCAGCCTGTCCCTCAATCTCTCACCTTCGCCATATAGTTGCCCTTTTGCTATCCCACATGTCCAGATGTCCGCCCTACCTCCCCTCCCCTCCCACCCTCTTTTCCCAAGCCACACCCTCTCTGCCTGCGCAGCCTCCCCTCCTCCACCTCCTCTCACCCCTATTGCATCTGCCCCCTGCCCCCCTTTAGTTCATCTTCCCCCTGTTTTACTTCCTCTCCCCCACCCCCCCACCCCAATTCCTCTTCCCTCCCAAAGCCCTCCAGACAACCCTCGCTCCTTTAGCACCCCTCCCACTTCCCTCCACTCAAGTCTCATGAAACCACTACCTGCACCATCTTCAATTCACTCAGCCTCCGCACCCCCCAACGCCTATTTGCTCCATCGTTCCCCCCTGTCTCCTCCCCACATTTTCCCCGAACCACTTCTCCTTATACCCCCTTCAAGGTTCCTTCCTAAACCACCACCCTCGTTTCTCATCTGCATTGTCTTCCACACTCCCCCCTCATCCTACCCCCCCCCCCCTTCTCCTGCAGCTTCCTTCTTAAACCCTTCCGCCTTTTCCTTAGGGTTTAGGGTGAGGGTTTAGTTCCGCCTTTTTGATAGGGTTTAGTACCGCCTCTTCCTTGAAACTACGAACCACTTCCGTCCGGCGCCCACTCACTCCTAGACCACACCCTAGCCTCCCAGCCAGTACACCCCCTTACCCAACCCCTCTCGACAATTTGAACTCCACCTGCATCTACTTAAATTGCTTTGAAGTATCAAATATCCCCCTTAGTTTTTCCACTCTTTCCCTCCCTCCTTCCCCATTATATCGTTTTCACACACACACACACACACACCCCTCTTCCCCGCCCCTCCTCTCTCCCCCTCTCGCCTGCACTTTCCAAGCCCTATCTGTATCATCTTCCATTCTTTCGATTTGTCCACACGCTTCACTTTAGCGCCCTTTCCCTCAGGCCCTCCTTCCCAATTATAACCCCCCCCCCTCAACCCCACGTCGCTCTCTCTCCCTCTCCCCCCCATTGCCCAAACCCTACCGACATCATCTTCCACTCTTCCACTTGGTTCACACATTGGGGAATGGATACCCTTCTTGCACCCTTTCTTTCCCTCCTTCACCATGATACCCCCCTTCCCCCATTCCCCACCCTCCACCTGTCTCTCCCTCTCCCCCCCCCCTATTTTCCCTACCTGCATCATCTTCCACTCTTCCAATTCGTCAAACATCTCCAATCGTTCCACCCTCGACCGCTCCTCCCACCACATATGATCAAACCAACCCCTAATACCTCCACCCTCCTTAAGCCCACCATTCACCCCCCTACCACCAACACCACTGCTACTGCCATCGGATATACTGCTGCCGTCGTGAAAACTGCTGCCGGTATTGCTGCAGCCGCTGATGCTCATGCTGCTACTGCCACCAGCGGTACTGCTCCCGACATTGCTACGGCCACCACCATTACCGCTGCCAGTATTTATGCTGCTACAGCCACCCACATATCTGCTGCTACAGCCACCAACTGTACTGCTGCTACAGCCACCAGCGGTACTGCTGCTGCTACAGCTGTAGTACAGGTTACACATATCAGTAGCAGCAGCAGAGGGCCAGCCACAATTTTTGAGTCTTAGGGTTTGGTGGTGGGGGCGGGGGACAGAGGAGAGGGAGCGGAGGGGGCAGCCACGCTCCTGCACACATTGATTTCAAGTAAGTTACTACTGGTGTATATCAGTATCAGTATCCTCACTCCAGCCTTTAAAGCAGAAAAAACACATTGTCACACCTTTATTGAATTGTGTGGAGAAAAAACAAAAAAAAACCAACAAAACCAACAAAACCAACAACAAAAAACTTGATTCTGTGAGTTTATGTAACGAACTTTGTGGTATGGCGGAGATCAGTGGGGTTTGTTTCAGGGGTTGGGGGGGGGGGGGGCAGGGGCAGAGGGGCTTAAACACTATAGCCCCATCATCTGTTTGGTTGCTAATATTGTTGACATTGGCGTCATCAAATTTTATTATACGCCATAGCAAAAGTGCGATAGGCCTTGCACCTCAAGCTATTACATATATAATTTGGATGCAAGCGGTCACAGAAAACATCTTTTCAATGCATCAATGTGCACCTACCTCCAGGTTTTGTATCATCATTTGTCCAAAGCTATCATCTGGCCGCGTCTGCTCATAAACAGCTACTGCTGCTGCTCCTGTTGTTGCTGCTGCCATCCAGCTCAGCAGCTGTTGCACCTCTTGGGGGTCAAGGTAGATGAAACAACACTCTGAAACCCACAAAGTAGGTAGCCTGGAAGAGAAGGGACACGCATCGCATAGCAACGTTAGAACCCCTGTCTTTCCTATTAAAATGTGAAAAATCGTATTTCCAATTAAAATGTGAAAAATCGTATTTCCTATTAAAATGTGAAAAATCGTATTTCCTATTAGAATGTGAAAAATCGTATTTCCTATTAAAATGTGAAAAATCGTATTTCCTATTAAAATGTGAAAAATCGTATTTCCCCACCCCAAGGAACACCTTTCTTTGTTGTTGTAGCTGTTGCCATCCCAGATCAACAGCAAAGGGAGCGGAGGCAGATGAAAAAACTCTCTGAAACCCAGAGAGTTGGGAGCCTGGAAGGAAAGAGGGACCAGGAGGGCATATCACTATTAGAGCCCCTGATTTCCCTTTTGAAATTAGGGAAAGGCTTCCCTTTTCAAACCCCAGATATACCCCTCCCTGTTGTTGCTGCTGCTGCTCAATAGCTGTTGCACCTCTTGGGGGTCAAGGTAGATGAAACAACACTCTGAAACCCATAGAGTAGGTAGCCTGTGGGGAAGGTGGAGGGAGTGGGAGAAGGGAAGAGCAGGCAGTGTCCCAGTTCAGGCACCCTGTCAATTTTATACCTCTGTTCGAGACCCATATAGTTATGGCAGCATTATCCCTTTTTCTGGCAAACCGCGTAGGTTCTGCTGTTCAAACAAAAGCCATGAAAAAAGTTGCCAGCAGCATTAAGCTAGAACTTGCTCAACTCAGCCACACCTGTTTACCTGAGTTCGTAAACCCTAAAATTTTCAAAAACCTTAAAACCCTCAATTGTGACAATTCTTGCTTTTGCCCTCTCACCCCCCCCCCACCTTCTCTACCCTACTCCCTAAACCCTAAACCGCAAACCTTATAACCCTTTGCCTGCTTTTCCTTACCACCTATCAAAGCTTCCTTCCCTCAATACGTCATCCAATATGTTAACCTCCTCAAGTCTGCTCCTACTAAAGCATAATCCCTATCCTACCCACGTCCCTAAACCCCAAATTTAACCAGTTCCCTCACGTCCTATCAAACCTTGCCCGCTTTCAATGCTTCATCCACTTCTACCAGCCTTCTCAAGTCTGCTCCTACTACATTGTACCCCTCCAGACTTAGCTACCCTAGTTCCTGAACCCTAAGCCTCAAACCCATTACCTTACCTCCTATCAAAGCCTCCTCTCTTCAAAGCTTCCTCCAGTTCTGTCAACCTTCTTAAGTCTGCTCCTACTAAACTATACCCCTCTTACCCTCCCCTCCTAATCCCCCGACCCCCACTTCTGTACCCCCTAGTCCCTAGTCCATAAAATCTCACCTCCTATCAAAGCCTCCTCTCCTCAAAGCTTCCTCCAGTTCTGTCAGCCTTCGCAAGTCTGCTCCTACTATGCTATATCTCTCCCCTACCAACTCTCTCGCATGATGACTTACAGCTGCAGCAGGAGGGCTGCACATGCTGCCAATACCACCACCACCACCACCACCACCACCACCACCACCAGCAGCAGGAGCAAGAGCAGTAGCGGAAGCAGTAGCAGTAGCAGCAACCGTTCTTTCCCCCCCATTGCCTCACCTCCTATCAAAGCCTCCTCTCTTCAAAGCTTCTTCCAAATCTGTCAGCCTTCGCAAGTCTGCTCCTACTATGCTATATCTCTCCCCTACCAACTCTCTCGCATGATGACTCACAGCTGCAGGAGGAGGAGGGCTGCACATGCTGCCAATACCACCACCACCACCACCAGCAGCAGCAGGAGCAGCAGTAGCAGCAGTACTAGACTTTGGTGCAGATGTTTTAACCCAAACATGATCTGCTGGTGCTGCTGCTGCTCCTGCTGCCATTGTTTCTGCTGCTGCTGCTGCTGCTGGTGTTGTTCCTGCTGCTCCTGCCAGCGGTACTGATGCAGACGTCGCTGTTGCTGCTGCTCCCAGCGGCTCTGCTGCTCCTGCTGCTGGTGTTGTTCCTGCTGCTCCTGCCAGCGGTACTGATGCAGACGTCGCTATTGCTGCTGCTCCCAGCGGCTCTGCTGCTCCTGCTGCTGGTGTTGTTCCTGCTGCTCCTGCCAGCGGTACTGATGCAGACGTCGCTATTGCTGCTGCTCCCGGCGGTTCTGCTGCTGTTGCTGCTGCTGCTCCCAGTGCTACTGCTGCTGCTACTCGTGATGGTGCTGTAGCAGCAGCAGCAGTAGTACCCATAGGTAGTAGCTCCCACATGGGCTGGTGGGTAAGAATGGCACGAGCCTTCTTAGCAGCTACCTAAAATAGATGATAGCAACAGCAACAGTAGCAGTGAGGAACGGATCAGTACTATTAAATCTCATCATATCAATCAAAACACAAAACCAGCTCTGCCAATGTCCAAACAAACCCAGGCCATGAACACAAGGGAAACAGACAGAATGACATCAGGACATGCCATAGCAAAAAGTGCCATAGGCCCCACCCCTCAAGCTATGACAAAAGCAGCGAGGTGGAACAGAATACGGTCCAGTTGCTTTGGCATGCAACTAGAAACAGTAACAATGTAGACATGAGATCCGGCCGCTAGGTCAAAAGCACCCAAAACCTCCGCTGCCCCAATAATCAGAACATTACAGGAAAAGCAGGGGCGAAAGTAATCCCAATTGCTATAACCCCGGGGCCAGCACCAGCAACAGCACCAAAAGCAGTAGCAGCAGTAGCAGCAGCTGTTTCGGTCTGACAGAAGCTGCTATATGTGGTCGATGAGTAAAGAAAAGAACCGAAAGCACAGATTTCCAGGCACCCGCCATAACAGCCAGCAACAGCACCAGTACTATTGTAGTTCGTGATATGCCATAGCAGAAGTGCCATAGGCCCCGCACCTCAAGCCGTTAAGGAGAAATAGCGAGCTGGAACAAAGAGCATGGCAAAGAGAAGTAGAAGTAGCAGCGGCCCAATGTCTCATTTACCCTCTCCTGCCTTTAGGGACCACCACCAGCCCTTGTTGCCCTCAAAAGAAAGAGGACGGGAGGTCATAGGATCCTATAAATTAGTAAAGGGGGCATTGCTAATATAAAATTAGGCGGCATTGCCGAAGCGTACCGCCCTTGACCATGGGCTGCCCCCACCCTTCCTCATCCCTACCCCCCCTGTCGCCCGGAGGTCGGGTACAGGTAATTAAGCAGGGGACGAAAACAACAGGATGCAGCGAACAAGCAAGTTGCAACCAACATCCCACACCTAGATCTTGCCATCCCCCTGCCGCTCCTACATCGGGGAAATCCACTTCAATATATCGTGTGCAATTCAACAGCTGCTGCGCAGTGAGTTGACAAGCCCTCACTAAACCCTCGTTGCTGCTGCTACCAAACCCCTGTTCCTGTGCCAGCTTCCCAGTAATCTGACAAGCCCTCACGAAACCCTCATTTCTACTGCTACTAAAATCCCTCCTGCTGCTGCCCCCCCTTTCTCCCTCATCCTCTCCCCCGCTCATCCCCCCCCCCCTTGCCCCCTACCTCTGGGAAATCCACTTCAATATAGCGCATGCAGTTCAACAGCAGCCCAGCAATCTGACAAGTCCTCACTAAACCCGCATTGCTGCTGCTAGTAAAACCCCACTGCCCGCTCTCACCACCCCCTCTCCCTTCGCCTCTCTCCTTCTCATCAACCTCTTCCCTCTTCCCCTCCCCCCTAGTTGCCCCTTCCCCCATCTCGTCCCCGCCCTCCGCCGTTCCTAACCAGTTCGCTCGACCCCTGCCCCCCGCCAACTCCTTTCTCATCCCCCCCCCCCCACCTCCTACCTCTGGGAAATCCACTTCAATATAACGAGTGGTATTCAGCAGCTGCTGCCCAGTGAGTTGCAAAGCCCTCACTAAACCTTCATTGCTGCTGCTACCAAACCCCTGTTCCTGTGCCAGCTTCCCAGTAATCTGACAAGCCCTCACGAAACCCTCATTGCTACTGCTACTAAAATCCCTCCTGCTGCTGCCCTCCCTTTCTCCCTCATGTCCCCCTCCCCCCCCCCCCCCCCCGCCTCCTACCTCTGGGAAATCCACTTCAATATATCGAGTGGTATTCAGCAGCTGCTGGCCAGTGAGTTGCAAAGCCCTGACTAAACCCTCGCTGCTGCTACTGCTGCTGCCACCAGACCCTCTGCCGCCGCTACTGCCGCCGCCAAATTTCCGAGCAGCTGGAAAGCCAAAAGGTCCTGGCGCCCCACCAAAAACCCCAGAAGATTCTAGACCGTGGGCCCCAGCCCTCATAAACCCTGGTAAACCCTGATGGGGAGTGCTGCTACTGCTGCTGCCTCCTGCTAAACCCTCGTGCTGCTGCTGCTGCTGCTGCTGCTGGGTCTGTTGTTGCTGGGGCTTTGCAGCATTTCCTGCTAAACCCTGGCTAACAAGCTGGAACCAACTCGTGTCAAACCCTGCACCCAACACCACAACTTGACACATGATCTGTGAACCCTGCTGCTGCTGCTGTTGTGGGATCTCTAGTTCCTGCTGCTGCTGCTGTTGTGGGATCTCTAGCTCCTGCTGCTGCTGCTGCTGTTGTGGGATCTCTAGTTCCTGCTGCTGCTGCTGTTGTGGGATCTCTAGCTCCTGCTGCTGCTGCTGCTGCTGTGGTTGTTGATCGTCATGCTCCTTTTCCATGGCCCCCTCTCCTTGCCTTTCCTGCTGATCTTGCTGCTGATGCTTCTGATTTAGTGCCTTCTCCTCCTCCTGCTGCTGCTGCTGTTGCTGCTGCTGTTGCTGCTGCTGCTGCCCCTCGTCCTGCTCCATATCTTCCGCTCGCAACTCCTCAACTCCCTCCTGTTGCTGCTGCTTATTCCCTCTCCCCTGTTGCTCCTGCTGCTTGTGCTTTTTCTCCCGCACTTTCTGCTGCCGCTGCTGCTGCTGCTCCTCTTCCTGCTGCTGCCCCTGCTGCTGCTGCTGTTGCTGCTCTTCCTCCTGCGCCTGCTGCTGACGCTTATGTTCTGGTTGTGTTGTTGCAGCCTCCAGAAATCTTCGTAGCACTTGTCTCATGGCACTGTACCTCGCCCAATAACCTAGCAACAGTAAACAATCAAACAATCGATCACATGAAACAATAAACCACATGAAACACGTTTGAGACAGATCATTGCACAGCTTTCGCACCCCGCCTCATGGCACTGTAGCTCGCACAACAACCTGGCCACAACAACAACATTTACATGAGGGGGGGCAGGGAAGATAATTGTGGACTCCATCCTCTCTTTTATAAAAAACGTGGCCCAAGTGTCAGAGAAGGGGTTCTCTACATCTCCCAAAAATCCTGAAGGAAAACAAGCAGGGCCTTACAATTTTCTGACTCCCCCGCCCCCCCCCCCCCTCCAACATCTTTGAGGCCACAGCTTGGGTGTAGCATATGAACAACACCACTTGATTGCATGTTCTACAAGCGCTTTCTGGGGAGAGGGCTTGGCATCCCACTCCCACTCTTAAACCCCAAGCCTGGGCATTACTCGCTTGGCTTACCTCTGTTGATGAGAGGGGACTTGCGTTGTGGGCGACGTACAAAGTGTGGCACAAAGGAATCTTGGAAGTAGCCCAGGTTCACACATGACCTACGACAAAAACAACCAAAAAAAATTAAACGTGTGTGGCTGCTTCAACACAGTACAGCACAGGGCGAGGGGAAGGGGCGACGAGGCTATGAAAAACATGACTTACGAAAAGCAAATAGAGGCCAGTAATAAGAAATTCTGGCACAACCTGGGCTTGCTGCATGAGGTAAAATGATACCCTTGGTACACTGCTGCTGTTGCTGCTGCTGTTCCCATTGCTGCTACATTTGCTTTGCTGCATGACGTAAACCCACATCATACTGTTCATGTATGGTACACTGCTGCTGTGGCTGCTGCTGTTCCGATTGCTGCTGTGGCTGCTGCTGCTGTCACCTTGCAGCTCCTGGTCTTCCAGCTGTTTTGAAGGTGCGTGGCTGCTTCAGCACGAGAAGCTGCAGAGGGGGGCTATGGAGAGTATCGTGCAGAAAGGGAGGGGCAAGACCTTGCAGCTCCTGGCTTTTTGTTTGGTCATGAGGAAGCGAATGAAGAAGCTTCAGCTCCTACTCCTCCTACTCCTACTGCTGCTGCTGCTTCGTCCACTGCTGCTACTCCTGCTTCTTCTACTGCGGCTGTTGGTTTTTTTTGTGCACGGGAAGCGTGGACAGCTCCTTATCCTTCTACTGCTGGTGCTCATGCTTTTTCCAAAGAGCATGCTGCATGGAAAGCCTGCTGTTCTTAATTGCTGGTGCTGATTCATTGGGGGCTCATTATACCCCGCAAAGGTTAATAGAGTTGCGCAAAGGACGCGGAGGTAATAGGACTTACAGCTTGCAGACTTGAGCGTCGTCGTTCGTCCCTTGCACGCCGCTGTCGCTGACAGGCCGACGGCCTGAACCTCCCATCCGAGGGCCAGCCCATGAAGGTGGCGCCGGAGGACCCATGCCAGACATGGTCGTGCTTATAACCTCCCGTGTGTTACTGCTGACTGCTCAACATAGATTCGAGGTGTTGTGGTCGAACAAGAAAGGCCTGGCCTTTGAGGAGACAAACCTCCCAGGCAGTTGAGTGCAGCGTCCAGCGAGAGTTTCCTTTGCTGTCTTCAGTCCAACTGTCCGCAAGATCAACGGTTTAGATTGGGGCAGACACTATAGTGTGTGTTCTCATGTGATAGCGTTAGACAGGAGAAACTGGCATATCAGGAGCACCTACCGCTCACGTCAGGATGCGGTTAACGACATGCACGTATTGTGTTTGCCTCAAGCATACTAAAGAGACACACCGCATACTGACAAGGTCCATGCCCGAGCGTAGAAAGCCTCATTTTGACCTAGTTCTGCCACTCAGAATTTCAGCGCACTCGAGTGTGCCCTCGGCATGTGAAGTACACGCCCAGTACAACAAGCACTGGGCCTTTCAGTTGCGTTTTTCAAGGTACAGAGAATGCAAGCAACCTCACATCAATGTGGAGGCTGCTGTTCTCCATGCGCGGATTGTGCTGGGCTGTACATGTCCACACCAGTCGTATATGCTGTATCATTACGTTTTCCTGCTTCTATTCACCATAAAACGGCCTGTGCAAACGGATCCACAAAACGTCTCTCTCTCCATGCCTGCATCCTGGCAGATCAAGGGTGCAAGGCCCTACTAGCAGACTGCAAGTTCTGATCAGCGACTCCCGCAAACGGACCTTCAACCGTCAGCGTGTGGCTAGACCCCCTTGCAGTAGGCGCTCTTAATTCTTCAACTTCAAGGAGTGGCGCTTGTCCCCCTCCATGTCATACATCCTGCCCTGCACCCCTCCGAGCAAGGCAGTACACAGCATCGACGCATCAGGGAAGGAGGAGCATGCCGAGGAGAATCCTTGGATGCACATGCAGTACGAAGGTCAAGCACAAGAGGTAAGGGCATGCTTGTTTGTGAACCCAAAAACCCAAAAAAAAAACCCAAAAACGCAACCCTAAACCCACTTACAAAGCATTGTAGCTGGCGCGAAAGCAAGCATGAAAGCTATGTACTGGCAATACAGCCAAACCAACCAAGATCACAAGAAGCGCCAAGCTAGGGCTAGGCAAGCTTTGGCAGCTAGGTGACCACACGAGTGGGTAAAGTCCCAGATATGATACTAATTCAGGCATGTTCAGCAGCAACAAAGTCATAGAAGCAAACGGCAGAAGCAACAAAGTTATAGCAGCAGCAGGAGCAACACCAGCAGAAGGAGCAATACCAGCAGCAGAAGCAGCAACAGCAGGAGCTGGAGCAGCAACAGCAGAAGGAGCATGAGCAATAGCAGAAGGAGGACAGCAGGATCAGGAGCAGCAACAGCAGCAGAGGCGGAACAGCAGTAGCAAAAAATGGTAGGGGATGCCCCTCATGTCCAGCAGCAGAAAAGCATATCTGCTTGCTCATCGTACAACTGCATAAAAATCATGCCGAACTTGCTGAAAAGCTGGTTTTTATTGACTGATGCATGGTGTGTGCTGTCGTACGAAGTGGGCCTCAAGACAAGCAACAGGGAAGCATTCTATGCTAGCTCCTTGTAAAATGATTCGTTTCTATGGGAAACTTCTTGAAAGGCCTGTTGTGAATAGTTGTGCATAATACTTTTTGTCGTGGGACAGGATGAGCCTCAAAATCAGCAACAGGTATAATTGCTGGTTACCCGTAAACTTTGAAGACTTTGAAAACCTTGGCATGCTGCTTTTCCCCTCTGAGAATCAACCAGCAGCAGAAAAAGATTTATGCTTTCTTGTTGTAATTTCATGAGAATTATGTCTCACTTGCTGAAAGCTGTTTATCAATTGAAGGTGCATGATGGCTGTTGTCTTATAAGATGATCGTCGATACGAGCAGCAAGAAATAATTTGTGCTACCCGTAAACTTGAAGTCCCTGGAGACCGTGGCATGCTGCGTGTTTTCAAGAGGAGTTTTTGAATGCTGGGACAAATTTATTGTGATTGGAGAAAAGAAGATAGAAACCGAAAAGGCTCTCCTAACATACAAAACAATGATGTTTGCTGTTGTATAGGATGGGCCTCAAGACGAGCAGCAGCAGGCAGCAGCAGCACGGGCCCAGAAGCAGCAGGAGGAGGAGAGGTTGAGGGTGGATGAAGTGGCAAATTGCTTCTTCAACGCACGGGTGAAAAGGGGGGGTGGCGGATGTGTGGGTTGTGGCGGGGGGGGGGGGGGAGGATGCGTGTGCTTGGGAGGGGGGGGGGGTTGAGGGCTGGGGATTGGAGTGAGAGTAGGTAGGTGCTGGCAGGTTTGTTGAATGCACTACCAAGGGGAACCCGGAGGGGGCGAGGAGGAGAGGTTGAGGTTGGATGAAGTGGCGAATTGCTTCTTCAATGCACGGGTGAGGATGCGGGGGCGGATTCCTTTGATGCATGGTTGGGGATGTGTGTGTATGGTTAAGGGGCGGGAATGCATGGGTGTGGATAAGTGCGCTCAGCAGTGCCGATTGCACTGCTGACAGGAAGGAATGATGGGGGTGGGGGAGGGGGGGGGGGGGGTCTGAATGCGGGCTTGCAGAGAACATGAAGTGGCGAATTGCTTCTTCAATGCACGGGTGAGAATGGGGATCGGAGGCCTTTGATGCATGGTTAGGGTGGTGTGTGTCTATGGTTGAGGGGGTGTGGGTTGGGGGGATGCATAGGTGTGGATACGTGCGCTCAGCCGGGGGTTTCAAATGCACTGCTGAGAGGAAGGGAGGGCGGGGGTGGGGAGGGGGATTCTGAATACGCGCTCGAGGGTAGATGAAGTAGTCAACTGCTTTGTTAATGCACGGGTGAGGATGGGGAGGGGGCTTTGATGGGGGAGTGTGGGTGTGTGTCTGGGGGGGGGGGGGGCTGCTTGCAATGCTGAAATTGCACAGGTAAGAATGAGTGGAGTGGGAGGGGGGGGGGGGCTCTGGATGTGCGCTTGCAGAGAATACGAAGTTGAATCACCCTATGGCAGCCTGCAGGGGCCAGGTGCCCGTGCTGGCCTGGAAAGAATGGTCACAGTGTTCATGTCCACAGCTTTTGAAAGACACTGACCCCCATGAAATGTGCTGCTGTTGTCCCGTATTGGCCACCACTAGGGTTTAGGGGCTTAGGGTTACTAAACCCTAAAACCACCCTAAACCCTATGTCAGGCTTTAGGGGTGCCCCTGCTGGCCTGAAAGGAATGGACACAGTGTTGATGTCCACAACTTGGGAAACTGACCCCGATGAAATGTGCTGCTGTTGTCGCGTATTCAAACATTCAATCAATCAATCAAAACGCAAAACCAGCTATGCCACAAGGTCACTCAAGACCAAGCAGCACACAACCCCTGATGAACTGGAGTCACACAACCCCATGCCGGCCAACCATATGGCCACCCCTCATACATGTGAACCACAGGCCACATTAAATTTTTGTTTGTTGTGTTTGTTGAAACACTGTCGCGTATTGGCCGG
>OY744512.1:1782930-2005305 GCA_963556185.1 Pseudopediastrum boryanum | reverse complement strand
TAGGCGAGTAGGTTGTAGCATGATTGGGGAGGTGTAAGGGTGGGGTTGGAGGGGCATGGAAAATAGGGGAGGGTGATGACGGGTAAAGCAGAGGGAAGGGGAGGGAAAGGCAGGGGAGGGAAAGGCAGGGGAGGGGAGGGGAGGGTAAAGCAGGGAGGGGAGGCAGGGGGCCGGGAGGGGGGGCTGTATTGGGCAGCTTCCTCATGGGGGTGGAAGAAATAGAGGGGACCTTCTGCTTTTATAAGTGTGAAAGAGACCAAAGGTGTGTGACCTGGTAAGTTTGTTCCTGCTGGCTTTCTCTGCAAGCAGGTATGGTCCTCCCAGGCTTGGCTATGACATTGTTGCTCCTTGCCTGGCCTCTTGTCGGGGCTTTGCATATTTCGTTAATGTTAAAAGTTATGTTAAAGTTGCCAGCTGGCCAATTCTTCGAGACCACATAATCACATTCTAAGAGCAGCCGCGGAGCTCTGCGAATTACATTTCCCAGCATACTAAACATTGAATTACATTTCCCAGCATACTAAACATTGAATTACATTTGCCAGCATACTAAACATTGAATTACATTTGCCAGCATACTAAACATTGATTGCAATGCTAAGGGAGTGAGGCAGGTGCGGGGGGGGGGGGGGAGGGGGGGGGGCATGCTGCCATCAGCCGAATTGCCCTTGCACATGTTAAATGGTGTATGAATTCAGTACTTTGTTGATGGGAGGGGAGCCCACGTTGCAAGGAAAATGTCAGTGGATAACCATGGGTGCATTTGTTAAAAGAAATCTGACAGTCAGTGGAGTTGCCTACCCAGGAAATGTTCATCTCCTCTTGCTCCTTCCCCTCCATTTTCCATGCTTGCAGTACCCCCTCGTGTGTACCTTGGTGCTGCTGCTGTTCATGAGCTCCTGCTATCAAATCGG
Organism: Pseudopediastrum boryanum; assembly: GCA_963556185.1. Taxonomy (NCBI): domain Eukaryota; kingdom Viridiplantae; phylum Chlorophyta; class Chlorophyceae; order Sphaeropleales; family Hydrodictyaceae; genus Pseudopediastrum; species Pseudopediastrum boryanum. The sequence goes on along the minus strand of OY744512.1, from coordinate 2,004,391 downwards.
AAAACCTGTCTCAAGATCATTTCGGGACAGCAATCCAGTTGAATTGTAAAGGCTTTTGTGGGAATAGGGGCATTGGCTAACCAGATGTATTCTGTCTTTCCTCCTCCGTCTTGTTTCCCCATTCGCAGTCCCCCCCTGAGTGTACCTTGGTGCTGCTGTTCTTTCATGAGCTGCTATTGTTAAAAATAGTGCTTCGAGACTCAGGAAAGCTATTGAGTGGGTTGATTTGTAAAGGCATTTCTGGGATTAGGGACATTTCCTAACAAAATCTATCTTCCTCTTCCTCCTCCATCTCCGTTTTTCGGTGCTGCTTCTGTTCATGGGCTCTTGCATTTGTGAAAAGCACATCACGGAGGGTACGACCTTCCAAGTCCATGATGGTTTCGGTAAATATTTAGGGCTGTTTTGAAGTAGGACTTTGCCTGCCAACCACTTTACTGCTTTGAAAAAACAATTGTTGGAAAAATGTTTAAATGTTGGAAAAAATTGTTTCGAATAAGTTTCTTCATAGACGGCTAAATATAGCTAAATATAGAAAAGTAAAAGATTTGTGTGCCACCAAGTCTACCTCTTTTCACCCTCTCCATTTCCCGTGCTTGTAGTGCCCCCCCGAGTGTACCTTGGTGCTTCTGCTGTTCATGAGCTCCTGCTATCAAGGTTGAAACAACAGCTATGGGAAGTTGCAGTGGACACACTACAAGGAGAGGTGCAAGATATGATGGGACTGCTACCTAGGAAGTCACAAGTTGTAGCTAATGCTACTGCTGGTGGGGGTGCTGCTACTGCTGCCGTCCCTGTTGCTGCTGCTGGTGGTGGTGGTGGTGGTGGGGGAGTTGCCAACCAGACTGCTCCACCTATACCAGCAGCAGCAGCAGGAGGAGGGGGAGGGAGGTTGGGGGAATTGGGGAGGTCCTTGGCGACTGCTGCTACTGGTTCTGGTGCCGGGGCTTTAAGCGGGTCTTCGTCTGCTGCTACGACTGCGACTGGCACGGCAGCGGGAGCAGTAGCAGCAGCAGCAGCAGTAGCAGCAGTAGCACATCCCTTGCAAGATCCTCGGCAGAGGCTTTATGCTGCGCTGAGCATGCTGCTGCTGAATAAGGTTGTAGCAAATAATACTAATAATAATAATAATAGTATTGATGCGATGGCAGTAGCAGCACCACCGGGAGCAGTAGCAGCTGGAGCAGCTGGGGCTGTGCAAGGATATGATCAGGGTGGGAGAAATGCGTCGGGGGAGGGGCTGTGGGGGGAGGAGACGGGTGGTTTTGGGAGGTGGGGTTTAGATCCATTTCTGCTGTCTCTTAGGGCTTTAGTGTTACAGCACGTGCAGAAGTCGCAGGCCTTGCAGCATTTGGCGGGGGAAGGGGTGGCAGGAGCAGCAGGGGTTGGTGTCGGCGTCGGCGGCGGTAGCGGTGGGGGGAGCAATGCGGGGGGGCGGGGTGGGAATTGGCTGGCCGATACTCTGATTGGAGCACTTGTGATGCAGCTGTTGCATAGTAGTGTGCAAGGGGTTTTGCGGCAGGAGGTCGATAGGGTTTTAGCTAAACCACAGGAGCAGCAGGGGCGGGAGCAGGGGCCGGAGGGAGAGGAGAAGGTTGTAGTGCCGCTGACGGTGTTACCACATCAGCAAAGCGGCTACTGCTCGGCGGTGCAGCTGCTGCCGGCGAGGCGGAGGGGGGTTGTAACTAGTGGTGGTGGTGGTGTCACTCGTGGTGTCACTAGTGGCGGTGGGGCGGCATCAGTGGCGTGGGGTGGTCCTGGGTGGGGAGGGGGGGATGCGCTGCTGGTGGTAACGGAGAGGGAGGTTGCCATGGAGGGGGTGGCAGCAGCGTTAGGAGAAGGTGGGTAGGGGGGAGTGTTGGGGGCGTGGGAGGGGGGCCGATAAAGTTGGGAAGTCCTGCAAAGGCGGATATAAGCAGGCTGCCTCATTGATGCAATCATTACTTGGTATTCTGCAGCTTTTGCTTTCTGGGTGTGGAGGGGGGCCGTGGGGCATGTGGGGGTGGGGGAGGGGTGGGGGAGTTGGGGGAGCAAGGGTGCAAGGGGGGAGGTAGGGGTGGGGAGGCCTGCGCTGAGGGAGGGGTTTGAAGAGGATGCCTTACGTGATTTGATACAGGCAGTGATGTGCCTGTATCCTGCAGCGTTTTGGTTCTATGGCGGTGTTGGGGGGAATGCGCTGCTGGTGGTCAAGGAGAGGGAGACTGCCATGGAGGGAGTAGCAGCAGCATTAGGAGAAGGTGGGTAGGGCCGAACAAGGGGGAAGAGTTGCCTTCTGCAATGCAGATGTTTCTGGCTTATTCCATCTCTTGGTGGGTTGTGGACGGCAGTCATGCGCTGTTGGTGTTTATGCAGCGCAGCAGCAACCTTAGGAGAAGTTGGGTACCTGGGAGGTCAGGGAGCAGGGCTGTTGTGTTGTGCAACACCAAATGCTCTCCTACTTAGGGTTTGAACCATTGTCTGATCTACATGTTCCACCTCACTGTCTTTGTAACAGCTTGAGGTGCGGGGCTTATGACACTTTTGCTATGGCATATCACAAAATGTTCCACTTTGCTGTTTGTTTATGACGGTTTGAGGTGCAGGGCCTATGGCACTTTTTGCTCCGGCATATCATGCAATGTAGTAGTAACATCAGAAAAATTGTCTAATAGTCCAGTTTATATGTCCTTGGCTGCAGATGCTGCTTGGGTGGGTTCTCTTCGGCAGCACATCAAGCCCACAAATAGGTTACAGGTACCCAAGTTGTCTTGAGAATAATTTTTTTGGTCCAATGGATGACAGTCTGATGTACTGGGCAACACGGTCATGCCGCAAGTGTTCTAGTGAGTCTCTTAGATTTCAAACCTGGGACCTGGACGTAAAACAATTCTGTGTTTGTTTAATTGCAGATGCTGCTTGGGTGGGTTCTCTTCGGCAGCACATCAAGCCCACAAGTAGGCTGAACCAGCGGCTGAGGCAACTGGTGGACAATATGATGAGAACGGGGCAGTAGCAGTGGCATGGACTGGAGGTGCGTGGCAGCAACAAGGCAGCCTGCAGCCTTTCTTTGAGGAGGAGCAGCAGCAGCAGCCACCATTAGCAGTGCCAGCAGAAGCGATATGCTAAACCAGTCCCTGAGAGAATTGTTGGACAGTATGTGCAGGGAGGGAATAGCAATGGCATGGGCCAGAGCAGCAGCGGGGAGGGTGGATGGGGCCCGCACTCATTCTCGTTTTAACGGGGGTGGGCGGGGGGGATGTAGTGGCAGCAGCAACAGGGTGAACCGGCACATTCTTCTTATGGGGCAGTAGCAGCGGCAGGAGTGGCACCACGGCCACGTTACCACCAGCAGCAGTAGCAACAGCCCTGATCCGACTGGTGGGAAACGGGAAGAATGGAGCAATAGCAATCAATGAAGGAGTGGAAGGCATGCAGGCAATGTTTGTTTTGTTTTGTGTGTAGCAGGGATTTGCATGCATAGGAGGAGTGGCAGGGGCTTGAATGGGTGGAGGGACGCTGGCAAACATATATACGCGTGACAAGCATGATGTCAGACTAGTGGATGAGCATTATTAGCAAAGTAAGGTTAGGCGACAGCACGGTCGATCCCCAGTTTAGAAGCTTCAGGAGGGATGGCAAGGTTTTCAAGGTGATGTTCTGTTCCGTCCAGGCGGCCAAGGTGTGGGTGATCGCTAACGTACCTTCAAATAACAATGCAGAAAACAACTACGGATTGGATGGGTTTATCGACTGCTAGATTTGGTCGATTGACGCGGTGCAAATACCACGGTCAATTCCGAAGTGCCTATGCTTTTGGCTAAGTCTGGCTAAGCTAGCATAACCCTTGATATCGAGTGTTTCAAGACCACGCTCCCCAAGCGTTTGTATCCTCAAATCGCTCCTTAAAGTTGGTGTAACCCGGAGGCACTAGTCACACCCGCCATCGCGTCACCCGTTGCAGACACTGCCTGGAGCTGTCGAGAGCTATGCCATCCAATGCTTCTGCGCATGTAGGGGCCAGAGTGCTGCATGCATATTCTCTTACTTTTGCCATTTGGACATCGTGCTGATGAGCTTGTTTTCAAGCACCCGGTAACTAGTCGGGAATTGCTGAGAGCTAGGGGGCCCGCAGTCGTGCACTGCGGACGGAGCTCTACCTAATCAAGGCACGTACATTAGTACCCCACATTAAGCAAACGATGCGCTGGACTGAGACATATGCCTGTCATGTGGGCTCTTATCCATCTGCTCGCAACAAACCCCGAAGGCACTGTGGGCCCACCTTTGCATGTGACGGGACCATCTCCTAGCGCAGTCGCGGACCCTCGTATATAGCTACATACTGCTCCAATGATGATGAATAGTCTGGCTCCATGCTCGCAGGGTTCCTGCCCCCGTCTCAACCATGGAGCTGCTCGTCGTGGTGCTCGCATTGCTCGTAGCAGCCCTGCAGCATGTCGAAGGTAAGCATGGTGCAGCGTGAAGCATAGATCATGTCCATATATGAGATCGCGATAGCCTTGACTTCATGCTATGCCCTCTAACTAGCAAGCAACCGGCTCGGTGGAACAGCTGTCTGCAAACAAACTCGCAGCATTTTCAGCACATGGAGCAACCAACATGTGTCACGCCTTACTGCAGGTTGTGGGAGGGTCTTGATGGTAGGAGAGACGCCTTACTTCGGCACCAAATGCGAGTCGCAATCAGCTTTCGTCGACACAACTATCGGTCGTGCCGGAGTGATATCGAAGCTCAACGTCTATTACCAGGATGGTTGCATCCAAGGCATCAAGCCGACTTACGGCTATAAGTCAAGTGACGCGAGACTAATAGGCGCGGAAAAGGGGAAGGAATTCACGCTCATGTTGGGCACTGGCGAGATCGTCACGTTGGAATACAAAGCACCAGGGTAAGCACGAAAATTGAATACCCTCATTTCAATGCTATAGTAGCAGCCGGCAGCAACAGCAGCGACAGCAGCAGCAGCAGTGACAGCAGCAGTAGCAGTGACAGCAGCAGCAGCAGCAGCAGTGACAGCAGCAGCAGTGACAGCAGCAGCGGCAGCAGCGGCAGCAGTGACAGCAGCAGCAGTGACAGCAGCAGCAGTGACAGCAGCAGCAGTGACAGCAGCAGCAGTGACAGCAGCAGCAGTGACAGCAGCAGCAGTGACAGCAGCAGCAGTGACAGCAGCAGCAGCAGTGACAGCAGCAGCAGCAGTGACAGCAGCAGCAGCAGTGACAGCAGCAGCAGCAGTGACAGCAGCAGCAGTTACAGCAGCAGCAGCAGTGACAGCAGCAGCAGCAGTGACAGCAGCAGCAGTGACAGGAGCAGCAGTGACAGCAGCAGCAGTGACAGCAGCAGCAGTGACAGCAGCAGCAGTGACAGCAGCAGCGGCAGCAGTGACAGCAGCAGCAGTGACAGCAGCAGCAGCAGTGACAGCAGCAGCAGTGACAGCAGCAGCAGTGACAGCAGCAGCAGCAGTGACAGCAGCAGCAGTGACAGCAGCAGCAGTGACAGCAGCAGCGGCAGCAGCGGCAGCAGTGACAGCAGCAGCAGCAGTGACAGCAGCAGCAGTGACAGCAGCAGCGGCAGCAGCGGCAGCAGTGACAGCAGCAGCAGCAGTGACAGCAGCAGCAGCAGCGGCAGCAGTAGTGGCGGCTGCAATGCGGCGCAGGAGCATCAGGAGCAAAGTTTGCAACATGCAGCAGAGAAGAGCAGATAACCGCCATCGGCAATACCAGCAACCGGAGCAGGATGAGCAGCAGCTACAACACCAGCAAGAGGCAAGAGGCAAAAGCAGGAGCCACAGCAGCAGCAATAGGTGCCAGAGAAGCAACAGCATTCAGCAGCAGCAGCCGCAGCATCAGAAGGATAAGAAGGAGAAGCCGCAGCATCAGAAGGATAAGAAGGAGAAGCAGCAGCAGCAGAAGGATAAGAAGGAGAAGCAGCAGCAGGAGAAGGAGAAGCAGCAGCAGGAGATGGAGGAGCAGCAGCAAGAGAGAACTGCAGGAGGACCAGCAGTTGCTGAACCAAGGCAGCATTGACCAGCAAGGGCAGCATTGTGCCATTGGCAGCAGCAACGGTCCAAGCAGCAGCAGAAGTGGCAGCAGGAGGAGGAAGGCCAGCAGCAGCGCCAGCAGCAGAATGCAACAGTCACAGCCACAGCAGCAGAAGCAGCAGCAAGTAGCAGGGGGAGGGACATGAATAGCAGCAGCAGCAACACAAATGAGCAGTAACAGCAGCAGGGTACACGCACGTTGATGAAAGCAGCAGAAACAGCAGCAACAGCAGCAGCAGAGGCAGAAGAGGAAGCAGCAGAAGCAGCAGCAGCAGAGGCACAAGAGGAAGCAGCAGCAGCAGCAGCAGAGGCAGCAGAGGCACAAGAGGAAGCAACAGCAGCAGCAGCAGCAGAGGCACAAGAGGAAGCAGCAGCAGCAGAGGCACAAGAGGAAGCAACAGCAGTAGCAGCAGCAGAGGCACAAGAGGAAGCAGCAGCAGCAGCAGTAGCGGCAGCAGCAGCAGCAGCGCAAGAGGCACAAGAAACAGCAGCAGCAGCAACTTTAAGGACCATCATGGGGTAGCCAGAGCAGCTATGAGCTACGTTATGATGCAGCACGAGTCTCTGCAGCTATAATAGCAGAGACATCAGCAAGGACAAAACAGCGGCAACGGGTGCATTTGCAGCGACATGAGCGGAGTGATTATGACAGCAGCAAAACCAGTAACAACAGTAACAGCAGCAGCAGCAGCAACAGGACGGGAGCGGGTGGAACAAGAGCAGAAGGGACATGGGTAGTGGCAGGATTAGCAGCATCAGCAAAAGACTAAAATAAAAAAATAAAAATAAAAATGAATTATAATTGAAATTAAAAGTAACAGAGAAAGAGGACGAATAGCAAAGGCAGCAACAGCAACAACAGCAATGGGTGCAAGCAGCAGCTAAATGGGTATGGAGAGCAGCACTGGCAGCAGCGGCAGCAACAGCAGCAGCAGCAAGAGGAGGAGGGCACGAATAGCAGCGGCAGCAGCAGCAACAGCAGCAAGCAGGGGCGTAAAAAGCAGCAGTAACAACATAAGCAGAAGTTTTAAAAGGTGCACCAGCACCAAGCAGCAGCTGGAGGGGCACGGAAGTCAGCACCAGCAGCAGCAGGGCCAGGCATGTAGAAAGCTGGGACCTTCTCCAGCTGCATTGGTACCAGTTGACAGGGGCCACTAAGGGCAGGAAATGCCCCCATTGTTACTCAGCAGCTGTTATGGAGAAGCATTACTGTATGCATCAGCAGCAGCAGCAGTAGGAGGAGAGCAGCAACGAGAAAAGAAAAATCTGTAACTTGTCAGCGGTAGCGGAGCAGAGGGGGAGACTTAAGAGTAGCAGGGGCAGCAGCAGCAATAATGGCAGCGATGCCTGTGACAAACGAAAGGAAAGGCAGTGAGCTGTTTTGTTGACATCAGAAGCAATGGTAGCAGCAGCAGCAGGAGGAGCAACAGAAATGGCTTGGTAGTGGCGGCTGCAAAAGCAAGAGCAGGAGCACTAGGAGCATAACTGACAACACGACAGCAAGGGATTAAGAGGGGAGCTCATAATTTAAGTTTTAGGGTTGGGTTTAGTGTTGCGCCATACTATAGAACCAGGGGTGCGAGCTAACAGTACAATGCGTGATGCAGCAATGCAAAGGAACATAACAAAAGCCCCATATCATACTTGTGACCCATGCGCCTGCACCTGCAAAAGCAGACATTGCTTGATCTGATGCATTTATAAATTGCATGCAGCAGCATTTCTAACATATACATGTGAACAGCAAGAAAGGGCAAAAGCTGAGCCCCAAACCTTGAACCCCGCTGAGGAGATTGATTGGTTGTACTTTTGTGCGCAGGTGCATTTCATTTATTCATGCCACAAGCAAAAAAACACAATGACTTTTGAGACCCTGAACCCTTACAACCTAACCCCTAGATCCTTTAAATGTGATCCTTTGCTTCTACTTTTGTACGCAGGTGCATATCATTTATTCGCGCCACCAGCAACAGGGGCAACACCTTCCAAGTCGGGAATGAACAAGGGCCAGGAGAAATGAGAACCCTCTCTGCCCCTGCTGGGTCTTACCTTTACGCATTCAAGGGTCATACAAACAACAATGGTAAGTATTGGTGGGGGGCAGGAGGGACAGCGAGGGGCTGTAAGGTAGGGTTTGCATAATGTTGCTGGGCTTTAAGGCAATGGGGGGAGGGATGAAGAACCTCTTTGCTCCTGCTGGGTGTTATGTGTACGCCTCCAAGGGTCACACAAACAACAACGATATGCATAGGTTGGGGCAGCAGGGCAGGAAGGGAATTTAAGGAACGGCTTACGGCTACTGTTGCTCGGGGGTTTAAGGCGATGTGGGCGATGTGCAGAGCCTCTTTGCTCGCGCTTACCTTTACGCTTTCAAGGGTCATTTGAATTACAACAACAAGCATTGGGTAGGGCAGGAGGAGCGGTGAGGGGTTTTGTATGTAGGGCTTACGCCTAGTGTATCCGTAACAGCTTGAGGGGACTTCTGCTATGTCACCTCAGGTCTATGCAATGCATTTTGAACTGTATCTGTTCTGGCATACCCAGGGAACATTACCCCCATACATTGCTCCACCTTGCTGTTTCCGTAAGAGCTTTATCTGCGGGGCCTATGATGTTTCTTTAGGGCATATCCCAAACCCATAACTACAGTCTTAATGATAGTGATTACAGCAAATAAAAGGGACACGGCCAATACTGCCCCTCAATGTTCCCCCAAAGCCGTTAATCAACAGGCACTGTCTTCTATACACCTTTGTCAATTTTTACTGACCGTCTTGAACATCTTCCTCTCGCTTACTCAGGTTGTACACGCTCAGCTTTGGGCAACTTGGCTATTGTTTGGGCAAGGGATGATTGTGCACCACCAGCACCACAACCCACATTCCAACAAGTGTTACCCCCAGTGCAACCCACGCCACAAGTACCATCAGCCATAATTCTACTCCCTGCCCCATCACCCACAATCGTTCAGGTTCCGGTGCCGGTTCCGGTGCCTACACCCGTGCCAGTACCCACCCCGGTGAGTCGGTGTGATCAGGGTATAGGAGACTGTATGTAGGGTTTAGTGACCCGCCCCGTGTCCCGGAGGTATAGGGTTTAAACTCTCTAGGGTTTATGGTCAGTATGCCCAGCTGTGTGCCAATAACCACCCGTGTTGAAGCCAAGGTGCCTCTGGCCCAATCGGTGTTTTAGGGTTTAGGGTTTTGGAGGGGGACTGTAAGTAGGGTTTAGCGACTTGCGCCATCCCAGGGTTTAGAGCTTTTTATGGACAGTGTGCCTACACTGGTGCCGGTATTCACCCTCGTGGAAGTCAAGGTGGGTGGGTGGGTTCAGGGAGTTTCGGTTTTAGAGCGGGACTGTATGTAGGGTCTAATGACTCACCCCATTTGAGCATCCGGCTTTGTTTGTTATACAAGTCTTCCCAACAGACAGTAGTAATACCGCACATGCAAATGCAGTAGCACACTAACTTAAGTAACCATTCCGATATCAAGTCCAAAAGATATATGCCAAGGAGGGAAGCCCATATGGCAATAGGCACGTGTAACGACCGTCATTGACAACGGAGACCCTGCTACGTCTCAGCTGATGTTTATATGAAATAAATCACTGCACAGCTTTCGGGCCGTGCAGCACCCGCCACATGACTCCAACCAGTTCGTTAGTGTGTGTTGAAACCAATGCTGATGTTTACGTATTTCTGTTGGTGTGGTATGTGCCGGTACCTTTTGGGCTGAAGGTCCCAGTTTTAATATTACATTAATTTTTTTAATCAATTTATTTACATTAATTTTTTTACATTAAAATTTTCTAAATTTTACGTTTCGTGACATGCCATAGCAAAATTTGCCATAGGCCCCGCACCTCAAGCTGTCACAAAAACAGGTGCCAGTAGCCAGTTCACCATTGAAGTTTGCATGGTCTTGCTGCTCTATTTTTGCCCCATGCTGATGTGTTTTTGCTTCTGTTGTTGTTGCAGGTTCCTGTACCAGTTGAAGTGAAGGTGCCAGTACCTGTCAATGTGTCTGTGCCCGTACCAGTGGAAGTCAGGGTGAGGTTGGGAGGGTTTGAGGCCTGGGGTTTATGGTTTTGAGGGGACCTGGGGGGAGGGGCTGGTGAAAATGAAGGTTTTTGAAAGGGGGTGGAGGGTGTGTGATAGCAAGTGAAATGCATGTGCCCGTACCATTGCAAGTCAAGATAAGGGTTTGGAGCCGGGGCCGAAGGGGCGGGGGCTTGGGGGAGAGGCAGGGAGGGTGGGGGAACTGATGTAGAGGTTAAGAAGAATGAAGTGGGCTTGGGTTTGCATCAGTCCCTGCTCTAAGTGACTCCGATTGAATTGTAGTCAATGTGTCTGTGCCTGTACCAGTGGAAATCAGGGTGAGGTTTGGAGGGTTTGAGACCTGGGGTTCAGGGTTTTGAGGAGGCCTGGGGGGAGGGCGGGTGAAAATGAAGGTCTTATTAGAGGGCTTTTGATGAAAAATGGGGGGTTTGTGATAGAAAATGGGGGGGTTATGCTAGTAAATGGGGGGACTTGTGATAGTAAATGGGGGTTTTGTGATTGAAAAGGGGGGTTTGTGATAGTAAATGGGTGGCTTGTGATTGAAAAAGGGGGGTTTCTGATAGAAAAGGGGGGATTTATGATAGAAAATGAAGGGTTTGTGATAGTAAACGGGTGGTTTGTGATAGAAAATGGGGGGTTTGTGATAGAAAGTTGGAGCATTTGTGATAGAAAATGGGGGATTTGTGGTAGCAATTAAAATGCTTGTGCCTGCATCAGTGGAAGTCAAGGTAAGGGTGTTTCAAGTCGGGGCTGAAGGGGTTGGCGGGGATTAGTATGGTTTTGGTGTTTGTGATGGATTGGTGTTGTATTGAATTGTTAAAGTACAGAATGGGGAGACAAAGAGAGGGGAGAGGGGGCGTGCATGAGGAGTTAGGGGAGGCTGGTTATTGCAGGGCAGTTGTTGTGTTGGGACGAATGCCAGGAGTTTGTGCAGCTGTGAAAGTGTGGTTTTAGGGCCATGCCTACATTCCCAAGCGTAGCCACAGCTGTTGCAGTAGCCGCTGATGGTTTTGTAAGCAGAGAGGGACTGATGTGAGGAAACAGCTCGACCTGCAGAAGCAGGCACGGGTTGGTATTGGGATGCAAGCCCCACCCCCAAGGATTCTGCTGCGCTTGGTACTAGCTAGAGTCTTTGATCAGTTCGACCTAGTAGCCCTCACTCTTGCCGCGCATTACGCTTTTGTCTTGTTCGCTTGTTTTCTTGTAGGTACCTGTCCCAGTTGAGGTTCAGGTCCCAGTACCCGTAAATATTTCAGTCCCAGTGCCCACCCCAGTGCCGACTCCGGTGAGTGATACGATGAGCAATAATGGAAATGGACGGAAAAGTATTGGCTACATGCACAGTTAAAGCATAGCCCTCAAATGATGTGCTATGAGATGACATACAATTCTACAGCGAATGCTTCTCTCCATTCCCCTCCAGGGCAACAATGCCGGGATTGAGAAAGGGAGTGGAGGGACCTTGGGGTGTAGGGTCTAGGGTTTAGGGTCTTGGGGCTTTGGGGTGTAAAAAGAAAGCCAAGTTGTATCTCTAAGGGTTTAGGATTTAGCAGGCATGCTAATATGGTTTGATGGGAGTCGCTTATCTGGGCTCGGAGGCAGATGAAGAACGTAAAGGCCTTCAGTTTGAGAAACAACCGCTGCTATTGCATGTGTTGGAAGTAGCCATTTCCTGACCACTCCAACATACATAGCAGAAGTGCCATAGGCCTCCTACCCACAAATCAATCGATCAATAAGTTGAAGAGTTCCACCAATAAATCAATCAATCCAAAAGGCAAGAACACCAATGCCAAGTAAGGGCCACCTGAACCCATGCCTCAAACCCATGCCTCAAACCCATGCTCTTGATCATGATCTTGAAGCCAATAAACTGATGGTGGAGCATTTGCCAGCACATACGCTGAGGCTAGATGCAATGGCATGCCACCTATTTCTCAATAACACATGCATGCTTGTCTGTTTGTTTCAGGTTCCTATAGTAGATGTAGGAGCGTTTTTTTCTTGTGATGAAGCCCAAATCCCCATGCCCCCCTCCCCCAACAACAAATTGCATCCAACCCTTCCCATGCCCCTCTCCCCCCCCCCCCCCGCGCGTCCCCACCAACATCTATCCCCTCCTAGCAAGAATTTAAGCTATCTCTTCAATTAACACCCCCTCCCCTGGCCATAGTAATTAACGCATGTTTGCTTGTCTGTCTGTCTGTCCAGGTTCCTGTCCCTGTTCCCGTTCCTGTCCCAGTCAACGTTTCAGTCCCGGTCCCAGTGGAGGTCAGAGTTCCCGTTCCAGTGGAAGTGAGAGTTCCCGTTCCCACCCCTGTGGAGATCAAAGTTCCCGTTCCGTTTCCTGTGGAGGTCAAAGTTCCCGTTCCCACTCCAGTGGAAGTGAGAGTTCCAGTTGTGGTGAACATCTCTACCCCCGTTCCTACTCCTGTTCCCGTTCCGACCCCCGTTCCCGTTCCGTTCCCTGTTTATACCCCTGTTGCTGTTCCTACAATGGTGGAGGTCAGGGTTCCTGTACCTGTGGAAATTCAAGTGCCGGTAAGTTTTTTGGGCAGGCGGGCAGGCAGGTGGGTGGGCCGGATCGGGCTAAGTTGGGGTGCGCCGGATCGGGCTGCGTTGGGGCGGGCCGGGTCAAGGGCTGGTCAGTTCTGTACGGGAAGGGAAAAGAATGACCATTGGGGTTCTGGGGAAGAGGTGATGCTGGGGGTGGAGGGGCAGAAGGGGGTGGGAGGGGGGGGGGGAGGGAGTAATGATACCTGGAGGTAGGAGGTAAAGAGATTTAGCAAGAGCCATTCTTGTTTTGATAGGGACGTCTCACATGAAGTGCGGGTGGGTGGGTGGGCGGGCGGGCGGGCAGGGAACCCCATTGGGAGAAGGCATGAGACATATTGAAGATGAACATGTGCGCACAGGTTAGGGTTTTGGTTTTAGGGTTTAAGATTAAGTACAACTGAGCTTCCCCACGCTGTTTTAAGTCGATTTACATGTTGGGAATTGCAGGTAAACATGGTAATGCAGGTTTTAGTCCTAACTTCCACATGCTGTTTTTAACAACATTTTGTGTTTGGAATTGCAGGTACCCATGATAATCAGGGCCCTCTGTCCAGAAGATGAGGTGGAGGTGCAGTTACAAGGAGCAGGGGAATATGCATGCTTTGCTGATGGACCGGGGGCAGTGAAGGGGACCATCTTTCAGAAGGCATATGGAGGAGCTTATACTGGAACTGGAAGAACATGTGCGGTGAGTAAGGGGTCTAGGGTGTATCTAGGGGTGAGGGGGCAGGAGGAGAGGGCTTTTTGGGAAAAGGCAGGGATGGGGTGGCGGGGGCTGGGGAAGGGTCTTAGTGCGGCTGGGATGAATGTCATGGGAAGGGGGGGGGGGAATGTGGGAAGGGATCCTGGATAGTATGCTTGCTGATGAACCTGTGGCAGTGAAGGGAACCATCTTTATGGAGGGGCTTGTACTGGAACTGGGAGCACATGTGCGGTGAGTACGGGGTTAAGGGTGGAACTAGGGTGGGAGGGCAGAAGGAGAGGGGGTTGTAGGAGAGGCAGGGGTGGGGCGGCGGGGGCAGCGAAGAGGGAGCAGGGGGGACAGAAAAAGGGAGATAGTGTGGCTGTTATGAGATGCCATTGTGGGCATGAGGTGAAAGGATGTTGGAGGGGGGGCGGGATCACATATCAGATGCTAAAGGACTTGGGAATGAGCGGATTAAGGGACCAGTTTTATTATTGCTATGGAGGGGCTTGAGTACTGGAACTGGGAGGACGAGGGGCTTGAGGGGGGCAAGGGTGCAATGGAGATACTCTTGCTGTGGTGGTTATGTGTCATTGAAGGGCCCGGGGGGTGGGGGGGCGGGGCGCATCTTCATGAAGCTGTGGAGAAGCTTATACTGGATATGTGGATATGATGAAGGCCTACTATTTACACCTCCTGGCAGTTGCCTAACTCCTTCCTGAGCCCTCTTTTGTGTCCCTCCTTGACCCTTCTGCAGGTCCTATCAATAGGCTGCGAGGCACCTACTCCCGCTCCAACCCCTGCTCCTACCCCAGTTATCATCCAACAACAACCAATGCCTGCACCTACCATCGGTCAGATCACCACGATCACCACCTTGCCCTCGACGCCTAACCCTGCTCCGACCCCGGCGCCGACCATGATGCCGACGCCAGCGCCGGACATGGGCCCTACTCCCATGCCCTCCGTGCCCGCCCCGACGCCGGCAACGCCCGCTCCCGGTCCAGCGCCAGAGGGTTCTGCCGGGAGCGAGAACTCCTTCACCATCACGATGGACGGGCAGCGGCGGCGGCTCGAGGATCTGTCCGTGGACGTGAAGCTCTCCGTCCAGCGGAACTTGGCCCAGACAATGAGCAAGAGCGTGCACGCCGGCGCCCAGGTGTACGCGGTGTCGACACCGGCGACCGGAAAGGACGCGTATCCGACAACTGGCCGCGCGTACGTCCTCCAACCTGGGACCGTCGGTACGGGCCAGCCGACGCGGACGAACCTGGTGTCTGTATGTAGATGGACGATGTGCCAGCCGAAGCAGGTGATGACGACGAGAACCATCAGATCGGGCAAAGGCAAAGTGGTTGCGGGTAAAGGTAAAATGGTTACAACAACCTGGGGTTGATCTGCACAGTCCAAGGTAGCAGACCGGTCATTATCACCGTCTGGGATGCGTTAATGATTGATTCTTTTAACTGAAGAAGCCTGCTGTCAGTTGGGTTTTTGCGTCAGTTTCTGGTCATGTCAGTAGTGTTCATGCTTGCACGGCAAGCACTCAGGCAGTCCAGGTCCGCATGCTGTCGGATAGTCCTGAAGCAATGCAGGCTTGTTGCCTGTACTGTGGACTATGTGATGAGAGGTACATGGCACGACGAGGAAGAGGAAGGTATTCATCAGTAGCCACACCCTCTTTGAGGCGAATAAGAAGAACAAAGGAGAGTGCAGACAAGAAGAAGCAGGGTTTTGTCACGAGTTGTACCTACCTGCTGCCTGCTTGTGGGTCTAATGTGAGCAGCCACTAATGAAATACTGTACTTCCCAGCTAGCTACCCATTCCGTCAATGCCATTGAAAGAGTGGGTTGATAGCTGGGAAGTACAGTATTTCATTACTGGCTGCTCAAGAGGTGGTGGTGGTGCTCAGAGTCTGTTTGGTTTTGGCTTTGATGCAAGTAGTAACTTCCATTTATGTGGGACTAGAGTGCAAGTATCAACTATTGAGCTGCCGGGCTGTTCAGGTGGAAGCAGTGGTGCTTAGTGGAGGGTTGTGATGCCGGACAGTGTTTGGCTGCTCCCAGGGCCGATTCGTGGTACTCAGAGTCTGTTCAGCTTTGGCCTTGATGCAACTAGTAGCAACCAACTCCCAATCACTTGGGAGAATGCAGTCTAGTACCAGGTTGGGGGAATGAGCATCGGGTGGGGCAATGAGCATGGGGCGGGGGGGTTGGGGGGTAGAAGTGGACAAAAGCGAACAGGGAGGGGGGGCTAGGAGGGCACAGAAGCGTGGAGAAGGATAGGGCAGGCGAGGCCACCCGCAATTATGGAAGGATGTGGTGTAGGAAGTGAAAAGTGAGGTTGATAGGCTGTAGGTGGTGATATGACAAGCCAGGATATAGTGTTTGTCATGTCCAGCAGGCGGGGTGCCCTTACTGCAGTCAGCCTGCTTATTTTATTGTATGCTGCTCGTGGTCTAGCGAGCGTAGATGTACCGAATTTGCTATATAACAAACTCTGGGTCTGTTCAGGTGAACGCAGGGGTGCGGGCTGGGGGGTTGTGCTGGACAGATTTTGGTTGCTCGGGGGCTTGTGCGGCTTGATGGCTGAGGGGCTTGGGCACCCTGATGAAGTTGTTGTAACTTCCATCAGACGAGTCTGCAGTTTTAGGGTTTAGGCTTCGAGGTTGGCAGAGTTGGCAGTGCCCACCCATACTATCAAATAGAATACACACACAGCTTGTCGTAATCTTCATCAATCTCAATATGGGGTTGAGGTGATTATGACAAAGTGTGGGTTTAAGTAGTCTATTGATGCCGTATCGGTGGGCTATTTAGTTATGCCGAATCTTCCCAGGCACCCTGCCTGGACCTTAGTCAAAGGCGCCTACAGTGTTTATATGGCTATGGCTATTGCTATTGTGGGGGCGCCCAGGTTGGTATGTGTGGCATCTTTTGCGTCTCCTGGTTCCTAGTCTGGAAGCCTTTCTCAGGATCCATCCAATCAATGTGTGCTAGCAACCCTCTTGTGCAGCTCCAGCCATACCTTTATCAAAATGCTTGCTTGGTGAGTGGGTCAATCAGTGTGGCAGCGCATGAAAGACATACATGTGGTAAGGGCGGCTATGGATGCAATGTCAAAGTTTGCAGGAAGGAGGGTCAGTATTTGGATCTGTTTGACTCTGAGTCCGATCAATATGGTGATTTGTCTGATGATGAAATGGTTGAACCTCCCTACATGGATACATGGTTGGATGTCCCTGTCAGTTGGTGGTCTGGAATCCATTGCGTTTGGCTTCATCCGGATGGCAGGTCGGTGTTTGGTCATTTTGACCTAGCAGCCCTTTGCCGTTGTTTGTTTGTTTGGTTTGCTGTAGTGGCATGGCTGACATACATTGGCTAGCAAGGGATATAGGGTGGGCTGGTGGTAGCCAATGTGTGAGTCTTGGACAGGAACTAGTGAGTATGCCGTTGGAGCCTAACATGGCTCCTTGTGGATGGCACCGACTGCCCCCACCGGCGCCCCGGTGACGGGGCCCTTTGGTTATTTGTAATTGGTAGTGAATTTATGATCAATCATGAACTCCTGGGTGGTTAGGTGTGAAAATGGAGGAGGGAAAGGAGATGAGTGGCTTTTGGGCAGCAGTATTCCAAGCACAAGCTAAATCAAACAAAATGTGCTTGTGCCGTGTACTCGCCTGGATAGCTAGTTGGATATCCTGGATAACCCTGGATAAGCTGGATAGCCTGGATAACCCTTTGTTAGTTAGTATGGAAAGTAAACCTGGCTGTTTAGCACTCACCAACAGGCCTGGGGTGGGTTTGATTGGTGTTTGACTACTCTACTGGGTTGTTTGACTCTTTTAGTGGGTTGTTTGACTATGAGCGGCACACTAACTCATGTGAATATGGCGTTTGCAGGCCTGATGGTCAACAATCAGACTGTACGTTTGCTTTTGCTCTACCGAAGGGTTTAGGGTTTGCATGAGTCTACCTATCAAAGCGAAAGGATTGAAGGGATTTGCATGCCAGGCCTGGTTCCCTGTCCGTCACGCAGAGTATGTGTGACCTTACGTGGGCTAGTTTGGGGCGTCATCTGGAACCTAGGGTTTAGGGTTTAGCTTAACCTAAACCCCAAACATAGCCTGCATGCCAGGCAGACCTGATGGCAGGTGACCAACTAATATGTGGGACTTTACATTATTGGTATGTTATTTGGGAGCAACATTTTGGACCCCTACTTTGAGCCATGGTGGAATTTTTCAACGTACTTATCTAAGAGCCCCTTGGATGTGCTAGCTTGGTGAGATGCAGCACAGAGAGGTGGGTGTTGCCAAGAGCATGGACTGTACATAGCCTCGGGCGGGGCTTGGTGGTGTCATTGGTGTCAATGAGTTGTGTTGGTACCGCAAGGGGACTGAAGGTCCTCTGCAAACAACTGGTAGGGCCCATGTCCCAGTTGCAACCAAATGATCAATGAAGCTCAAAGCCACAACTAAATGTTGTGAGCAGCAGTGTGATCCCTCTGACTATTTTGATTGTCTATTCTATTTAAATTTTTGTTTGTTTGTTTGTTTGTGATATGAGACAGATCACTGCACAGCAGCTCTCGGACCGTGCAGCATTGGCTTTTCTACTTGGTGGTATTGACTGCCAACTGAACAGCTTTTGAGTCAATTGTGTGTGAATGACTTGCATCGGGCCAAAGTTTGATCAAGATGGAACGGTCCGGACCAGATCAGGGTTGACCAGGGTTGCACACATGCTCAGCAGGCACAATTGCACGGATTCAGTTGGGAATGGGGCAGCGCAGATGCGGGGAGCTAGGTCCATTTTAGTCATCTTGATCGGACCCAGAGAGAGAGAGAGCGAGCGAGCGAGCTACACACTTTGGGATGTGACAACTGCCCCACATCCTAGGCACTAGAATGCAAAAGACAGCGTACCCAAAGGGTGGGGATAAGGGAAGGACCCCGAGGCATGTAAAACATACGGTGTCCTTACCATTTGCATGCACACCATGTACCACAAACTCCTGCGGCCAAATGCTATATACATGCTTTGCGGGCATTCCACCCACCCACCATGGGGTTGCGCCATGTGCAGAGACTACTAGCTAACTAGCAGGGCACATTCCACCCCCCTCCTGAAAACAGCTTGCGCCCCGTAAGTGCGCGGTGTCTGGGTGCTGCTCCCAATATAAGCCAACATACGTGCCATCTGGTGCGGGGACATCCCCCACAGTCCACCATTTGCAACTGTGCATTGATAATGATGCAATAATGATGCGAATACCATGTTCAGCTGATGCGGGGACAACCCCCACAGACCACCAGCACATCTCATGCCAGCACAGGGAAAACACATGTCCTGATCTAAAACCCCACTAAATTCCACCAGGAGCCGTCTACACACAGATCTCTATATGTGGGGGTGCACTGCATGCACACTTCAATCCATGTCCTCCCTCTGCCTGAAACCATGTGCACTATGGGTATTCTGTGCAGGACACTTTAAACCCTTTCCTGATCAGTGATCGGACCCAGTAGTTGTGTAAGATTCATTGGGGATTGCCTCTGGACGGGTGTAACACTGATATGATGGCATCGACCCCAATTTTTGTTTGTTGGTTGTACCGCTCAATTATTTCAGACCAGCGGCATATCCGCCAGTAAATATCAAGGAATATAGCAAAGTTCACGATATGCATCAAGCAAGCACCCTCTCATCACTGGGTCGATCCATCCTATTGAGGATGGATGGTACAGGGAGGCTTACTTGCGTTGCCATGCAGGTGCTACAGGTGCCACAGGTGCGCTGCCCGCCCCGGCATACATTCTAACTGCTTGTTTCTTTGGTTTACTGCATATCGTAGTAACATAACATAAGAAAACAAACATTCAAGGTGTAAGGGATGGGTGGATGCAACCCATAGTAAAGGATTGGGTGAAAGATAGATGCAACACTCAGTGCATTGCACTGTGGGCCACCCTGTCGTGGCATTGACGACCGTGCGTGTGTGGATTAACTCACAGCCTAAAAACGAGCCCAAATCCTAAAGCTGTGTTTACCTGATTGCTAGAATTGCCCTCTTGACCATACAATTCAACGCCAACGAAGTATGTTATGTCCAGCACCCGCCTGTACCTGCCATCACCGTGCCGAGCCAGAGGGCCTCAGTCGCCTGCCACTGTTATTAATCGATCATTTGGCAAGAGCCTCTGTCGGCGCCGGAGACGACAAGGGCGGGGCGGGCGGTAATGCACTCCGGCGAACGCACGCCGGTGGACCATGGCCGGGGGCATTGAATTCGAGCACAAGCACTACAGGCACCGGCGGTCCGGCCCCCCCGAGACGATCAACCGCCGTCGCACTGGTATTACGAGCGGATGCATATATCGCCGCATACCCTTACTTGCAGAATTGCGTGTCCATTCAATTGGTTCTTACATGTCAGTTGTCTCGGAATGATGCGGCGGTCACGTGGTCTATTTGCGCAGGGGCCCAAATATCAGCACAATTCTGACTGTCTGTGAGTTCGAGTCGGACAACAAACATAGCAATCTTTGAAGGTGTAGCCACCGCAAAAGGGGTGTCGAGGGCAGATTCGTGGTGATCAGTTATTTGCAAGGAGACAGCCAGATTGTACACACAGATTCTCCGTCCCAAACGGCCAACTTAGCCAGCTCACAAACAGTTCGTTTCTGCAGCCTACTTAAGGGCTATCAGTTGCCGTGTAACATACATGCAAAAAATATTCCAAGTAGGTGACAAGATGGCTACATATTTTGCTCATTGCTACCTTCGAGCCATACGTACAGCAGCAGTAGATACGCAAGTGCAAGCTCGCGGACAGCCACCGCCAGCTACTGAGCGCCGGCAGCATCCGGCAGGCTACCGCCAGGGGCGAAGCACTGAGGAAATAATCGCTAGTCTTCCTGGGTTCCAGCTGGGACTTGATAGCTATGTACACAATGTCCCTCCTGCTGGGTGGTGCCCTTCATTGGAAAGGTAAGATAGAGGTGCTTTGCCAATTAAAGATTTTCGGTAACCATTAAGCGTAAAAGCAATTGGACGACTTACATGTGGGGGGTAAATTGGTGGGGGGGGGGGCCCGGGATGTGCGCATTTTAGATTGCTGCAATGCGTCTTTTCCGTATATACAAATAGACAAGAGGAAACACTCAGTTAAGTAACAGGCGTCTATGTGATGTCTGCCAATCTCAGGTTGGTGGATTGACACCTTAGAAAAGATCAGGACTGGAAAAGGGTGACACTGAGCCGCAACTGTATGTAGTATTAGATTTGTCTCACCTAACTTGTTGCGGCTGCCGGTCTCTCTTACTAATTCTGTAAGATATTTTAGAAAGGCATATACATTTTAAATGGTTCTAGTGACAATCCTAGGGACTGCTGCAGTGTGTTGTAGGTATCATCGGCTTGCAATGCACAAGTTGTTAACGTTGCTAGCTGCCTTGGTGCAGCCACACCGTATATTCTAGTTTATTTTTTTGTTGTAACATGGCGTAGTTCCTCATGAATCTGTCCGATCCGCACCAACAGATATATATGTTACATTATGGGCAACTACCCAAGCAGACCTTTTGCAATATGCCGTCTGCATCTGTAGTCTGACTGCTTTTCCACTCACTATCATCCAGGGGTTGATGCACGGAGGAGCCTGCTGTCTGTAACATCAGGGCCCTGTGATCCCAATGCATCCAGTACTAGAGGGGAAGTATGCAGCAAAGATGAACCAGATCCCTGCCCTGCTGCATCCTCAGCCTGCATTGTTAAGGAAGAGGCAGCTCATGTCGTGGCAGACACATTGGGATTATACACCTTGATGATATGCCAAACAGCGACCTTTGGCCTGACTGGGACAACATGCACCGAGTAGAAGGCCAGTGCTGATGTCTGGCTTAAGTCTGGCTGCAAAAAAGTGCGCACCTGAAGGTGTGCCAATGACGAGTTCTACAAAGCATTTAAACGAGATCTATGCAAGAGATCCAACGGCGGTCCCAGACTGTCAAGGGGGGGTGGCTCTGGTGGACAAAACACATGATTGGTGATTGCATTCTTTCCGCATTCTCTCTTACTAGTAGCAGTACAGGTGCTAGCCTGTTTCACTGGATGCTGCACAGCTGTAAGGCTGCGTGGTGATCCAATATGAATGTTGCGTTGTAGTGTATAACATTTCTAGCTACTGAGGAGCTCCTGAGGAGGACGCAGCACCCATCTTGGCTCAACCGCCTGATGCAGCTCCTTCAGTGTTACCGTCAAGGTCCAAGTATCAAGGGCTGTGTGATCTCTTCGACATGTGGTCGGGCGCCGCCGCCGCGCCGCCTTTTTCTGGTTAGTATATATTGTTGAAGGCCTAAGTAGTCCAGGTTGCTTGCATCCTAGATGGTTACATGGTTACATCCACGCACACACCAAATGTGGCGTATAATCAAGGAAGTAGGCCCTTAGTAATGACCAACTACCCCAGAGTATGACTCTGCATCCTACTGGTTCGTAAGATGCATGGAATATGTTTCCAGCTAGGTGTGTGCTTGGGAGTGATATTGGGATGGGTGGACAGGTTACTTGCATCTAACAGCCCGCAGCTTTTAACCTAGCATTCTGTCTGGGGTGGCCGTTGCTACCAGCCAGTAAAACTGGGGAAGCGTGCTTGCATCGTGTGTCAACATCATGGCGACTACACATCTGCATGAGTCAAGGACATAACTATACCTAGTGGAGAGCATGGTTCGGGCACTGAACAACTTCCCTGCATTAAAGGATGTTTGTTTCTGGGTGACAAAAACAGACATTGCCCAGTGTCACCAATGATACCAATTTTTAGGTGACATAGATACAGGGTGGTTATGTCCTCTGGGCTCCGAATGGTAGTGGGCCTATCTGTATTAGGTAAGGGTCCATTCCCTTAACATCTGCAAGAAGGGATTTCCCCCCTTCTCTGTGTATGTAGTTCTGGCTCTCTCTCTCTCTCTCTCTCAAGGTGGTGGTCCAATTACATAACCGCAGGGCTACATTGTGCTTTCCTGCCTGTTTTGGCTCCATTGCCTTTTGTACATTATTACATCGCCTGGAGCACCTCATACAGTGACAATTTGGGCTGCCATCAGTGGCATCCAAAGCATCATTTGACGTGTTACAAATAAAAGTAATGGTTGCTCCATTCAGATCCATGGACAAGGTCCTTGTGTGATCCCTGGTGTCCTCTGTGTGCCCAAAAGGCCTCTCTTGGATCGATACCATACTGCTGAAACGTAGTTGCAGTCGGTACAGCCTGCCACTATTGATTTAAACAAGCTGAGAACATTTTGCATGTATAATTGTCCTTGGTGAGTACAGAGACAAGACCGAGCAGGCTCTGTGTAAATAAGTTGATATGATGCTGCGTATGGGTGCTTGAATGCTGGGGTTCAGAGGCTCTTCTTGGTTCTTGTGCCCATCCAAGTGTCTCAAGGGTTACGCCTGAGTTAGGCGGCTCATGGCTTGCCTTGTCTCTTCTGTTGGGTATTGTGGAGCTTTAGGCGATGTGTTCGGCGCTGTTACACTTTATGTTGCACCCCTAGGCTCTCTATTGTTAGCGGCCGGGCTCATTAGGGTGTTGGCTACCTGTACGTCTGCACGCATCAGGTACAATGCAAAGACGATGCTACATCTGAATCAAGGAACTTAGCTTTTGAGAAAGCTACCAGGCGGAACCCTCACACTTCGGGAGTTTGCTGTTACTAACTAGGGATGCAGTTGGGTGTGTATCTGAGATGTTGTTCAGCTGTTGCAATGCACTCAAAAGTACTGACTAAGCTCAGAAGTACTACATTATACATTAGTACTTCGGGGTGGTCTACCGGTTATTTGCAAGTAATCTACCTTGAGTCCCCTGCATGCCGGCAATCAGCCCCTCTGAGCGACTCCTAATGCAGCCTTACATGTGGACTGTCATGCACTGCTCTCCTGGGGGGAGGACCATACCTTGCTTTGTACAGTGCCAAAGATATTTCCTCAGAGAATATCACCTCAGTTATTACAGCGACAGCAGCCGGACGCAGAGTAATGATGGATGGGTGCATGCTTGACCATACCATACCTCTTGCTGGCTTGACCATACCATACCTCTTGCTGGCTTGACCATACCATACCTCCTACTTGCTACCTACCTACCCGCAGGGATCCGTATCAGCAGCAACTTTCACACAAACGCTGCACGCAGCAGTTGTTACATCCAAAGCTTCCTCCAGAAAACTCCACTCTTAACAGCTACAGCTGCAGGATTTGCCGGTCGAACTTGTCAGGAGTAGTCTGAAGACACATTGTACACCCAAGGTGCCTAGCTGCAAGTACCGTGGTGCAACACGCATCACATCCTGCCTGTGTTCTGCTTGAGAGTTACAAGCAAACATCAACGGTCTGGCATCCTTAAGAAGAGTGCTAGGGTGGACCGACCGCAAGTACACCATCGAAACGACCCACAAACAATCAAGGCTTCCGCAGGATTAGAACCTAAAAATGAGTATCCAGCTTGGAGGCCTCAACTAACCAATGAATAGGGCTGAAAAGTAGCCGATGCTTGTATCACATACCACAAGATCACACTTACACCATATATGTGTGATGATAGGAAGAGTGCAAAAGACTCTGCACAGGGACCCGAACGTAGACACCCAGCACTGCCGTGGCTGTACATTGGACTGCAGTTTCAGCAAGAGCACTACGATGTCTGTGTCTTGGGAAACCCTAAAGCACTCACATACGGTAAACAGTGCTGGATCACATGTCTCTATGATAGCAACAAGTGACGGAACAGGGAAGAATCATTGCAGCACCAGCCACAACCAGGCAATTGTGCAACTGTCAGAATGAAGGCAGCGAAAGAACAGCCTCCATACACCGCTTGATGTAGCAGCAAAGCTGTGCTGTGTAAAAACAAACAGACAAACATGCAAAGTGTGGCAAGCGGCACACAAGCGCACGCTGTTTCCAAACGGTGCTTATGAATGGTTTAGTAAGGCTGCATGCCAGTGCGCCCTGGGACTGTCACACAGTGTAAATCTCTTACAGTGAGATGATGGAATATTTTCCCACCCGGAAGCCTAGAGCACGGGCACCAGAGCTGCCTTTATTGAACGCAACACTGACTAAACCTACTTCTCCCTGTAGGAAACTCCTCGTTAGGGCAGCACACTTGGGGAGGGTCCCCAGCAAAGGTAGTGGCCGGCGCCCAAGCAGGAGGTGCACGCTGCCCAAAATCAGGTATCTTGCCTGCAAATATCTCTTGCTTCTGCTTCGGAGTTATGCCGCTCTTCAGGAGCCTGCAGGTTTTAGGGCAGTACTTGAGGTCTGCAGACCCTTCTTCACAATTAGGGGCTCCTGGAGTAATGCCCAATGGGGTTTTACCGGAGGAGTCAACTGCATTAGTGTCTGCCCCATAAGCAAGGAGCACAGCTGCCGTAGCAGCAGCTTCTTCGTCTGCATATAACCTGCAAATGATCAGCAACCAGCAGCAGGACGACACAGTGAGACTCAGGGAATTATTTAGTAGCACACGGTTACAGTAATGGCAGAATGTATGCATATTCTTGAATGAATAGCAAAAGGCACCAGAGGTAAAGGCCATGAGGCCAGGTCTTTATCTCCTGGCCTCAGTTCCTCTCCTTTGCCTTACGGAGGCTGGCGCTGAAAAAGAGGCATGCCTTTTCTTCAGTTACTCAGCCACCCCGTTGCCATAGCTCCGTTTCTTCTTGAGCAAGCCACATGGAGGAGCAGTAGAGCCTAGTACCAGCATAGTCACCAAGTAGCTGCTCATGCAAGAAAGCAAGCCAAAGCACTATCCAGTGCAGTGCACTTTTGCTTGTTGATAGGTAACGTGTTCCTTAAAGCCAAATACATCCATGGACGTCAGCAATACCCCATATATTACCTGTTAGGGGGATTGCATATGGCAGCTTGGTGAAGAGGAGTCCTCTTGCTGTCCTTCAATGCGGATTTAACATTGCCTCCAGCTTTGATCATCTTGGCAACCAAAGCAGCACGTCCATCATATGCAGCCCAGGAGAGAGGTGTTGTCGCATCTGGGACCTCATAATATGTGGGGAAGGGGGTATTAGGATTGGCACCCTTCTCCAGCAGGTAATAGAGAGCCTCGTAGGTTTCATCACTGTAGATATTTCCTCGGTTGCCACCCCATGTGGTCATAAGGGCCACATGCAGAGGACTCCATCCCTCAGCTGGTGTGTTGACGTCACTGCCATTGGCAATGGCTTGCTTGGCTGCAGCCAGGTTCCCACTTGCCAGAGCATGATGCAACGGGGCACCTAGACTGATGAATTTAGGACCAATGCCACAAGATCCGGATTGGCCGCAGTACCAGGACTGCTTGCCTACGCATATGCACACGTCGGCTTGTACAGCTGCCACACAGCAGGCTAACAATGCTATAGCAGCTGCGGTCAACAACGACAACCTCCCCATGCTGCCGGCAGGATGGCCTGCAGGAATGAAAAGGTCTAGCGGCAGGGCCTAGGACCAAGCATGCAGTTGCTTAAACAATCTAGCGTTAGGCGACTACTGCCATGCCGCACTCCGAGGAAGATCACAACTAAGCAAGTGGTCACACAACTATATAATATCGCGCTGTAAGCTTCAGTTTCTGACTACCTCGCCCAGACAGTTCAGCCTTTATATGTATCTCGTCGATGCGGAGGGATTAGCCGTTGATATTCAGCAGAGGGCTATCTCAGCCACCGAGGCTTGGCGGTGGCACTTGAATGGTAGCACTAGACTTGGTCGGCACTAGACTTGAAGCACTGACTTGGGAGCACTAGTACGGCCCAAGGCCGTGGCGACCTTCGCAGGCAGTTTTGTAGCTCCTTGGGCGGTGCCGATAGGTGCCGGTGGCTTGGTCGTCTGTCAGCGTCACTAGGAGCTAAGAAGGTCAAAGCGTGCATCGGCACCAGGAGCTGGCCTAGACCTACGTCACCATTGACAAGCTCAAAAGGAGCAGGAGCAGGAGCAGGAGCAGGAGCAGGAGCGACTACGGTTTGGGCTTTGTAGCAGCCAGATAGGCTGACAGATCACGAATTCTAACATGCTTTGATCATATTTGCAACCAAAGCAGCACGTTATCAAACGGGCAGCCCAGCAGGAGAGAATTTTTGCTCTGGGTAGGCAGGGGGTAGTATGAGACCAATGTCGGGTTGGCACTTTTTTGTGACAGCGTGAAGGCATGCTTGGGAGGCTCCATCCGTCACTGCCTAGTTCAAATTGGCTGGCTAGTGGGGATTTCGTTCTGCTCCCTCTCACTCTGTGTGCTAACTATATAGTGGGTCATTGTAGTATGTGTTATGATGTACTATCATTTGCTAGTGGGCAGCACTTCAGGCTGGCTGTAGGGACTAGGCAGGACAAGGCAAAAACCTGTCTTTACAGACTCTAGAGACACACTCCTGTCATTAGATGCTGCCCGGCACTTGAACACTCCAGAGTGGCTGGTGCACCTGCAAGGTAGCAAGGCCTACTTCACTATTGACAAGCTGGAAAGCGTTGTACTGAGCAGGAGCGAATATGGTTTGGGCTTTGTTGCATTCTGGCAGGCTGACAGGTCACGATTTTAGAAGTGCTTTAATCACGTTCCCAAAATCGCAACCAAAGCAGCACGTTATCCGAACGGGGGCAGCCCAGCAGGGGAGAGGTGTTGCTGGCCTTTGGATCCCATCCTGGGTCAGTAGGAAGGGGGTATTTATGGGGGGGGGGGTGTAGGAAGGGGGTATTATACGTATTAATGTGCGGGTTGGCATTTTCTGGTGAGAGCAGGTGTGAAGGGCGGGGCCTACCTGCTGCTGCGGGTACTAGGTGCCCGTCCGTCACTGCATAGTAGAAAGTGATTGTGTAGGGAGGTTTTCCGTCCCTTTGTCTCTGTGCTAGCTATATAGTGGGTCATTGTCGTAAGCATTGTTTGCTAGTGGGGCAACAGTGAGCACTTCAGGCTGGCAAGCTAGGGACTGTGAGTGCCAGGAGGAAGCGAAAACGCTGTCTTTACAGACTCCTTAGACGCACTCAACCCTCCTCTCATTGATGCCACACCTTCAAAACCTTGTTTGCTTGTTTTATGCCGCATTTAATAACCAGTATTGCATGCGTAGGTGGTCGGTGCAGCTGCAAGGCAGCAAGGCCTGCCATAGTCCGCAGTTTAAGTTACTAACTGAGTTGAAAACTATAAGAGCCGTAAACTAGAGCAAGACCACTGGCAAGTCTCCAAGAAGCGCTATCTCGCGAATTTGCTTCAACGGCTTCTCATATGTCGGGCGTCCAAGGTTGGGAACTGGACAGGTGCTCCCACGGCGCCGAGCCGAGTCACTGGTCACTGCCGAGCGGTCTGTCGCCGCAATTGTCGCCGCCGGTGGTAGATGGCGGTGACCATGCCGCACGTGCGTCCACATTTCCGCAGTTTCCTCGGACATCGGATGCCTTTAGAATCCCTAACAACATGAGCCGCGAAGTGCTTCTGGGCATCCGTACCTGCCTCGTTCGCAGACCTCTCCGTAGTATTGTATCAGCGCCCCTGCAAGACAGGGTCGAGGTTATTCTAACTAGGTGTTAGCGGGGATATCGGACTGCTACTCACTCCCAAGGAAGGCGCTACCTCATTCCTTGGCGGCTTCTCTGGCTTCCTCTCCCGGGTAGCAGGCATAGCATTTGCAATGCCAAGCATTGTAGGGTTCCCAAGACAGCAAGCACCCTTCAGCGGCTGCCACTAGGACCTACCATTCACAAACTGGACTGCACCTCCGGACCTGGTCAGTACCACTGTGCTCGTACTCTCCAGCTTGGAGCCATCATGGCTTAAGGCATGGAATGGGCAAGTTCATAAGCTAACCCATTCAGCAGCAGGACAGTCCGACGTTATTCCATCTACCTTTCACTTCCTTGCAGAGGACGAGGTTTGTACCGCCCAAGACGGCTCAGCCAACCGCTTTCACCTAAACTACCTCGTACAAGCCCGCGACAATGCTCAGCATGATGCAAACCCGCAGCAGCAGAGCCCTGGTCCCCCAATACAGCTCTCGATCTGTCAGGAGCAGCATGGCACACCTAGCGGCATCACCTGTGGTCGCCCTTGCCCTGATCCTCATAGTCCCCATGATAACGTCCTTTTTATTGGGCGTAGCTGTGCAGAAAGGTAAGTACCATGCATGAGCTCTGAATAGCATAGTCTGCATGCTTGCAGCAGGGGGCTGTTAGCGTAACCTAGGCTTGTGCAAACACCCATGAGGAGAACATTGTGTTCCATCCTGCAGCAATCCAGGCATGGGTTGCTCCACAGCTTAGCAGACAGCCACACTACAACCCGCCTTTTTGTTGTACGGACTTAATGCTGCAATGCACTTCAGAGGCGAGGATGTGATGGATTCTAGGCTTAATATGTCCCAGATAGAGTTCAATTGAGAATCCTGGGTTTGCTGCACCTCATTAGTGTTGAGACCTGCAGGTAACAAGGTTATGAACAACCTGAGACTTTGCAGATCAATGTCTTTCAACACGCATCAGTGCTTCAGCGCTTTCCCTAAGTCCCCATGTCTACACGTCTTAAGCCAGCCAGACAGACCCTGAAAGCAGCTAAGAGAGCCCAATGATTAGTACATGATTGTAGCCATTTGACAATACCAGCCAAAGGGGTTGCACTACATCCATACTGGCCTTGCTGGACAGCATTTTGTGCAAATCATTCTCTTCTGCTGCCCATACGCAAATTGTTAGCATCTAACTTGCAGCAGGTATCGATGATTCTAAAGGTGGTGGGTTCTTTCACATGAGAGGATCTCTCCAGTCTTTTGTGTACAACCCCCTCCCTTTCTCTGTGGTAACTACCCACCATATGTGGTTAGTCATATGTGGTTAGTCATATGTAATTAGTAATATGTGGTTAGTCATATGTGGTTAGTCATATGTGGTTAGTCATATGTGGTTAGTCATAATGGGCCATGACTGCTTTGTGGGGTGCTATGCTCTTTACAACACAGGTCTATCTGCTGGTCCAGATACTGCTGGGGTGGCGGCTTCCGTCACTGGTGGCGCTGAAGGAATCACTAGTGACCATGGTCTCTTCTTCCATTATGGCTTGGAAGGGCGGCCCACTGGAAATGGAGCCAAGTATGATGACCAGGACACACTGTGGGCTCTGACAAGTAAGTTCATGGCATTGTATGCACTAGTAGAAACAGGTAAAGTAAGACAGTGTGAAGTTTCCCTTCACCAAGAGTGTTGGCTCAAGGCCTTAGTTGCTTCTGATCCAATGGCATCAAGACGTTTTGTATGGCATAGCAAAAATTGCCATAGGCCCTGCACCTCAAGCTGTCACCAACAAAGCGAGGTGGAACAGAATACGGGTAGCGGTAATCTTCCCTACACCAAGCGATACGACTATTGAGGCACAGGTGAGGGGGGACATAGTTCTTATAAGGTGGCTGAGTTAGCGGGAGGGAAAGACCGTAGGACAGGTGGAGAGGAGAGAGGATCAAGCTGCATTAATTATGCATGGCAGCTTTGCTAGTCCTTCCTGCTCCCCCTCAAAAAACCCGTCTCTTGTCAGCCTCCCGCCCGCCTCCAGCCTCTAGCCCGCCTTCCCCCCCGTCTCGTCCCCTAGCCCCTAGCCCTGGTCACCCCTATCTGCACCCACGGATCCATCTTTTCCGGACTCCCTGCCCCGGCCACCACACTCCAGCTCATAACCACTGGAAAAGGGGTAATAAGGACAGCCGTTTAGCGCACTGCTTGACCCAATTGCCACTGGTCAAAGCAGGACTAACATGCAACGGGTGAGCTGGGCCGGTGCCGCATTGGTCTTTACGTCTTTACGTGGCACTTAGGATCAAGGGCTAAAGCAAGACATGGCCAGCCCGAACACCTTCGGGTCTAAGCTTTATGCCTTAGGGTTTAGGGTTTAAGATACTTTGGAGAGAACGGACCCTGAGACCTACCTGCCATAAGGGATGCTCTCAAAGCTCCCGTGGTCCATGCAAGCGCATCCCTTTGTGCCCCGTAAATTGGGGTAAAATATGACTCTGTCGGGGAAATGGCACCCCGGCCTCCTGCTACAGCCCGCCCAATCTTGGGAAAAGATGGGTGGACCATAGCAGGAGGCTTGGCAAGTTTATGGCTTGTACTGCAAAGTCTGCAAGGTCTGAAACGAAGGGTCTACACCTTCGGCAAGCAACCCAAATTGGCAAGGGAACAGAACCAATTTGGGTTGCTTGCCGAAGGTGTAGACCCTAAAAGCTGTGTAGCTTTGACGGATGACATGTACTGAGTAGCTTTTTATATGCCCACGTGACTCATGGGTGTTAGCCTTGAAATTGTCACCTAAGCCTATGCAAATTGACATAAGTAGCTTAGCATATGTATGGGACAAGTGTTTATGTTAGAAGCTACGGAGCCTTTTGGAGGATCCTTAGTGGTAAAAAACAGCGAGCCATGGGAAAAGCTTGCATATCAGTAGCTGTGTGGTGAACGGGGAGTGGGAGTCGTGCAACTAGAAGGTGCTAAGTACCCCATTGGTCGTCTCTGACATGGCACTGCCAACCATCTAATGTAAGTGCACTCTACGTGGTGGAGGGGATGAACCTTGACCAATGGGATGCCTAAGTACCATCCAAGTAGCAAGTTTGACTGGACTGCACTGAAGTCCAGTCAAATAAACCATGATGGTTAGTAGAAGGGAAGGCAGCAGGGCTCATGTGGAGTAATACCAAGACAGAAGGTAGTTGATTGATAGCTTGCGCTGGGGTCCCCAGCAAGCTAAGATTCAACTACCACTTCAGACCAGCAGGGTCTAAGTGAATGGCCTGACCAGGGGTTTGACCAGGGTCTGAGTAAATGGCCTGACCAGGGGTTTGACCAGGGTCCGAGTAAAAGGGCCTCTCCTAAGTACAGCTTTGGTTTCATACCAGCCCTTTCTGAATCCAGGCCAGGATGAGCTCAAGCAATGAGCTAGGGCAGTGGAAGGTATAAAATACCACCTAATGATCCAAGGTCCAGGCTGGCGGTCTTAGTTTTGCCAGAGAATCCCTGTGGGTTCTTGGTGGGGTACTTGTCCCTCCTCTTCTCAGATGCCAGCAGTACCTCTTAAATCTTGAAAAGAACAAGAGCTGACTTAGTCCCAAGCCCTAAACCCTAACCCGTACACCCTAAGCCCCCCTACCCAGCATGTCCCCCCCTCCCAATGCTCACTTGTCCCTCCTCTTCTCAGATGCCAGCAGCACCACAGTAGCTGCTGCTGCTGGAGAAAAGGCCACATGAGCGGTTGTAACGTAGTAGTCAGTACCACAAATTGCATGTTAAAGGCTATGGATGTGCAAGTACATGCAGTATTTAATAAGGGTGCCGAATAGGGGTTTGATGCTGCATGGGTGTGGCTGGGACGGAGCAGGTCACGTTAGCTCTCCATCCCAGGTGGTGTGCCGTGTATCCTCTGGTGTGTGGGTGGGTGGGTGGGTAAACCCAGGGTTAGGGGGTGGGTAAAACCAGGATTAGGGGGTGGGTTGAAGGAGGCTTAGGTGGTGGGTCAACCCATGGTTGATTGGTGGGTAAGTGATACCATAGTCAACTCATTTCCTTGAGGGTTCAGGGTCCGGGCTGCTGTTCATGCTGGTTTGCTGCGTACCACGAGCCTGGGCCATGAGGGGCATGCTGAGAAGAGGAGGGGAACAACAAGGTAGAGGACAGAAGCAACTTGCGTCAACTTGCCTTGTGATGCTTAGGTTCAGGAATGCGGAACCGGGGTGTTCCACCACTGAGCTCAAGCATTTGAATGGCAAGGGGTTATTTAATAGAGGATTGGGTGTGTAGCATTAGGGATGCTTGGGACAAAGCAAAGCAGTGTTCTTGTTGTGCGGACCTACCTATTCAATATTGCCTTCTGTGACTCATGCTTCACTTCCAGCTGCATGGTGACCATGAATGTGGACAAGTGGTTAAAGGTAAGGGCTCCGTGTAATCTTTACACCAACGGAACCCTTCCCACAATCCCACGCTGGAGAACGATACCTGGTCTCCGTGCGTAGCTCTCTCTCTCTCTGGACAAGTGGCATGCATAGATGCGTGTTGCCTTAAACTGTAACGTGCATGTATGCATACTGTTTGTCTGGATCTTATATTTAGATATAACCTATATGCCTGTGACTTGTAGTGTTGTGTAAAGCTAAAGCGTTCGCCCATGGTGCCCTGGCACCAGCAGTAAACTAAGCATTTAATGGAAGTTGGGGGAGCTGTGCTCTGTTTAGGAAGGTGGAACGAAGGACAAGGACATGAGGCCGGGTTCTTCTGCGGTGTCAAGCTCGTGTTAACGGTCGGGTTTGCGTATGGCCATTAGCAGGTCATGGAGATGTGCACAGCATGCAAGACTACGGTCATGGCCTATGCAGCCATCCATAACGAGGCATATGTGGGCAGGGAGGCATTGTGGGTCTGAATGGGTTGGTGGAGGGGTCAAAACATGGTCAAGGGTTTTTGGAATGGGCGGGCAAATGAAGGCCACGGACATCTTGGGTGGAATCCACCCTTCCATTTTGGCAATTATAAAACGCACATGAAGCTGTGATTATTGTTGCTTGTGACATAGCTTCAGCCACTGGTGAGGACGAGGCCATCATAGATATGTACACTCAGCACCGTTAGAACTCTGGTAGGGACTCTATTGATTCTTTACATGTGCGTGGCCAGGGTACATCATGTAGTGTTGAACACTCAGCCTGATCAGCTGTCTTGTCCACAGCAGGTAGCTGTGGTCAGACTCCGAGTCACTTGTGTTGTGGCTTGCATGGCTTCAGCCACTGTTGAGGAGGAGGCAGCTGTATGAATAAGAGGGCCTGTCTACGTCATTCGGACTCCAGGCTAGGACAGTGAACCTTATTTCACATGCCCCTTGTATCTATTGTATGGCTTCAGCACTTACCTGCATATCGATGCTTGAAACGTAGTCTGATCAGCAGTCTTGTCCACAGCAGAGGGCTGATGAAAATTGTGTAATGCACAATACATACCTGTAATAGTATGCAATAATACAGCTCCCTTCCCCCTGCCAGTGACTGCCGTCTACATTCTTGAGTTAAGATTGCTGACAGCGGCTGGCGGAAGGGAGTTGTATAACTATAAAAGGTGTATATGTGCAACCTGGCCCTTGGTCAAGCTGTGGGGATAGTTAGATAAGGTCCTGGAATTGGCAACGTCCTAGGGGATAAAGTTAGGTTGACAAATGGGGTGCCTAATACCATTCAACTAGCAAGTGTGACTGAAATCCACATGGGTAGCAGAAGGGAAGGCAGCAGTGCTCATGTGGAGTCGTACCAAGACAGAATTTAATTGAATATTAGCTTGCCGGGGTTTGACCAAGGTCTGAGTGAAAGGACTGACCAGGGGTTTGACCAGCAGGGTCTGAGTAAATGGCCTGACCAGGGATTTGACTACCTGTGGCCCTCAATAGTAGATGGCTGTAGTAGTGCTAGCGCCCTGGTCCCGCGGATGGACCAGTGGAGGGTCAATATGACCATTTGGGAGGTGGGCAGGTTTGCTGCTAATGGATGAACGGCTATGAACTGATGATTGTGGATCATGCCCTCATGTTCTGTACTCACGCATCAACAGCCCATCTGCTGGGCTGGAAGTAGGATCTGAGCCAAGTCCGGTGCTTGTTGCGTCACGGTTCAGATTAGAAGAAGGGGCATGTAAGGTGTCTGGAAGGTGTGAGGAAGCATATGTCTTGCTTGGGTGGGTAGGTGTGACAAGTACGGCTTGGGTTAGATGGATTGAATTTGATGAGGGTGAGTGGGTGTGGTAATTGCAATGGGATGAAGCTAGTGCCGGTCTCTTTAGTTGCAGCAGATCACCAAACACCCATGAAGCTGTGATTGTGCCATCGCTTGCACATCTTTAGCCGCTGCTGAGGAGGCGGCTATTATAGATATGTACACTCAGGACTGTTTGACCTCTGGTAGGGACTTTATTACTTCAAAGTGCGCGGCCAGGGTACACTATGTAGTGTTGGACACTCAGTCAGATCAGCTGTCTTGTCCACAGCAGCTGACTGTCGTTCAACAAGATCGCCACTTGTGTTGTGGCTTGCATGTATGGCTTGAGCCACTGTTAATTTTCAGGCACTGTATGAATAAAAGGACGTGTCCACGCCGTCTGGACTCCAGCCTAGGACCGTGAACCTTGTTTGACATGCCAACATAGCTATTGTATGGCTTCAGCGGTTATGTGCATGTTGGTGCTTGAGACTTGATCTGATCAGCAGCAGATGGCTGATGATGTGCATTAGAAGCCTGTGTTCAAGATTGCAGACAGTGGTAGGGGGAAGGCAGCTGTATAACTATTACTGGTATGTATGTGCAACCTGGCTCCAACCCGGGGTCAAAATGTGGAGATAGATAAATAAGGTCCTTTAACAACCGGGCTTTTGAGTTGGGTACGTAGGTGCCATGGGTGCATTAATAGTTTCATTGACAACCAAAATCTCGTTTGCAGCAGCTGTCTGTCCTTCCTTGCAAAGCTTGTGCTAAGGACGAGGCCGCTTTGTTTTGGCTCTCGCAGTGTACATAAAATTCAACAGCATGTGGTTAATAACCCTGTGGCCGCAGTCATATCTACATTATGCTATGATTGTAACTGTGTAATTGCTTTGGGCCAATCATCCAATCATCTGAGAAACCTAACACAACGAATGCTGTTTTTAAGTGCGAGCTGGTCCTAAGCAACCTTAGCCTGCTCCTGTCTGGGCCGGTATCACTAGATACTTGCTTAGAAGTGCAGGCAAAGATTGGCTTAGTAGCAGTAGCCATTGTTTAGGATCTCCAGCATTAACTGCACTGGCATTTTTGTTGCCAGTAGTGAACTACCTGGGATGGCCTGAGTTCTTAGTGCAGGTAATAGTACTATAGATAACTGATAGAACTGATAGTACTGATAGAAGCAGCAGTCCTCGGGCCTTGCACTTTGCTGGTTAGGCCACCTATTAGCCTTGACCTGCATGTGCTATGGCCCAACAGACCTTCATCCAAAGGTCAAGCTTGAATTGATACTGATATGGGGTAGCTTCATGCGCAGCCAGATGCGATTACAATATGAATATAATGGTCCTTGCATTTTAGTGTGGTTGCTGCTGTTGAGGTTGAAATTGAATGGGCACGCTTTCACGCAGTCACACCCAGGAACTTGATACCTTGATGATGCAGGAGTAGCTGCATCTCATCGCCTTTTTGCATCCAGGGTCCGTATTGATGGAATGAGAGTGTTCCCAACTAAGAGTGTTGAGTTGCGGGATAGGGTAAGAGCTCCCATCCATTTTCCTTTACTTGGTGTTGCGGCAGAGGGGTGCATTGGTCAATCAAGCTGTGGGCATGGTTGAACAAGGTGAAGCAATAAGCTGGGCTTATGATTTGGGTATGTGGGTGGCATGGGCACAGTGAATGTTCAGTCATAACATCGTATGTATCGTTCGCAGTAGCTGCTTCATGTGGTAGAGGAGCAAACATGGTTTTGTTCTTTGCCAAGCTGCAGCCAGTCCTATGGGCCAGGCAGCATGTAGGCTATCATAGGTGGCAAGACTGCACCCCTGCCTACAGTTGTCCAGCTTGTGGCTACGCATGTGCGCACAGTCAGTCCATTTTATCCTAGGGCTTACTGTATATTTGCTAGGGCCCTAGGCTTTGTAGGCGGGCAAGAAGTCCTAGCTGCACTTGCCCTTTCCGACTCCTCAGGATTATGCGGTAGGAGCAGACCATAGGCATCACTCTCATAGTGAATGACTGAGGTCCTCGATAGTGGCGCACTCAATCGTAGCCTACGATTGTGGCTATACTGAGCACCCAACTGGGTCATGGTGGTGCTCGGGTGTGCTAGCAGTGCTGCTGGAACCAGATCCTGCACCAGAGCTAGGCCCAGCACCGCGATCACTGGCATCCATGGGATTAGTCAGCTGGGTCTCCTTGAAGGTCGGGGTCTTGGCGGATTTGATGGCAGATACGTTGCCAAGCAGTGAGAGTGAGTAGCCCTGCGTAGTGTTAAGGAAGAGGCGGTACTAGCACACGTGGTGTGTTTCCCCCTTACCCTGTCCTCCCAATCCAATCAAAACATATAAATGCGCACAGATGGAGCTACCTGATGCCTGCTCTCATGGTTGCTGCGGATGTGCCCTGCTGCTGGAGTTTCTGTCCGTGTTGCCAGATCTTTTGCATGTGTTGCGTGGCGCAGATTGCCAATTTCTGGACTGTTTGCTTCAGATGTTTGCCGCTGATGCCGAGCCTGCGGAGCGGAGCGAGAGTGTAGTCTTCGTATGCCAGGGCTAAAGGATGCCATAGAATCCTCCCATGGAAACGTAAACAAGCGCCCGGATGGGCTGCTGTATAAGCCGGTACGGGGAAAGCTACCCGCCGAGTTCTGGATAGTCGACGTCAAGATATGCAGGGACACCGAACCAGATGCTACGCAGAACAGAGCAGAGGCTCAACATCAACAACTGATTGACAGTATAAAGACAGTGATACCCAACGCTAAAGTTCACTATATGCCCATACTCGTGGGAGTAACACTCAGGAATTATGATCGGACAGCATCGTTCCTCCGAGAGCTAGGAGTGCGTGACTCCAGCCTAAACCAATGCCTAGTCGACCTAAACCTAGGTCTAGAGGCCTAGAGGCCGTGAGGCCGTGCGGGCCTTACAAGCTATCTACAGAGTCGAGAGGGCACAATAGTGCAAGAAAGCACCAAGATACTCACGCCGAGCAGCAAGCTAACACAGGTAGGTGGGCGGAAGCCCACCCACCATAGGATCACATCCTACAGCATGGTAAGGGATCCGTGTAATCTTTACACCAAGGAACCCTTCCCACAATCCCACGCTGGAGAACAGTACACGGTCTCCTAGCATAGATCTCTCTCTCTCTCTCTTCGTATGCAGTGCCTGCCACTCCTACTAGAATGACCACAGTGTGAACGACGGCGGTCGGGTGCTGCTTGTACCAAGCACCACAGTGCGCAGCTCCTCGTATGTGCTCAACCCCTTGCAGTCATTACCAACGTAAGCATGCTTGCAGAAAGCAGGCTTGCTTTTTGTGAGAACCTCTATGTTGGTAATGGCTTGATGGGCAACACGCAGAGCCAAAACACCTCTGGCATGGGCAAACTTAGCTGAGCTCTTTTGATATGCAAACCTGCCATGGGTTGTTTGAGCCAGTCATTGAAAATTCAAACGTCTCACTGGCAGCCCAGGGACCGGCAGCCATTGAAGATAATACCCATGTGACTTCTTCAACAAGGTTGTTAGCTACCGCGTAGGCGTGTGCCACTTCTGTGAGCATATCTGGCAGATTCTGGCTAGTCCGCAGATGGCGGATGCTTTTGCACCAATAGTTTGTGTCCTTGCTTGCAAAACTGAGTTCAGCAGCTGTATGGCTACTGTAGATGGTGCTTCTGAAAGGGCGGATGAACGTTGTGTACAACTACTTGACAGCGAGCCCATGCAGTCACCATGTATGTGGGTCCATTGCATTCAAAGGGTGTTTGGAATCTGACCAACTGTGAATGGGCAATGAGCTGGGAATCAGCAAGGCTGTGAATGATGGTGTATTTCCAAATAAGAGCTGATGGGGCAAGAAGCGAAAGGAAGGCAGCAAGCCTGATTAAGGGTCAGGTCCTGACCAGAAGGGGGCTTGGATAGATTGACAGCTGAATAGATCGACTTAATGGGTTATTTCATTCTTGTAACTTCATAGCTGTATATACTCGGATCATGCAGATGGGAAAGGGGTCCCAGGAAGCATTACTCAGTCTGCACCAAGCCCCGGGGTGTTGGGCTGCGCCAAAGCAATTCTGACACCCCACGCTAGAACCTCAAACCCAAGCAGCCTCATTGTTTTCCTCCATGTCAAAAAATGTATCACTAATGCTTACTCCTCTGGAAGGAGCAAACAATGTGTTACATTTTAACATGTTTATTCAAAAGAATCATGCAGACCTGCTGCAGGTGTTCATTCTTGCTGAGCAGTCAGATTCTTCCTCACCTCCTGCTGCTGCTGTTGTTGCGGTTGCTCCCTTGCAGATGCACAGGATGACTTCAGGCATCTCCAGGAGAAGCTCCAGCCATACTTCAAAGCCCCTCAACCTCCCCCTCTAGACAAGGTGGTGGTGCTGAAGGGGTTCTTCTCACCAGAGACTTGTGATAAGATCATTCAGACTGCTGAAGAGTATGCAGATGATCATGGTGGATGGACCAGTAGCAGGCATAAGAACTATCCCACTGTGGATATATCAACTTTGGTAAGCCTCTCCACCCACTCATGGGCTTAGCCATTCTCCACCCACTCATGGGCTCAGCCATTCTCCTGTAGAAAGGTTGCATGTGGACCTCATGCCTAGGCCGATTTGTTGTCATGCATGCATGCTGGAGACAATTCGTTTTCTGTTTCACCTTGCTGCTCTTTGTGAGGTGCTCGAGGTGCTGGCCCTAGGCAATTGCTGCTGTATGTATGGCATACCATGAGGTGTTACCATTGTGTGAACTGCCTTCAGTGTATCCAAGTCGATTGATGTTGTGCTTACAGCTGATAAATCTGCATTTGCTCGATGCAGGAAATCAAAGAGCTCCACCACTTCTTCTTGCACACTACATACCGGAGGATCATTCCGGCTACAGAGCACAGCTTTGGACTCGCATCTGCCCGGACGTACCCAAGTGATATGTTCGTGGCCAAGTATGAACCCAAGGCCACAGCTGAAAGGGTTACTACTTTAGAAGAGAGAAACTCGGGTGGACAGAACAGTATGCCAGGAGAAGGGGAGCACACAAATGACGGCGAAGTGAACGGCACATCCACGTCCGCACCACCAGTAATGAGCCAGAGCTCATTAGCAGCACATGTGGATGAGAGTGAGTTCTCATATATAATCACACTGAATGATGATTACAAAGGTGGTGGAACAAGCTTTGTGCATTCTAGGGAGGTGGTACGGCCACCAAAGGGGTCTTTGATTTTGCTCAGTGGGAGTAACATGCATGAGGGGCTAGCTGTGACGGAGGGTACAAGGTACATAGTGACAGGCTATCTGCGGTATGCTGGACCAATCAATGGGTAGAGATTGATACAAACTGGGGCCAAGGGGCATCTCCTGAACGTATGGGCTGGATTGAGTGTATGTTTGGCTGGATGTGCCTAGGTGTATTATGTATGACAGTTCTGCATCTCTGCTTATTGAGATCTACGTTACCAAGTGTGGCTGCCGGCTGCGTAAGGTTATCCAGATTCAAATTACAAGATAGACAGGCCCTGGTTATGGTGTGATGCATAACATTGTCTCAAGG
The DNA here is from genome assembly GCA_963556185.1 of Pseudopediastrum boryanum. Taxonomy (NCBI): domain Eukaryota; kingdom Viridiplantae; phylum Chlorophyta; class Chlorophyceae; order Sphaeropleales; family Hydrodictyaceae; genus Pseudopediastrum; species Pseudopediastrum boryanum. Next base: position 1,964,709 of record OY744512.1, on the reverse strand, counting down.
CTGGAAAAGAAGGGGAGACAGCAGAGGGATGATTGGCTGGGCCGGGGGGAGGGGGAGCGATCACACACGGATGATTGGCTGGGCCGGGGGGGGGGGGGAGCGATCACACACTAAGAGCCCTTAGACAGACCGAATATAAACTGGGCCCGTTTGGTGAGGTTGAAGCAGCAACAATAAGGAAAAATGGATGCACACAGTGCATTGTTCCACATTGTTCAGGAGGTCAGTTGAGCCGGCTCAGGCCCGGCAGCTCAAGGTGTCATAAGGAACAGCGAGCTGGTACACCTTGACATGATGGAATTGAAGGCCGGTGGGCTCATGTGGAGTGATACAAAGACAGGTAGCAGACAGAAGCTTAGGTTTAAGTGAAGGTGCCTCTCCTAAGTTTAGCTGGGACATTATATTACTACCTTTGTGAATCCAGGCCAGGACGGGTAAAGGTATTGAGCTTGGGCAATGGAAGGTCCAAAACACCGCCTCAAAGTCTAAGATCGAGCCTGCCTTTAGTTAGGCTTGTCCAAGAAAGAACCCGTGCATTCTTGGTGAAGTGAACTCCCACACGACCTGAACTTCAGTACCACAACTACACTGGATGGGTGTGTGTGTGGGGGGGGGCAGATTAGATCCATCCCAAGTTGGGTGCTGTGTACCCTCTGGTGTGTGGGATGGTCGGTGGGTAAAACCAGGATTGGTCAGTGGGTCGAACCATTGTAGGGAGGAGGTTGAACCAGGGTTAACCGATGGGTCGAACCAGAGTTGGTGGATGGGTCAAACCATGGTTGGAAGGTCGGTCAAACCAGGGCTAGTCAAGCGTGCCAGGGTCAAACAATGGTCGAGGGTCTTTTAGGGTTTAGGGTCAGGACTGCTGGTCGCTGTGCTTTGCTACATACCATGAGCCTGGGCCGTGGGGGTGTGCCGAGAAGAGGGGGAAACAACAAGGTGGAGGGCAGAGGCAACTTGCCTTGTGATATTTGCCCTGAGCTTTGGAACAGGGGTGTTTCACTGCTCAGTGCAAGCATCTGGGTGGCAAGGTGTTGTATCAGAGGGGATTGTGTTACTTCCATTGCACAACAGCAATACCACTGCACAAATGGGTAGACGTGTTGAATTTTGGATCTAGTTGATGATACCGTGCAATATCAAATCTTTTAGACCCATAAGGACGCAGTAGTGACTTGTAAGGCATAGCACTGGTCTGGAATCCAGCCTACAAGTTTGGCAACTTTGAGCCCCAGTTAAGCTGAGTGAGTCAGCATGTGTTGGAAGGGTCAAGCAACAAGGATGAACTGCCACATGATAGGGCTAGTATATGAGTGACAGTGTTCCCAACTAGGAGTTGCTCGAAAGGGTAAGAACTCCAACCTCTTTCACTTGGTGCCCTCTGCACCAAGGAGTGCAAGCAGTCGTTAGGGGGGGGCATACTTGCTTTGAAGGTAAGGTAACGAAGTCCACTTGGTTTGGGTCTGTTTCCGGTTCACTAAAAGTGCAAGATAAGGCAGCTGAGTTGTCCAGGCCCCCTTGGGCTGTGACAAGGGAACCTTAGGATCATACGTACTGTTACCGCCGAGGGTCTAGCTTCTCCCGAGTCTCTCACTAAAAACTTTACAAGGTATGGGTTGCTTTGGGTACATTAACAGCAAACTGCTTCTTTTCAGAAGACTTCAGGTGAATGTGCTTCCAGTAGCAATTTTGGTTGGGATCCAACCTGACGATATCTGAGCATGTGGTAAGCCTGAGGATTCAGATGGGCAGTACCAGCCCAATGATAGGTGACCGTATGGTCGGTAGGCCCCTACTTAAAAGATGGTTTTGAGTGGTCAGTGGCTATCTCAATTAGCTGTTTTTGAATTTGGGCAAATAGCATGCAGCATCTGGTGAGTCCCACGTTACTTTCTTCCCAAAGGGATGGCTTGACCCCTGAACCTAGCTGTATATTAACTCGATAAAGGTTGAGAAGATGTGCTGGCTTTAACCAAAGCACAAATAGCACGAGAGCCACAACCACTGGTCACTAGTGTAACTCCGCGGTCTGCAGAATATAGGCTGTGATTGCCAATGGTGTGTGCTGGCCAGTGCCATCAATGTGGTCAGCATCTCTAGAGAGCAGGGTGGCTTCGTGTCCAGAGCAACCAGCACCTCTAGAGAGCAGGGTGGCTTCGTGGCCAGAGCGACCAGCATCTCTAGAGAGCAGGGTGGCTTAGTGGCCAGATCCATGTAGGCTCTCCACAGCTCATTCAGTGTGTTTGTGAACTATCCAATGCTGTACAATGCTGGTGAATTCCCAAAGGATTCCCAATACATACCCTGGTTGCCAGCATGTCTGAGCTGTTGGTCAGCACATCCAGGACTAGCAGTCCCTCGCAGCAAATCCCCTGAGGCTTGAGCTGCTGCTGCACCTGCTGTCGCAGAAGAGGCTCTGATAGCAGTGCTGCCAGTTGCAGCCTCACTGGCAGCAGCATCAGCAGTACTAGCATCTGCTCATGGGACGGACACCAAGGCACAGCGGTAGGTCAGCAGGGATGAGCCGCGCAGACAACTGCCAGAGGGCTGCATACTTAAAGCAACTTTAGTTGGGAGCTATGCTGTCGTGCAGCAGCAAGTCGCCCCAAGTGTATGCACAGGGTGGACCCCAGGGACACCTCCGCCCCAATGATGGCATGGCGGACATCCATGCAGTAAATGGCTGGTATGTGATATCCAGGACTGCATCATTGCAGCCACTCTCTCACAAAGCATTCATTACCTGTGGCCCTCAATAGTCAATGGCTGTAGTAGTGCTAGCGCCCTGGTCCCGCGGACCAGTGGAGGGTCAATATGGACCATTAGAGGTGGTCAGGTTGGCTGTTGATCGGTGGGTTATGAACATGCAATGCCGGGTCAATATGGACCATATTGGGGGTGGGCAGATGGGCTGTTTATCGGTGGGTTATGAACATGCATTGCAGGACGTCTGTGCCCGGAGTAAGGTCTATCAAAGCCAGGTCTGGTGCTTGTTGTGTCACCCCTCACACTCATGTCTTGTTTCAGCACGTAGGTGCCACAAGTACGTTTTAAGTTGAATGGGTTGAAGAGGAGGGTGGGTGAGTGTGGTGGTTGCTATGGGATGAAGCTAATGCCGGTCTTTCCACAGCAGTTGATCGAACACCCATGAAGCTGTGATTGTCATTGCTTGCACAGTTTTACCATGGCTGAGGATGAGGCTGTCGTAGATGTGTATGTTACTCAGCACCGTTAGGTCTCTGGCAGGGTCTCTACTGGGTCTTTACATATGCCTGGCCAGGTTACATCATTTAGTATTGGACACTCAGTCCAGTCAGCGGCCTTGTTCACGGCAGATGGTTGTGGTCTGTGCATTGGGCCACTTGTAGTGTGGCTTGCATGGCTTAAGCCAATATTCTTAAAGAGGCAGCTGTACGAATATCAAATGGTTGCTCCATAGCCTCTGAGCTCCATGGACGCACCCATGAAACTTAGTATGATCAGCAGTCTTGTCCACATCAGATGGTTGAAGCATACTCAAGTACTGAAAGTCGCGTTCTTTCTTGCAAAGATTCAGCCAGTGGTAAGGAGGAGGCAGCTTTACGGCTAGTAGAAAATGTGTGTACAATCTGGCTGCAGCCTGTGGTGAAGCCTATGGGCAGGGGGAGATAAGATGCGACGTCTTAGTATAAATTGTTTAGTTCACACATGGTGGTTGAAAACAACAGTCTACCCTGTCGTCTGATCCGTAGCAGGTGGCTGATGTGGTACTCTAGCGTTTGCACCTTGTGTTGTTGCTGGCATAACTTCAGCCAGGGGTTGAGGAGGAGGCAGCTATACCTTAGCTAGCATAACTATGTGTGTGCAATCTGGCTGCAGCCTGTAAAAGGAAGTTCGATTGAGGCGACGCAGCCTGTGGTGAAGCATATGGGCATGGGTAGACAAGATGCCATGCCTTAAATGTTGGTTAGGTGTACGTGGTTTTTGAAAAGAACAGTCTGGCCTAATGGCTGCTCTCCAGCAGGCGGCTGATGTGGTACCCTAGCGCTTGCATCTTGTGTTCACTCTTGCACAACTCCAGCCACTGTTGAGGAGGAAGCAGCTGTTTGGCAATTATATGTATGTACATCTGCTGGTTGCAGCTCGAGGTCAAGCTGTGGGCATTGTTACATAAGGTGAAACCAGTAAGCTGGGCTTATGAGTTGGATATGTAGGTGGCATTGGTGCAATGAAAGTTCAGTATTGACAGCAGTTTCGTTTGCAGCAGCTGGCTGTGTGTGCGGTGCAGCAGACAACAAGTTTGTTGGTGCTTGCCAAGCTTCAGCCAGTACTAGGGCCCGGGTAGAAAGTAGGCTCACTCTCTTATGCGTTGCCATGCGCAGGGCTAAGTAAGCCGTTGTCTCAAGCCGGGTATGATATCGTAATCTCATAGCTTGAATTGATACATATGAGCGGACATGTTGGTAAACAGCCTTGTAAACAGCCACATGCCCCAAGAGCGCACTGTCAATGCCGCAGTTAAAATATTCTGTGCTTGTTTTTAATGATATTGCTGCTGATTGGGGTTGAAGGCTATCATAGGTGTATATACGCTGTTTACATGTATCTTCACGCCTGTCTACAGTAACAGTGTGTGCATGCTTAGATGCAGCAAATGGCTTTAGAGGCTATTAGGTCATGTGTTGGTGCGTGGTTGAAAAGCAGAGGCTGATCAGCAGTCTTGTCCCCAGCAGGTGGGCTGAAGTTGATCTGCAATTGGTAGGATGTGTCCTTTCTTGCAAACCTTCAGCCAGTGCTACTGAGGAGGCAGCTTTACCGCTATCATAGTGTACATACGATCCATCCAGCCTGTGGTTGCGCCTGTGGGCACAGTCAGATTATGCTAGGGCTGACTGTGTATTTCATGCAGGCATAGATTCCTAGCTTTACTTGCCGTTCCTGAATCATCAGGAGTAGGGCGTAGGGGCACATCATATGCATCACACTCATAATGGATGACAGGGCTGCTCAGTAGTTCCACCATTGTTGCCTACATTTGTGGTTCTACTGAGCACCTCTGTGACCTAGTATGACACTGGGTCACGGTGGTGCTTGGGTGTGCAAGCACTGGTGCTGGAACTAGCTCCTGCTCCCAACAGATCTGATATGAAAACCCGCGGGCCTCCAAGTAAAAACCTCTCACTCACAGTCATATAGGAAGTTAGCAGTGACGCATGCGTAAAATTGCCTTTGTAAAAGGCAAGCAATCTGACCGCTACTCTTTGTTTACGAACAACCATCCATATCAGCTATGTATATACTATGCAAGTGCGCCGAGGTCGTGCCCCGCGGGGCCTGCAAGTTTGCGACTCCGTGCGCCCCATGATGACCAGATGTACAAGCCTGGTTAAGGCCAGACAAGCGCGCAACAAAAAACGACGAGATGACACTATATCTACAGCTTCTGAAAAGCTACAGTGCAAGTTCTGGCTAGCTGTCGCGCATCTTTGCAGAGGCGGTACACGGCACTCGGTTCAGCGTGGTGACATATCTTTATTTTTGGAGGAGGGCCGTGGCTTTTCATATCAAATCTAATGCCAGCATTTAAGATATTTGAAGAGAGAGGCTCAGATCGGCATGCCTTTTCCCATCTAGGGTTTTGCACATATGTGCATGTTGATGGGTTTTGCCTTCATCATAGCCCTCTTATTAAATTGGCCTGGGTAGTGTGCAAAATTGCCAGAGTCACCGCAGTGACAGTTTAGCCTTTGACTAGCCCAGTCCAGTTAGGGTTTAGTAGTGCCTTAAACCCTGCCATATCTTCAGCAACTGAGCTTATGCACACTAAAGTAAGGAAGAAAGATACCCCCAATATAGAGCTCCCAATAGGGAGACGGCCACCCCTAACACGACCCCTGTGCGTTTTCCTGCACTACTTGTTTTCGAGCTACTCGGACGGAATGAGTACTGGGGGCTGCTTGCCTGCTTGTGGTTCGGGCTCATGCCAGATGTCCCAGACAGCGGTGTCATCTACCGGGGCGCCATTGTTGTGTGGTTTTGGACAGACCATATTGTAGAGGGCTAGGACATGAGTGATGGCTCTTGCTTGCATTAGTCGTTGACCCAGGCAGTCGCGACGCGAGCGGATATTGATATATTAGCGACAACCCGATCAGGAAAGGGTATAAAATGTCCTGCACATAATACACAAGAGTGCACATGTTTCAGGCAGAGGGAGGACACGGAAGTGTGCATGCAGTGCATCCCCACGTATAGAAATCTGTGTGTAGACGGTTCCTGGTGGAATTTAGTGGGGTTTTAGATCAGGACATGTGTTTTCCCTGTGCTAGCATCGAGATGTGCTGATGGTCTGTGGGGGTTGTCCCCGCATCAGCTGAACATACTATTGCATTGCTGGTCATACGTCGCATATCTGAATGGTGGTCTGTGGGGGATGTCCCCGCATCAGAGAACACTTATGATGGCATATCTTGGGAGCAGCACGGGGCGTAAGCTGGCACCCTTTTGGAAGGTATGGAAAAGTGTGCTCGGCTAGTATGCTAGCATGGGTGACACTGGAAGATATGGTGCAGCGCTGACGAGTCAGGTGGTTGGGCTGGAGGTGGATTGTTGGGCATGAGTTGGACCTTTGAGGTCGTGCTCTGGAGGGGGGAAACCTCACTCAGTAGGCCTACTTCCTTAATTGTACGCCACTCAATGTAGAGTGAGCGTAGATGTTAACATGTTAACATATTAGCGGCCCTTCCATGTTGGCACTGCGTTCTCACCCCACGTCCATGCCCCTGGATTAAGCTATTGATGTTAATCCCCGCCGCATATGAACTTACAGCATATCAGCATTCTGTTAGCGCAAAAGTTATCGTGGGATTATATATGCCATTGGTGTCAGGTCTGCATGGCAGCAGGATGTTTATAGTCCAACCATGGCAGGACTATCTTTTTCATTCTGCTTTTGCTGCAGTGTGCTCTTAGTCACCATGCATCTTGGTATAAAACGCAGAGACAGTACAAAGGGCCGGTGGCCCTGTACCGCATACATAAAAAGCACTTAAGCCTTTGGAATCCCAGATATTGCCCCGAATTTTTGAGAGGCTTATGAAACACACCGAAAGTTACGACAAAAACAGGGAGGGGCTTTGACAGCGTGTTAGCGCTGGGCCCTAGCGGTGACTTCCCGCGAGAGCGCTCAGGCAGCAGAGATATACGCATATGTAGCTCGTAGCGCGACAGATATGCTATTGGAATGTCTTTTGTGCCAATCTACTAGAGATCAGCTAGTCATGCATCATTTCGGTACCTGATGCGGTGTCACCCCGCAAGGGTCGCTCCTCAAGAGCTTGCGCGTTCATTTTCAATTTCAACCAGCACAAGGAAAGAAAACGAGTAGGTAACATTTATGCCCTAGCACGCAGCCGACCATTCATGGCCAAGTTCGCATTCGGCACTCGCCAGCATTACCGACATGACAGTCTGCATGGCTAAGCTCGTGGGGTCCCCTCCAGCACAGAAACCAAAAGGCTTTTGTAACTCGAAGCAAGGACGGCTGAAAAATGCCCCAGTGCCTCCGATGCAGCGACATTAGCCGGTTAACAGGCATAATCCAAAATAAACAAACACTTAGGGTATATATGCAAGTATTCCCAGCCATGGGCTATTGGCATTGAAGAATTCGGGGCACTCACATTGCGCCCCTGGGACATGTGGCTGTATGTTGGTGCTCATTGCACTCAATACTGGGCCATAACAGAGGTACTTGCTGTCTTTCCCAGATGTAGGTGCCATTGGGGAAGGCATGGTGCATGTATCTAGTGAGCGTAGAAGTTAACATGTTAACATGACGGGACCATGCTCTGAGACCACTTGGATGTTGTGTACTTTGACATCAAATTTGCAATCGCCGTGGTCGAAAATGGTTCCCTAGCAACTTTCAGGACCCACGTTGGACAACAAGCGCCAAGATTACAGGTGCTCCTTGAAAGATGTGCAGTTTGATTGCTCGTGATCGTGCTATACACCGGTTGCCTGACTGCCGTTTGAAAGGCATCGATAGAATGCTGTCAGGGTTGATTGGATGGTCCTATCGTGTAAGCAAAGGGCCGGGCACTAGGTGGCATCCGGCATGCCTGCTAAAGGCCAAAGCAAACATATGTTATTTCTGCCCCAGGTCGTTTGCATCAACTATTGCTAAGATAACATGCTGGGTTACACCGCCATCCTGGGAAGCATTTACGGGTGGCATCTCAAGCGAGACTCTGGCCTGCGCTTAGGAAACTGTTCAAAGGCAATATCCGGAGCTGTGCGCGGGCCACAATACGTAACACATCGGTTTTGATAGCCCTACAAACTGGTTCCCGCTTGTGCAAAACGAAGTCTAACCCGCCCTCCAACCAGAACAGATTAGGAATGGGTATAGGGCGGTGCCTTCGCAAAGCAGGCCCAATCGTGCAATAGCTGCTCGAGCTTTTGCAAGTGAAAACATTTTGACATATGAACATTGTTCCGGAGTGAGAAGTGCCGAGAGGACCAGAAAGTGACTATCTCAAAAGGTCGCTTAAGGGGGAAAGGGAGTAAAAAGTGAGCCCCCCGGATTTTGCTGAAACTTTGTAGAAGGCATCTCCCAAGGTATCCTAACGCTAAGAGGCTAATGAAAACGCTGGCCTTCTGCTCGTAGCGCACCCACCAACGCTGCTGACGTCTGCATGTCATGACCGATGTCAGCCTTGGACAACCTTGCATGGGCGATATATATGCATGGGCATTTTCCTTCACATGCTTATCACGTGTATGGTTTTGAGCACTGCCCATTTGCCGGTCAATGGCGTTAAAGAGGCCTAAATGTGCCCTCAAACTCCGGCACCTGAGGATTTTCGGAATACTGGTATGCAGCTATAGCAAGGCGCCAGGAGTTGCTCCAAAATAGCGTAATCCTCCGGAGTCCACTAGTTCTAAAGTATGGTGCTAAAAAATCTAAGTCCGAACATTTGGGGGTTCACGCTCAGACCTAGTACTCAGCAATGGCGATGTTTAGCGAGAATAGCTTATATACGAAACTTAGTTCCAATGTTAGATCAAGAATGTTTTTGCACGGATCTTTCAGACTAGTGGATAAAGTAGGATTCCCTTCGTCCCGACCAATTCCTGGCTCCTTACAGCGTATGTGCCAAGCAGAGGCCGCTTCCGATACAGGCCGGCCGAAACCCTGGGTCCGGCAACTCTTCCTATTCCGCCACCAGGGTAAGGTCAGATGGACCCTTTGACCGTGCCCAGACGCTCAAATGACCCAGCCAAGCTTTTTTGGCCCCTACTGACCCCCTTCTAGATTGCGCCAGGATTTACTCCCTTTTCCCCTTAACTGGTCGAAAGACTCGGTACGTTCACGTCATGGTGGTCAGGCAGGAAACCTGCAGTGACAGCATCGCAGTTGAAACACCCTTTTTACCCGGACAGCACCAAATTTCATCTTTTGAGCCACCTGCTGCGCCCTGCTAGGTTGTGCTTATATGCGTAAGGACTGTTCATGCCCGCTGTCACACCATCAATCAGAGCTTGTTTCGTGCTGCAAACCAGCAGCAACAGAGTGAGCAGATGTGAGAGCTCCAGCAGCTGGCCATCAAAACCAGACAATCTGACTGCATCCGAAGGCCCCCACGGATCATTACGATACGTCCGACTATTTAGAAGATGCATGCCACACCATTGCAAGGCTTGCTTTAGCTTTGCCGATGCTGGTGACCAGATGCTTGGACGAAAGCTTGGAGAAACGCTTTGTAAGTGTCCTGGTGGCCAGATTCAGGCTCATGTACGTGTAAGCAATAATGTTGATAAAGTGGAGGTGTGCTTTTGGCTCTGGAAGGTGCTTCTCGCGGAAAGTCCGCCAGACGTGGTTGAGGGGACTTAAGAGTAAGAGCAAACCATTAGCAGGGCAGTAACGAACCAGCCACCCCAGTAGCCCAACATCCGAGACAGATTGAGCCGTAGCCCACCCACACCTTCATCTCAATGGTAGGGGTTCGAATGTACGTGTCAAAACGGCCCCTACCTCAACCCCACGCGGAAGGGCAATCCAAGCCCTTCTGGCATAGATCTCTGTCTCTCTCTGCGACCGTGTATTTTTCTCCAGCGTGGGATTGTGGAAAGGGTTTCTAAGTGCAAAAATTACACGGATTCCTTACCATTTTGTGGGATGTGATCCTGTGGTGGGTGGCTTCCGCCCACCTACCTGTGTTACCTTGCTGCTCAGCGTGAGTATCTTGATGCTTTCTTGCACTCTTGTGCCCTCTTGGCTCTGTAGATAACATGTAAGGCCCGCACAGCCTCTAGGTTTAGGTCGACTAAGCATTGGTGTAGACTGGAGTCACGCACTCCTAAGCCCAGCATGCAATCCCATGCAGCCACATTCATACCACAGCCAGCAACCAATGGGCCTTGCTCAATGGAATCCAATGCTTACTCCAATGCATTCATATCTTCAAGCATGCAGCAGCAGGCACAGAACCCCGCCATTGTAAGCCAAGGGGAGACAGCACCAAGTTACCTCATATATGAGGAGTATGCCAAGCCAAACGGGCTTGCATACAAGCAGCTGGGGCCCTAGTTGCAAAGAGAAACATCTAGTTACTTTTGAACATTGTGGCAGGTTGCTTTTGCGCGCACCTAGTGTCTTTGATGTCTCTCAACATAACCAACTGGTGGTTTACTGATAAGGAGTGAAGACTGAACTAGTCGTGTTATAGTTTCGGTTGCACTAGTTGCTGACTGAATGGCTATGGACAATCACATACATGTGGGTTTCAGGGAATGGATGTAACAGTATGTTTGTTGCCCTCTAGGGAATGCATGTAAGCCCTAGCTGTTCTCTTGTGCGTGACCTTCTAGGTGGGCCTAATATCCTAGCTGCAGGAAGCAATGAGGTGAAGCCCGCAACGGCCGATCTACAGTTTAATAGCTAGAGAAAGCTGTAGTACCAAATCTCTGACCCTGGCCCATGGCTGGCATGGGCCAGGGTCAGAGATGTATGTGGTGCCAATTATAATAATGCATGTTCCGCCATTAGCAGAATAATGGTACGCCACCAACCAATTTGCGTAGGTGCAAACAACAGTATTACTATTATTACATTTCATGATATGCCATAGCAATAAGTGCCATAGGCCCCGCACCTCAAGCTGTCACAAAGAACAGCGAGGTGGAACAGAATACGGGTAAACTTCGACATGTATGACAATATATGCCTAAACATGAGGTCCAGCAGCTAGGTCAAAATCACCCAAAACCTCCGCTGTAACATTAACAGTATAACATTAACAAGGTCTGCACCCGGCGTAAGTTGATCAACTGATCAACAATGAGGGTGTTAAGCTTGGGCAAGAAAAGGCCCAAAGAGATTTAAGCTGGCTCACTAAGACAAAGCTTGCAGGGCTGCACCTTGGCCAGTGGTGCAGCCCAGTAATCGACCAGATGTTACCTGGCAAAGGTGGAGGTGGGAAGAGCTGTGTCATGACACTAATGCGAACAAGGGCAATTATGTGCAATACCATGTACATGTGCAAGCTCGTGGTGCTTATTTAGGTTCCTGATCGGGCTTAAGAGTCACCTGAACTTGATCATTGATAGGGTGAAATGGGCTCAACTGGGGACTATGCTTGTATAACGACGTCAAGCAATCTTAGGGAGCAGTGTTGGGGGAGTAAGTTAAGGGGGAAGGTTGGAAGCAATCATTTTCAGGATAATCAATTGTAAGCCCACATGGAGAGCAGTCATGCTCAAAGCCTTCCACATACTGCCATGGAGTCACAGAATATACCAAAGAGTGAGCAGAGTCGGTGTACTGGAGTTTTTCTGGAATTCGGGAAGATTCTGTTGGTTCTGGAGTGGACAGAATCAGAATCCCTTCTGTAGAATCTGTTTCTGACTCTGGCAACTCCATTCCCAAGCCCAACAGAGTCACGGAGTAGAAAGAGTCACTGGAGTATGGCCCCTCTCAGGGTTGCCATGAGACTCTGCAGGTTTGCAGAGTCATCAATCAGGCCCAAGATGCCCATGACTCCGTTGACTCTTTCTACTCTATGACTCCGCTGAGGGCCAAGAGGGGCGGGGACGGGAGGGGGGAAGGGGGTGGTGGGTTTAGGGTTAAAGGTTTATGGTTTAAGGGATGAGGGTTTAGGGTTTTAGGGGGGGCACGGGGGGGTTTGGGGGCGGCAGCCCCCCAAGTTTCTAGTAGGGCCAAAAAGCGGGGGGTTTGGGGGGCGGCAGCCCCCCAAGTATTTAGTATTTTAGGGTACAACTGGGTGTAAGGGATCAGGGTTTAGGGTTTAATGGTGAGCGGAGTCATGGAGTAGAAAGAGTCATAGAGTGGGACGCCCCTTGAGGCCTGGTTGGTTTCTCTACAATGAGCGGAGTTATAGAGTAGAAAGAGTCGCGGAGTCAGCCCCCCTTTGGGCCTTCTTGGCTATTCCACAGTGAGCAGAGTCATAGAGTAGAAAGAGCCACGGAGTCAGCCCGCCTTTGGGCCTGCTTGGCTACTCCACAGTGAGCAGAGTCATAGAGTAGAAAGAGTCACGGAGTCAGCCCCCCTTTGGGCCTATTTGAGTAGAGTAAGCTCGAGCCATAGAGTAGAAGGAGTATTTAGGGGGGTCATTGGCATTGTGTCAAGCCTTCCACATGGAAAGGTGGCGGAGTGATATAGGGAAAGGGAAAGGGACGCATGGTTATGGAATTAACCGCTCATGTTTAAGGACAGTGGGGCCATTGCCGTAGCGTACCCCTCCTCACCATATTTACCACGCACGAAGATTTCATATATCCCCTTGGGGCCTAGTTGCCCGTGCCCATCCGCGCGGTTGCATGGTTTTCGGGAGTGCCAGTCTGCAAGCCCTGCAGCCATCCCTCAGCTCCCATCTTGATGCATACTCAGACAAAAGAATGGGCTTGCTGTGACAAAGGGCTCTCTGGAAAAGGGGTGCTTCTTCTGATGGCGGGGTATGGTAGCCCTTCCCAATCAGCATTGGGAGTTGAGCATAAAGGCATGTTGAGTTAGGCAGGGGCATGCGCTAAGTTGTCATGTTGGCCAGACAAGGGTCAAAATCCAACCTTATACCCTAAGACCCAACTTTGCCGTCTTGGACGTTCTGTATGTTAAACCAGTGGCTCCTGTGAAACTCAGAAGGCTGTGCAGCCTTCTAAGTTTCATAGGAGCGACTGGTTAGACACTGACATCATCACAAAACTGAGGTATCGGAAGTCAATATTTACAACCAGCCAGTCTATCCATATTCAGGATGCCCACAAAGCTCTTTGAGGGCTATATGAGTATCAAGAATAGGGATGACATGATGCATGGCCAGGGTCTCTAGCTGACTGTTGATCTTAGCTTAAATTGGGGTTTAAATTTGGGTCGATAGTTGTTGAACTAGCTGTATAGGCGGCCCTTGTATGCCGCACTTGGATCGGGCCCAGTACATCCCTTTTTCCAGCAATCTGACATTCAAATGCTTGCCAGGGTTTATCTTTATTCAAGATGCCCACAAAGCTCTCTGAGGGCTAGATGAGTATCAAGACTAGGGATGATATGGCCAGGGTGGTCATTTCTCTTCGTGGCTACGGAGGAGTTGTGGTGGAAGGTGTTAGGTAGGGTGGTACATAGAGGCTTATAACATAGTACTACCAAAAGTCCTTACCCTACTCGGGTTTGCAGCAGTAAACATAGGTAAGTAGGAATGAGGTTTCTGAGTTTTGAATAGCTGTGGGCAGCTCTAGGGTAGTGTGTTGTGCCAGGGGGTGAAGCATAGAATCAGGAGGGCCAGGTCCTTTTGGCAGGGTAGTGCTAGTGGAGCTCTACCTGGCCCTGGCAGCATTAAACGAGGGGCAACACCCGTGGCTGTGGTGGGAGTAGATGTGTGAACAGCTGTTCGTTGAGAGATGAAAGAGGCAGGAGATACGTGCTTGAGATTTAGCTGCTGTAATCCCTCAACTGCATGAGTCCTGACACTGCTAGTTGACAGCAATGCATGCGAGGCGCTGAGGCAGTTTGAATGAAATTATAACTCTGAAGGTTTCTGTAAGAATCCTGCAGGGCCTGTCCCAAACATGTTGATGGTTCAGGAAGAGTGCTCTAGAGATGTAGGTTGAGCTTATCTACCCTTTGTCAACCGGCACATAGTCGCATGTGTGTATGTTATCCATGTGCGGCAAAACATTTTACCTTGGGTACGACTCCTGCACAGCATCATAGAACCACATTGAGTCTCAACCGATTTAGCCTCAGATCTAAGAGCATGGAGTAATCAGGCAGTAATCACGGAACCCTTTGGACAATACCACGCTGGTGAACAACACACGGTCTCCTCGCGTGGACCTCTGTCTCTCATAAGGATCCACCGCCGTTTCAATCCGTATGGGGGGGTTGACGGAGTCAACGCGAAATTTGACATTTGCGATTCAGAAATCTAGCTTATCTGCGGCTTTGGAGCCATCATGACAACCCCAACATGCATTTCTTGCCCTGCTTAGCTGGCCTGTGCTGCTCTTCCTGGCGACTCTGCGACCAGCAGGCCCTTAACATGCTGAGTGACCCATTCTCACTTGGAAGTCGACTTCTCAGAATGGCCGGCCGCCTGCCTTTTGTTGCATCCTTGGCTTCGCAAATGTTTTAAACATGCATCTGGTGCAGAAATACCGGCATCATTACCTTCCTAGTGGCTGCCGCTGTCCTTGACCTTACCATTGCCTGGTCGCGAGCCCTCGCAACTCCCATAACAAAGAAATTTCATGGGACTGCTTGCACGGCGTAGCATTCTACACCAATATCGATATGTTCTAGCACGCGGTTAGCCTGTAAGCTACGTAAAGGCATGTTCGTTGTCAGATGCGAACATGCGCTGCTCGGCGGAGCTTGGAGCATGCAGATCGCCAAGGACAATATGCCAGACCCATGATATGCATCCTTGGCATTCAATAAGTCGTTCTGGAGCAATTGGATGGCCGCGCGAGCCTGGATGGCCATGGAAGTCCATGGACGTCCACGGAATCACCCCGTACGGATTGAAGCGGCGGTGGATCCTTATGTTCTGCGAGGAGTAACCCCCACTGTTGCAAGCCTGCTTCTTTGATCAATCGTATGCCACTCATGGTGGAGCGAGTGTGGATGCAGTCCTGGGCAGACTGTATGTAACCAACTTTGGGTCCCTTGCATATGTCCCTTGTCTGAGTGTGGGTGGTCTTGCTGGATGCGGAAAACCTCCAGACTTCTATCATAGGGCAGGGAGGGAGAGAGAGATAGGAGAGCCGGGATTCCCCCTTGGCTTGTGGAGCTGACTGTGCAAGCTGTGACCATGCACTATGCTGAAGACAAGTGCTGAACTCAGGCACGTGTGTCTGTTGAACATGTATCCTGACTTCAGGACACACATTCATCACACCTATATGCGGAATGGCAGTAGATGTTGAAGCTATGTCGTCGTAACTGTTTGTAGCTGGTTGCAGGGTGAACGCTTTGCCAAAAACCGAAGGTGGGACGTGAATATCCTAGTAACTGGAAACCAGGCAGGGTTCAAAAAGCACTTCCCGCACTGGAACAAGGAGTACATTGACAATTTTATGGAAGATTTACAAGAAGCAGTCAATGCCACCCTACCACTTGACAAACATATCACTCAGATCCAAGACCTCTGCCCACAAACTATGCATGCCACAAACCACACACCTACAAAGTCAGAACTCAAGAAACTTGGGTACCCTGGAGAGACAGCATATAACAAGCATAAAAGTGATCAAAGCAACCAGAAGGACGAGAGGGGTCCTCTTCCCAACCCAAACAGAGCCAAAGCAGACCTGAGCAGTACCCTCCGAATAGCCCTAGCCCCAGCCCCACCTTTGGAAATATGACTGGGCTCAGTTCACCTACACTGATGGCAGCTGCCTACCAGATGACACCCATTGGCCAGCAGGAAGCCCAGGGTTGGGCTCAGGGGTCTACATCCCTGCAACAGAAACAGACATGGAGCAGAAGCTCTATATAAATCCCAGAAGTGACGGGGAAGGCAACCAAAACACAATCAGTCGAGCAGAGTTAGTAGGAATTCTGGTGATGATGGACCTTGGGAGTGACACGCACTGTAGTGCCGAAGGACTAGTGACCCAGCCACACCGGATCCCAGAAGCAGCCCTGCCAGCTAGCATGCCCGCGGATGTAAAGAGACTTGTACGAAGGCAGACTATACCAGACGCCCTGCTCTACAAGCCCGCCGCTGATGGGCACAACGCCGAATACTGGATCGTAGAGCTGAAATTCTGTAGAGATACCAACAAGGCAGGGAAACTTGTGCAAGCCGTGGAGCAACACAAAGGGCTATGCAGTGCTATCCAACAAGCGGATCGTAATGCTACCGTTCACTACATCCCCCTGGTCATAGGCGTAGCTGGCAGCATCTACAAGGAACTCAGCAGCCACCTGGTCGCTCTCGGCGTGAATGGACAGGAACTTAAGGCAACAATTAGGGCAATTCACCTGAAAATCACGAACCTGCTCCACTGGATTTACACAACCAAACAAAAGAAAGAACGCAGCAAAGAGAAGAAAGCCCCATGGAAGCGCAAACGCAGATAACAATGGTGGGTGGGCGAGATGCCCACCCTTGGAACTCTTGGTATGTCCCATGGTAGAGGCCACGAGGCCAGGTCTCCTGACCTCAGTCGCCTCTCCCTTGACTTACGCAGGCGGCTGGAACTGTGGCAGAGGCTCTGCCTCTTCCTCAGTTAGCCTGGCGTAGCTCTTCTTCTTCTTCTTCTAGCTGGTTGCAAGATAGTGGGCCAGCAGGAGTTGCTGAGTAAGGACTATGCAGGAGAAGGCTGAAAAAACTGCCTTTGAGTGATGAAGCAGCCTTGCTGTCTTGAAAGCAGCAACTAGCAAACAGTAATGGGATGGTAGTGCTGCTGAGAGGCTGCAAGGCAGGCGGGAGTAAGCCGCCTTGTGCCAGGATGGGTCTGATGGCCGTGTCGTTACGTTTGGCATCTGTTAGGGGCAACTGGTTCCGTGGTCGACCTTAGCGTCGTCCGCAGGTGACTGGCGCCCAAGGCGTTAAGGTTTTAGGGAACCCGACCCCCGTTTGCGCTGCCTGCTGCACCGCGGAGCGCGCTGATGAGTCCGATAATCTTAAATCATAAACGCGCATTTTCGCGTGCTGTCACGTGTGTCAAGCAGGCACCTGTACGATGAAAGGAGCGTGTGCCGAAAGTGTTCCAGCGATTTTCTTACGCTGCTGGAACGCTCAAGCATTGTATGGAACGGAACGGAACTGCGCACTGCGAGGCAAACATAGCTATGTTTACGGTAATTGTCATGGGCTGCGCATGTCCTATACTCTTATAGGGAGTGCATAGAAGACGTGCGCGGAGGGTTACCTCACTTGTACTGTTCTGTTTGCGGACGACTTCCATCATCGATCCAAGCATGGTGGGTTAAAACGTGATCCGTCAGGTATCAAATAGGAAGCGGCTGGCATCCATAAACTTCAGTTACATAAAACTTAAGCATGGGGGCATGCAGGCAGTTGGTACCAGCCCGGTTTTACAACCCGAGCATCGTGTGGAAACACTAGTAAGTTGAGCCCAGGTGACCCTAGCACTAGTGCATGATTGGAACAGAATAATCACCTGTATGGCACATATATAGTGAGTCACATTATTATCAACGCATGCTACCCTAGCCAACAACATACTGAAAAGATGACGACTGAGCGTACATACTGACAGCACATACCTGTTAGCCTAGGTTAGACACAAGGCAAAGGAACAAACATAAGGTAATCCAAAATGCAGGAAAACTGGTACTGCTGGTGAGTGTGTAATGCCGTGGTACATGTGCAGTCCAAACAGCCAGGCAAGTTCCAGCAGGCAACTCAACAAGCAATCCAATAGACCCAAGCAGAGAACAACTGAAGTGAGTGGTACACATTCCAACCAGCCACGCAAAGTATTTGCAGGCTACTCGACTGTCCGGGGAAATGCCTTCCGGACAAAAACAGAATAAACCAGTCGACAGTCCGACAAGATCGACGGAGGCAGGCGACCCACGGCTCCGTTATCTTAGTTGAAGGTGGGGATTATAGTGGGCCCTCTATGATCCTCTGCATCAGCCTGTTGCCCTACCAGATGCCTCGATTGAAGAAGGGCCTATTGGTGGAGGGGCCCACTTAATCGCTTGTTCCCAGCGAGATGACACAGTCTTATGCTGCGGATTTGAATCGCCTTTTGCTGCAGTTCAAGCCTTTGGATTGCAGGACAAGAAGACTCGCGAAAAAAAGATCACACGATGCATGGCCAACGTGGTTTCTACTAGTGTTTGGGCCTAAAGCCCAGGAAGGTGTTAGAGTGAGAGGGTTGGAGCAACTAATTGCGTAGCACTCCGCCCTACCCTGAGAGGGTTAGCATCTGTACTTATAGGCAGGCAACCTGTTTTGGTGTAGCTGGGGGGAGCTTGCTATGAGTCTGGTGGAGTGCTGAAAAAAGTTTCGGATGCTGGAGGAGGTGGGCGGTTCACATGCAACTGATAGTGACTGTTGCAGCCCTCCCCTGCAGGTGGAGACCCGGATTGTTTCTGCCCTCCGAGGAGGCCTCTAGGCAAGTAGCAGTCGCCCGAATCCCCTGCTCCTACTGAAACCACTGACAAAGGTGCTGGTGGCAGGAAAGCCTTTCTACCTAGGGCGGACACTCAACTTGAGCACTACCAGCTTCAGTAGCGGTCGGCCACCTTGACGGTGTGTGAAATCTCATTTAAAGCCATAGATACTGTCTAGTATAGTGTTCATTGTGCGATGGTGGCTAAGTGCACGCATTCTGTATGGATGCACCGGGACAAGTTATGATTCTCTGTGAAGTCCTTCGCAAATATCATATTTAGAGGGACTTCGCGGAGAATACTGGATTTGACCAAAAGTGAATGGGCAATGAGCTGGGAATGAGCAAGGTTCTGAAGATGTAAATCCACGTTGGAACTGATGGGGGGAAAGAAGCTAAAAAATGGCAGTACAGCCTGACCAACGGTCAGCATTTAACCAGGAAGGGGTTTGATAGCTGAATAGCTGGATGGATGGGTTGCTTTGCCTTGTAATCTGGTAGCTGCATATGAATCAAAAATGCAGATGGTAAATGGGTAGTTCGAGGAAGCGTTACTCAGTGTGCACCAAGCCTCTCTGAGGTTGCCGGCTTTGCACAGAAGCAATTCTGACACCCCAATTTAGAACCTTGCCGCCCAGCCTATCTTTACAGCCTTCCAACCTCCAAAGATCATTCTTGGGTTCTTGGCTGAATACGGTGAAGAATGAATACTTCAGCAACCAGGGGCCAGAGGCAATCAAGTGCGACCAGCTATGCTATGAAGCGGCTATAGACCCAGAGCTGCAGCAATGAACATTCCACATTACAGCTGAGGGAATAGCCGCTTCATACTGCGGTCCTGCAGGGGTGGGCTGTCCTTTACTTGTGCCTGGGTTGCATCTTGTAATATTAAAGATCCCAAACCACTTTGGGTTGTTGTAGGCGTGCTGGTGTTACTGAGCGGTACTGATTGCAAGAGAATGCATCTGATGATCTCTGCAGGCTCATGCAAAGGTTGATTTGCTGCTCTAACTTGGGATCTGCATGGGAGCCGGTGTTTTCTTCTGTTGTACCTTCGGTCACGCTGGACATCTTAACTATATAGGTCTAGTAACCAGTGGCCTGCTCCTTTTGCATGTGCATTGGTCATTGTGCATAACACTTCAACTCATGCAGAAGTTAGCTAACAGCTACTGCGGCTCGGCAATTGTGTGGAGCGGGTTTGTGCTTCCGTTCTTGTCGGGGTTGAGCTGGAGACCTTAGTTACAGAACTTAGTTCTTATGACGGTTCTAGCTTGCCATTGGTGCTGAGCAGCATTTGCATGAACTGAGGCCGAGATTTCCCCTGAAAGCTCGTCCCTTCAGCTCATGCAAAGGTTAGCGAACAGCTGCAGTTCTGGAAGGGTCTGCAGGATGCAAGCCTTGGTCCATCTTCTGCGTGGCTCCTGTTGGCCCTGTACTGTTGGCGGCGGTTCCTTTGCACACAGTTGTATGTGTAATACGGACTTATCATGTTATATGCAGACTCGCTGCAGCTGTAAGCTGTTGCTGAGGCAGACATTATTGTTTCCTTTATCTCCTGCTGCTGTTGCTGTTGGTGGTCGCTTGCAGATGCACAAGATAACTTCCGGCATCTCCAAGAGAAGCTCCAGCCATACTTCGAAGCCCCTCAACCTGCCTCTCTGAACAAGATGGTAGTTCTGGAGGGGTTCTTCTCACCAGAGACTTGTGATAAGGTCATTCAGACTGCTGAAGAGTATGCAGATGATAGTGGTGGATGGACCAGTAGCAGGCATAAGAACTATCCCACTGTGGATATATCAACATCGGTAAGCCTCTCCACCAATTACGGGGCCCTAAATTTTCTCCACCCACTCATGGGCTTGTGCATTCTCCTGTAAAAGGTTGCATGTGGACCTCATGCCTAGGCCAATATGTTGTCATGCATGCATGCTGGAGACAATGCGATTTCTGTTTCACCTTGCTGCTCCTTGTGACTTGCTTGAGGTGCAGGCCCTAGGCAATTGCTGCTATATAGAGAGAGTGGCAATGCTCCCAGAAATTGTACCAGCTAATCCGTTGTTTTCCGTCACCGTGAACATATGCCTGATAATTCCAGGAAGGTGCATTCCGCGTTTTCCGTCTCTCCGCCTTGCCGTGAGCATTTTTGAGTCCAGGAAGCTGTATTCCGCGTTTTCTATCTCTCTGCCTTGCCGTGCACATATTTCTAAGTCCAGGAAGCTGCATTCCGCGTTTTCCGTCTCTCCGCCTTGCCGTGAACATGTCTAAATCCAGGAAGCGGTATGCCGCGTTTTCCCTCTTTCCGCCTTGCCGTGAACATTTTTCTAAGTCCAGGAAGCTGCATCCCGCGTTTTCTGTCTCTCCGCCGTGCCGCCTCGAACATCTGACAAGGGCCAGGAACCGGTGTATTCCGCGTTTTCCGTCCCTCCGCCTTGCCGTGAACAAGTTTTGAAGTCCAGGAAGCTGTGTTCAGCGTTTTCCGTCTGCCGTGAACATACTTCTCAGTCTAAGAAGCTGTGTTCCGCGCTTTCCGCCTTGTCGTGGGCTGAGGCATGTGACATGCCAGAGTCGAGGAGGCTGTGTTCCGTGTTTCCGCCTCTCCATGACCCTCTGTCTGCGTATTCACCATCTGAAACCATGTCAAGTATACCAAATCCATATCAAGCAAGCTTGTGGAACATTGCCCCTCATCAAAACCTCACTTAAAGCCTGACCAAAACTGCAACACAGATTGCCTCCTGACCAAGTAAATGTGCCAAATAGTACACAGCAGCACACCCCTCGTGCAAATCCCACCCATTCCATATCTCCTGTCTTCCAACACTTGAGTATCGCACACTTATCATCCAACACCAACACTACTGCCATACCTACTGCTCTAGACACATTGCTGCTCCAAATGAACCCTCCAATCCTACCCTGCAAGGAGCACTCAATTCCCAGTGTATCTGCCAGGTAGCAACAAGTCATCTTCAGAAACACCGCCACCCTGACCAGAATCCCATCAACACCAGCCCCATCAACACCAGCAGCTGCACCTGGAAGTGTAGGCAGCAAATCATTCGCAAACACTGCATCAATCTTCAGGTCCAGCTTCGCATTCTGGATCACCATCTCCCCCTTCTGCTCTACTGTCAAAGGCTTCTGCTTCAGGAGGCAGATGACCTTCTTATCTGTCCCCACCGTGCCTAGTGACCCCAATCCATCAAAGAACTGCAGCTGCTTGTCAAACACCTGCTCATCCATCCCAATGTCCACCAGTAGGGTCTTTGCAGTCACTCGCTCGCCACCCATTGCTTGGATGGTGGCATGGATCAGGGTGGAAAGGATCTTGGTACCTACAGTTCAAGACACATGCTCGATTCAGTGGTCGTCATGATGCAGAAACTAGGAGGTATTTTAAATAGCGGTACACAATAACTGCTGGAATGGTAGAGCCCCCCCCCCCCCCGCGAAGGCAGGAACCCTCTCCCCCTTTCCTTTACCCATGCCGCAGCTACTTGGTCATGCAGGACGTGCTCACACTCCATCACTATTACCAATTATTCTCTTCTAGCAAGGTGTACGGCACAAGTAGGGCGTAGATTACCTACACTCTAATGTCACAGGTCATTGGCATGGTTAGGTAGTGCCACAGAACTATGGGTTGGTGGGGAGAGCCCCCCCACAGAACTAAAGGTGGGTGGGGAGAGCCCCCCCCCCCCTGTGTTTAAACCAACTTCTTGCAAGTGGGGCACTGCTTCTTCATGAAGCCAGCAGTGTTCAGCTCGCTAGGGTTTAAGGGTGAGCGGAGTCGTAGAGTAGAAAGAGTCACGGAGTGGGACCCCCCTTGAGGCCTGGTTGCTTACTCTGCAAGGAGGAGTCATAAAGCAGGAGGCGTTTCTAGGCGAGTCATTGCCATTGCGTTCTTTCAGTAGTGCTAGATATCTTAGCAGATTTCTGGCCTGCTAGTATTGCTGAGCAAGTTTGCATGTGCATTGAAAAGTTTGATAGATCTGATATCGTATATCTTTAACTCATGCAAAAGTTGCTAGCATATGAAACTTCACAGCTGCGTGGAGCGGGCTTGTTTTCCTGTCGGTAGCTGGGGCAGTGCTGGAGATCTTGGAGAACAAAGCTTTTGTGCCAGTTATGCTTTGCCATCATTATTTCTCAGCAACTGAATGGGTTGGGACATACAGCTTCTGATGGTGCATCACTTTTGCTCAGGCAAGGGTTAGTTATCAGCTGCAGCTCTGCAGGCGGCTGCAGAATGCAAACCCAGGTCCAGCCTTTGTCATATGGGTCACTGCCCAGCCGCGCCGGTAGAGCTGGTTGTGAGTCTGGAGTCCCTATGCACACAGATATATTGTGTGCAACACTATGCAGGGCGTAAACTAATGTTTGCATCTATGCCGGCTGTGATACCTGTTAATCGGCAGCTGTCCTATGCACACTGATTCACAAACAGGGGTTTCACAGTCCGACCTGGTGGTGGCAAGATGTAAGCAGGGGCATGCTGTGCAAGGCAGCAGACATGGCTGTGCACCGAAATTGTCAACTTGCGTGCTTGTTGATTGGTCCTGACTCATCAGAGCTGATGAAAAGTGCAAGTAGCTGATTTCATGCTGCTCCTGGTCTCCCCCATCTTGTGGATGTGTCTGGTTAAAAACATGTATTTGCCGAAGCTAGGTCCCGGTTCTTCCTTGCTGGTTAGATGTAGTTAGATGTGACAAGCTTCAGATGCTTTTGGGGGGGGGGGGGTGGGGCCGGGAGTTCACATGCAACTGATAATGACTATTGCAGCCCTCAGAGGAGGCCCCTAGGCAAGTAGCTGTCAACCGCATCCCCTGCTCCTGCTGAAACTCCTGACAAAGGTGCTGGTGGCTGGACTGAAGCCTCTCTACCTGGGGTGGGCACTCAATTTGAGCACTACCAGCTGCAGTAGCAGTTGGCCACTTTCAAAGGTGTGTAAATTTACCTGCTGCGGCTGAGGCTGCTGTGGTTCAGTGTCAGACTGTGCAGGATGACTTCAGGCATCTCCAAGCTTTGGAAGCTTCAGCCAACTTACTTCAAAGCCCATCAACCTGCCCCCCTGGGCAAGGTGGTGATACGGGAGGGTTACTGCTCAACAAAACATTGTGATAATGAGATCATCCAGACAGCTCAGGAGAGGAATGGATTACCAAACGTGTTACCTCACCGTGGAGATCCCAAAATGGGTAAGCTACCAGAAATTCCAGCTGGGCATGCTCTGCAATGTAGGCCTAAATGATACCCTTCAGCAAATGCTAGGTTCATTTGCCTAATTGCCCCTTCTCTCCATACTTCTGGTTTTCTCACATACACACACGCACACACTTACGGGAGACATCAGTACTCCTCTTCAGCAGTTTGTCTTAGGCTAAAGCCCTGCTGTTGAAAAATTCTGGTATTCCTTGTCCCGGCCCCACCACCAACCACTGCGACCCATCTATAGCACCAGCCGCTCCCAACCTATCAGTGGATATGAACCACACATGCTGAGGCAAAGCTATGGCTTCCTGGTAGGATCTAGGTGAGAACAAGGTGGGATACTTCTGAGACAGCTGCATCATGCAATCCCTGGCTGTGGTCTGAGCCCCCCTATCCTTATCGACATACACATAGCGACTCACCCTGACACCATTTCTCAGACACACTTCCAAACCAGCACACATGCCACAAAAGGCTCAAATAGCGTCAACCCCTGCTGCAATGCATTTGCAAAGAATTGCTCGCCTATGCAGCTGGTATTTAACCCCAACACCTGTTTACACCGCCACCCATATTTGGTGTCCTTCAACCTCAGAGGCTGCTCTGGCACGTCTTCTATTTGACTGAGCGGCTTACTGCCACAAGCAGTATATGCAGAACATGCTCTGGCTCTAAGCTCCTGCAGCCTAGCCTCCACATCCCATGCTTCCCATGTCTCATGAGGAGAGCGACAATACCCCTTGCTGCCCAAGGACCATGCTCCAAATGCAAAGCAAGGAAGGCATATCCCTCCATAAATTCCCCCCCTGCCGCACAAGCTGCTGCGATGCTCTCTACACCAATCTGAGCCAACAACCCACCAGAACTCCACACAATCATCCAAGCTAGCCCCTGTGAAGTCGGCTACAACTGGCAAAGGCTGCCGAGAAAGGATATCAGCAGTAACATGACCGTCTTGTTAATACTGTTATCCGGCTTTCTCGGCAGCCTTTGCCAGTTGTAACCGACTTCCTATTGAATGCCTGGACGATGCCCTAGAGTGAATTCGAACTCAGTGAGCTTCATGGACCAACAATATTCGACCTAGCAGCCCTTTGCGGTTGCCGCACCTTGAAGTGTTTGTTATGTTATGTTAGTTAATGGTCAGGGTGTCGAAATCATGCGCCAAGGCCCGAGGCGGTGGAAGAGTATTGCTTGTAGGTTGCTAGCTTCCGGTTAGGTGGTGCTGTTGTTGCAAGGCTGAGGGGCATGTGAGTGCAGTGCAATACATCAATACTGGCATGTGTTGCAACCATCATGTTCCTACTAGCGTAATTACAACAAGTTCAGCAATATGACTGCAAGTGTGAGGCAAGCTAGATTTTATGCATTGATACTGTCTACATTGTGTGTTGCATTGGTTTGAGTCATTGGAGTGCTGCTGGTTTCGGAAAATTTTCGGTGCTGCGGACAAGCCGGTCGTACAAAATGAAAAGTTTATAGGCCCCACCAGGGGCCTTTGCCACACTTGCAGACTGGCACCTCCTTGCGGGCAGACAACAACACATGACTCACTCCGCCACTTCAGATTCCAATGGGTGAATCACCGTACTGCCAACTTCTGACGAGACTCCAATATTCCGAAACCAGCAGCACTCCAATGACTCAAACCAATGCAACGCACAATGTAGACAGTATCAATGCATAAAATCTAGCTTGATGTATTGCACTGCACTCACATGCCATGCAAGTAGTGCCTAAGCTGCCGCAGAGCCCAAACTGTAGCCAGCATTTCTCCTTGAAAAGAAGAGTGATTCCTCTCATACTTGTTGAGGGAACGACTGATGCATTCACAGATACGTTCCCTACCCCAGTCTTCTGAATCCTCTACCTGAGCCAGCATTGCCCCTATGCCCTCCTTGCTATATTATGTATAGAGCACAAATGACCACCACCCTTTGCTTAGAAAGCGCTTTGAATGCGCTAAGCTGGTTCGTAAAGCATACCGAATACGTCAGCTGCCAGTGTTGTGATGCATAGGAGGGCCAAAAGCCCTTGAGAAGCCAGCAGTGCCATGGTCCGGTGGGAGCGAGATATAGTGGCCGCACAGTGTACATCGCCCCAATCTGATCCTATGTTGCCATTGTGCAAATTGATCAAGCTGTACGCTATGCAGGGGCATGTGAATAGGAAAGGAACTTAGTGCCTGAGTGCCACTCAAAGATGTCGAGTCAGAGATCAGGAGCTACAGACACCCGGCGGCACCATCCCTGAATCTGCCATGCTACATGATGCTTCCCATTCACGCTGCATGTGACAAGGAAAACGGGTTTGCTGCCATGCTCCGTGAGTGCTTGAGGCTCACGTGGACATATGCCTGGCCTTCCGCATGCCATGCCGGAGCCGACAGCGCACGTACCATACGACACCCGCTTTCGCCCTATAGTTTAGGGGTACGAATATGAATCCGTATTCCTCAGGTAGCCAGCTCGAATCTCGATGCGGGCGAGACATGTGCGTGTTTCCCTGGTGGCAGCTGGGGCCATATTCGGGAAACAAATCTGGGTATTCACATTCCACGTAAACTACCCATCTGTGTACCACAGGGAGATGCGTATTCTCGCGGAAAGGCTATAGAATGCCGGTGTCAAATCCGGGTAGTCTACCTCCTCCGTAGTGGATCAAACACAAACATACGACGGCACACTGTACGGATACTTGGGTACCCTGTACCATACGGCCCCAGATTCTGGCATGGGAAGTGCAAGCGGAGCCGAGGATGCTATCTAGTCCCAGCATGCTCGTATGCACGCATTACAGACGGCAGCAGCAGCCACGCCCGCGGGCCGGATATAGCAGCTGCAGCAGCAGAGGCAGCAGTGCAACAGGCCCAATTGGCAGCAGCGGTAGCCCAGCAGCAAGCACAGCACTGCTCTATTTAGAAAAATGCTTCCACCGACTTCTTTGGACGGTGCAGATAAAGTTCTGATGCAGCGTTGGAGTTGTAGCTGCCATGATGCAGGAAAGCTCGATTACTGCGACTGTAATGGCACTTTCTGTTCTAACTTAAAAATACAAAGCATCTGCTGCTTTGTCCCATCAGGAGAACCGCAGCGGCTTAAACACCCCGTAAGGGCAAGAAGTTTGGCAGGCAGGGGGAGCAAAAAAGAGTTGAATCACTGCAGTCCCTGCCATGTTAACCACAATGAGCCCTTTCCACCCACGGACCAAACAAAATTTGGGGCATGTAAGATGGACAACGGCTCTGCATCTATAACCACCATCACAATCCCATGAATCCTCGGTAATTCTCCCTTGCGGCCTCCATCATCTTCCAGCAATCATCATCACTGTCTGTCAGCTACCACCATCACCATATGACATCAATTACTATCACTATCTATCATCACCCTGTATCACTTCCCATTTACCACCACCACCATCCATCTATTGAATTATGATCACTGCATCTTCAGCCGCCGCCGGCTGTCAGCAATGACCCGCGCCAAATCCTCCACCCGGAAGGGTTTTGCTAACCACGCATCAAACCCTGCTCCTAAACACCGGTCTCGGGTGTCCTCAAAAGCATCTGCCGTAACTGCAACAAGCACCATGGGTGAAGTGGGGTACTTCCGCCGTAACTCCGAAACCACCTCCATCCCACCAAGTAGCGGCATGTGGAGATCTGTCAGCACAATATCGAAGGCGCTGCCCCCACCGTGCTGGTCAACGGCTTCAAGGGCTTCCCGACCATTCGTAGCACACGTCACTTGGGTGACACCAATGCGTGCAAGGATACCTAGGGCAACCTGGATGGAAAGCAGATTGGCACGCAGGCCAAGAGATTCAGTTAAAACACTAACAAAGTGGATGGCGCCATTTGACGGGTGCTGCATGGTCCAAGAGCAGCGCAATGATATATCTCGAACATATACAAAACCAGCAACAAAACGTAACAACCGTCAAGGAAACATTGTGCAGCATCTATCTAATAGCAGAGCAAACTTGGCATGAGTGGTCGGAATCAGTCCCTCGTGAAACTTTCTGCATGGTTTTCATTCAGATTGATAAAGGGGTTAGGGTTTAGGTTTAGCTATTTCTGAGTATATATATGCCACGCCTTAAGAGGACAAGGGCGCACTCAGCATGTAGAAATCCAAAGTAATACTAACAGAAGCAAGTCCTTGTACTCCCCTTGCCATTTGACATCATTACATACCCCCTTTACCAACCTCAACCTTTCAGAATCCCATACCTTCATGTTTATAGCATTGTCTTCTGCTAATAACACCCGTAGCTGCCCTGCTGCTGCCGCACCCCCTGCACCACCCATCAGCATGTCTTCGGAGCTATCCGCCCTCTTTATGGCAGTAGCTGGTTTGAGGTGCGCACGGTACATATGCTGCTGCTGCTGCCGCTGCTGCTGTTGCTGCTGCTGTGGTACTGATGGCCGCTGCTGCTGCTGCTGCTGATGCTCCGGTGGTGTCAACGGCCGTTGCTGCTGCCGCCCTGCTGCTGCTGCTGCCGCTGCTGCCCCCGCTACAGTCCTCTTGTCGGGACTGCTACTGCTACCTGCTCCGCTGGCCCCCACTCGTCCAGGTGGGAGGGGTGCACCGCCAGCTGCTACTGCTGGTGACCCCAGTGACCCCATGTGGGTTACACCAGTGCCTCCTCCCGCTGCTGCTGGCGCCTTGAGTGACGTCCTAGGGGAGATAGCACTCCCAGGTCCCCCTCTGCTACTAGTCCCACTACATTGCGACTGTATATCGGCTGCCGTCTCTTCTGCAACGACTGATAAAGGGAAGCCATGCAAACTCTGCAACGGGTGCACCGGTGGCACTCCAAGCCCACAGCCCCCTGCTGCTACTGCCGCTGCTGCATCTACCCCCGCACTGCTACTGCTAAAATGCCCTGCGGCAAGCGGAACATTACCTCCCAACCCTGTAGTCGGAGCTAATGGCGCCGACACCTGCCCCAAGCTGCTGCCCTTTCCGCTTGGGGCAGCATCCGCTGCTTTACCACTGCTACTATTGCTGCTGCCGTAAAGATGCTGCTGCCACCGACCGCCAGCCTCCGTCCGACTCACCGTAATTGCTGCTGCCGCCGCTACCGTCGCTGCCGTCGTGATCTCAGCAGACGCATGCGCTGTCGCAAGCACGGCTTCTGCCGTGGGCGGGTGCGACACCAGCGTTAACAAACTCCCACCATCCGACGCCCTGTCGTCTATATCATATAGATCCAGATCTACATCCGACGCCGCTGTAGCAGGAAGTTGCAGCTGATCTGGACTACAGCCTCCCTCAGCCTCAACTTGCCACTGCGTGAACCCTTCCCCTCTTTCTACCACCCCCCCACTACCACCGCTACCAGAACCCCCCCGGGCCCTACTGCCACTGCTGCTACTGCTTCCCGCCCCGAAACCACTGCCCTGTCGCTCTGGTGACACCCTACCCACCCCACTCCCTCCCAGGCCAGCACCGAAACCCAAAATCCCTCCCAATGCTTGCCCCTCTGACCCTCCACCCCTGCTGCTCCCTGACACAGCTGCTGGAGTTTGCTCGCTGGTGCCAGTGCCCATGTCCTGGTGCCGAGTAGAGTCACTAGTGACACCAGCTGGTGCCATGGGTGACCCAAGTGGTTCCGTGGATGGCTGGGGGTCCAGCTGCATTGCAAGGACTTCTTCTAGTGCCAGCTTCAACCGTCCCTACAAAAGAGCAGTTCAGGAAAAAACACTGCATCATATCAAGGTGAGGTTCTGCAGTCGTCCAGCATATCATACTTTCCCTCACCCTCCCTCTTGTCCATGGTACAATACTTGTGAACAAAGGAGGCCAACAACATACACTTCCACCCTGCTCCCTCTGAACTTCCCTTCCCTGGAATCCTCACCCGATCCTACCTGCCGCACAGGTCTGGTTACCGTAAGATATCCCAGTTGGCGATTAATGCAGTAATTGGCAGATAAACTAATCAAACCAGCAGACCCATCCGTTCTAGGATTCTGCAGCTGCAACTGTATCAGCCATCAATTCGATTTAATCATCAACTTCCATTCTCCCCTCCCACCCCCCCCCCCCCATGCTGTCCTGCCCCTTCTTCTCCCCTTGACCCCCCTCCCTCTCCCCTCCCCCTCTCTTTCCCCTGCATCTCCCCATCCCTTTTCCCTCTTTCTTCTTTCCTCCCCGCCCAGGCCAACCCACCCTACCTTACCTGCCCCACTGGCCTTGTAACCGTAACATATCCCATTTACCGACGGCGCGGCACCTCCCATCTGTCATCTAACTGAAAGTCCCTCCCTTCCCCCACTCTCTCCCTTCCCAAATCCCTCTTCCCATATCCCCTCCCTTCTTTCCCTCCCCCCTTCCTTACATCTCCCCCCCCCCCCCCCCGGGCCTGAACCCTCCACCCTACCTTACCTGCCTCACTGGCCTTGTAACCGTCACATACCCCAATTGCCGACTACGCGGCACCTCCCATCTCTCATCTCACTGCAGCGCAGCAGGCACCGCTACTGCCTCTAGTCCTGATCCTTCCCCTCCCCCATGCTGGCCCCCCTCCCTCTCCCCTCCCCCTCCCTTTCCGCTCCTTTCTCTCCCCCTTCCCAAGTCCATCTCCCCCCCTCCCTTGTCCCTCTCCCCTCCCCGCCCAGACCCCTCCCCGCCAAGAGACCTCCCTTCCTTACCTGCCGGACTGGCCTTGTAACGGTCACATACCCCAATTGCCGACTACGCGGCACCTCCCATCTCTCATCTAACTGCAGCGCAGCAGGCACCGCTACTACCTCTAGTCCTGCTCCTTCCCCTGTTCCTCCTCCCCCTGCACCAAGCTGGCCCCCAGCACCTCCCACTCCCATGTTTCCTGCTGCTGCTGCTGTGTTGTTACTGCTGCTACTGCCCTGCTCCTCCCCTGCTACTGCTACTGCTGCTGTGACTTGACTGCTATTGCAACTGCCGTTACTGACCCCAACTTCCTCCCTTCGGAAAGGGCCACCTCCAGACCCACTTCCCGCTGCTGCTGCTGCCCCTGATCCAGCTGAAACGTCTTGGGATATTTGGGGGGTGAGGGGCAGGTCTAATTCCAGGTCGAATTCAGGGGGTTCAAGTTCCACTTCCCCTTGGCCCGGCCACCCCATGAAGACCAAACGAGCTGCCTCACGCTCATCACACATGCTGAGCGCGCTCAGGAGCCTGAGTAAGGGAACAAGAGCATTGCCAATGTAAGAGCCGATTCATACCGTCTAATAAACAAAAGGCAGCAAGGCAAAACCAATAGGCAGCAAGGCAAAACCAGCGATGGAGGATCTTTTACTCCGTTTGCAGTCCCAAAAACCTAAAAGCTGGGGTAGAGCACAGAGAGGATAAAACAACTGGCTAACATGAGCAAAACGCGGCAACACAAGGCCAGCAGAACTAGAACTGACTACTTCGATGCAGCTGCGAATTAACAAGGCGAAGTAGAGGTGATCAAAGGGTAGATGATGGTTCGCAGGGGAGCAAGACAGAAAAAAAAGCAGAACAGGAATGGAGGCTTTAGAGGGACGGAAGCATTGCAACGTAAGAGGCAGTCATCTTTGTGCAAAATTCAATCAATCAATCAATCAAAACGCAAAACCAGCTATGCCAATGGCCAAACAAACCTAGGCCACAAACACAAGGCTCCTGATCACAATCACGAAGCCATACAACCGAAGGTGGATTTGCCACACACAAGCTGAGGCTAGATGCAACGGCGTGCACACCAAGGGGAAACAAACACCACCACTAAAACCCAAAACCTGCTCCACTTCCATCACACATGGGTGGCGGGGAGGCAGCAGGATCAAGCACCACCCTAGTAGGGGCTGGAGGTGGCTCCCACCACCTAGGTACTGGTGAACCACCAGCCTCCCAGCCACTGAAAGGCACCACATAGCGCTCCACATGCTTATCAACAGCTTGCTAGCGCGCCTTCTACAACTCACTAACCGTTGGCTTTCCCAAGGGTGCGTAAGATCCCACAACCTCGTCCTCCAAGCACTCTTAATCTGACATGAAGCCTCCCAACTCCCCTCATCTTGACCAAGCACCTTCAGATCAGCACACACGCATTTCTCCCAGGTATGGCGAAGTAGAGGTGATCAAAGGGTAGATGATGGGAGGCCCTACTACCCTCCCTCCCTCCCTCCCTCCCTCCCTCCCTCCCTACTACCCTCCCTCCCTCTACCCTTTTTTTTCTGTCTTGCTCAGTGATTGCATCTTATTTTGAAATCCTCAGGCAGGCTTTTTGAAGACCCGCCTGCAACCTTCGGTGAAAATCGCGAACACCCCCGGAGGGCCTCGGAAAATATGATGTTTTACTGCGATTTTGGCCCAAAACGATTGCAAATGGGCTAAACCGAATGGAAAAGGCCCATGGACTGTCGTGAAACTTCAGGATTTGAGGAATTTTCACTCGTTTTGGATCCCGAACAAGTTGCTAACTTGATCTAAATTTCGGGAATTTTCACATTTTGCGCAAAATCTTCGAAGAAACGAGGTAAGATGCGATCACTGGTCTTGCTCCCCTGCGAACCATCATCTACTTTAGTGCAAAACTAAAAGCGGCAAAGCAAAAGCAAGGGATTGGGAAGCGAATACTGCTTTCAAACAGGAGTGTAGTTTCTGTGCAGAAGGAAAAAGGACATACTTCGCCCTCCGCCCTCCCGCCTCCTCCCCGTTCTGCCCTCACCCCCCTTCTACTCCCCCGCTTCCACCCTCCCTCGGTCTTGCCCCTGCCCAGCTCTGCCCTCAACCCCCTTTCGCCTCTCCTTTGTCCACCCCGCCATATAACCCCCCTCCTCCCTCCACCCCTCTCGACCCCTCCCCCATTCTGTCACCCTCCCCACCCATCCCCCCCTCTCGGTCTCACCCCCCTTCTGTGGCTTTAGCCTGCTTCCCTCCTTTCATCCCTCCTCGACCTTTGCTTCCACATTTGTCCTTACTCAGGTTAAGTTAAGGGATCCGTGTAATCTTTACACCAAGGAACCCTTCCTGCAATCTCACGCTGGAGAACAATACACGGTCTCCATTCGTTGATCTCTTTCTCTCCCCCTCTCCTTACTCAGGTTCCACCTCCACCATCCACCATGCCGCCTCCACCCCCATTTTGCCCTCACCCCCCTTCTAGTTCCCTGCTTTCACCCTCCCTCCCTCGCTCTCACCCCCTGCCCAGCTCCGCCCCCAAACCCCCTGTGCTAGCTGGAGAACCCATTTCCTCACGTACCTCAAACCCGTGGATGCCCCAATTTCCCCTTGCGATAACCGGGCCTGCTTCCCTCCCTTCATACCTCCCTGCCTGCTTCCCTCCCTTCATACCTCCTTACCCTTTTGCTTCCACATTTGTCCTTACTCAGTTTCCACCCTCCCCCTCCACCATGCTGCCTCCACCCACCCTCCCTTCTACTTCCCCGGTTTCACCCTTCCCCGCTCCATCTCGCCCCCTGCCCCCAACCTCCCTTCCAATCCTCCGTTGTCCATCTCTCCTTCCCCTCCCTACCTTGTAGCGTTGATATCCAAGAAAACACAGTCAAACGGCCCACTACACCCAAATTTCCTCTCATCATAATCTTGCACATGTGACAGCTGCAAAACCCCATTCCCCTCCTGAGCCCCGCTACTGCTACTGCCACTCTCCACTGCTGCTACTGTTGCTGCTGCTGCTACTGCCGCGCTCACTCCCGTGCTGCTGCTGCTGCTACTGCTGCTGATATCATGCGCCACGCTATGCGTTGGTGTTGCTACTGCTGTTGAAGCTGTTGCGGCCGCCGTCACTGCTACAGCTGCTGCTGCCACTGCTGCTGCTTCTGCTCCTATTGCTGCTGTTGATTGCTGGGTGAGATGTAGGGTTCCAGCTATCACAAGCCGCTGAAGTGCCTGGGATATTGCAAGGGGAGGGGGGGGGGGGTAAAGTGAAAATGTACATTTTCTTCATTTTTCCTCTTCTTCATTTCTACTTGATGGTAATGTAAAGTTTGCTTTAATAACGTAAGCACGCAGTATTTCTGGTTCATTCAATCGCTACAACATGGACAAGAGCCTTACACCAACAGCAACAACCACGCGCTTGCCTAGCTAGCCCCAATCGTTCAGGCCCCCAAATTGTCCCGGGCTGGCCTCCTCCTTTGCTCACATATAATACAGCATCAACATGAGGCCAGACATAGTGGGGAGTGAGCCAACATAGACAAACTGATATATAAACAATGACTAAAAGAATACAAGACACAAGCAATACATATCCCATGGTCCCGCACACATACACGTTTTGTACAATTACACATTCTTGGTGATTACATCATTCTTTTGCAGTATCTATCACTGCACAAACGGGAGTTTTCCACACTTCTTTCACAATCCCATACATGTCCTGCATTCTTTCCTAGACCTGCCTAAACCCTAAGACCCTAGCCTTGCACTCCTTCATTATGCATGACATGCCAGTACCCATTCACAGCACCCACAAGCCAGAGCAAGTGCTAAACCCTACTTCTCAACCAAAGTCAGCTTAAACCCATTAAACCTAGACCCCTGGCTTACCCCTCCAAGCCCTGGATAAGCCCCACGCACCCATACTAAAAAACCACAGCACAAAACAACCTCCCCCAAATCCATGCAACCAGTGCAAACACCGTGCCTCAATCCATCATAATCGTCATGTCCTGTACCCTAACCCCAGGCTAATACTCTAAACCCAGGCCTTCCAGTCCATAAACCCCACCACCCACCCACCCACCCACTCTGCCCAAATACTACTGCACACACCAACCACCCACAAAACCATGAAGCCATGCCTAAGCCCTGCGGTTCAATGCCTTACACCCTGACCCCAGGCTGATTCCCCTATGCTTAAGCCTGGCAATGTTTAACCCACCCACCTGTGCCATAGACGCTACTGCACCAAGTACCCACAAGTTGATAAAACTACTGAAAATACCCTTATTCCTCTACCAACAACAGCCCTCGTCCCTGAACCCCAACCTTACCCTTATACCCTAAACCCAGCCCCACCAGTCCTTAAACACCACCCACCTGCGCCGCAGACGCCACTGCACACACCAGACAACCACAACCCCGCAAGGCAAGTGCTAAAACCATATGCCCCCCCCCCCCCGGGTGTAAATCCCCTGAAACCTGCCCTGAGCCTTAAACCCTAAACCCAGGGCCACCAGTCCTTATGCCCTAAACCCCAGGCCACCCACGCCTTATACCCTAAACCCAACACCACCCACCTGTGCCTCAGACGCCACTGCACACACCAGACAACCCCAACCCCGCAAGGCCAGTGCTAAAACCCTACGGACCATACAGCAGGGCTCCACCAGCAAAACCCTCTTGCCCCGCAGCAGCGGTAGGGAGGAGTCCAAACCGTCTAGATCTGTGGGGTTTAACCCAGGTCGCACGGAATGGAGGGACCATGTCTCACGTTCTGTGGTAGAATACAAAAACAAGGAAGGGGGTTTAGGCCGGGAGATGATCAGAGACGGTCGACCCACAGCAAATCGACCAAGGCGCTGCTGGAGGGAGGAAACTGAACTCTAGGGATGTAAACTTTTAGCCCAGGTTGCAAAGAACCCGCTGCTAGGAAATGGAGGGACCATGTCTCACGTTCTGTGGCAGGGATCCGAAAAAAAGCGGAAGGGAGCCTTAGGCAGGGCAACAATCAGAAAAGGTCAACCTACAGCAAAACTAGCAGGGGAAAGGTATGTACCACAGACAAATGAGCGGGTCCTCACGGGGCCGTGGGCACAGTGGGCGCACAAAAGTCAGCAAACCGTCTGGAGCAGGACTCCTCCTTTGCTCACAAGTGAGGCACTGTCGACAAGAGGCCAGGCAGGGTAGATAACAACCGACAAATGAGCTGCGACCCTCAAACCACCCCCTTAACACCCATGAAAGTAAGAGCACCTAGCCCCTCACATAAAAGCCCCAGAAGTCCCTTTACCTCATGGCATAGTCCCAGCGTCGCTGCTAACAACAGATGCAACATTATGGCAATTTTGACAAGCCCAAGCTCTGTCTCTAACACTTAAACATCAGGATCCCAGCAAGAAGCAAACTCCCAGTCGCCACAACTTTCTTCTTATGGTTCAGGGTTCCGTCTTTAGCTTTTTAGGGTTCAGGGCCCCAAGTCCATCCCAGAAACCCCTTTACCTGATGTCATAGTCCCGGCATCGCTGCTCACAACAGAAGCAACATCATCACTGTCCCATGAAGAAGCCAGAGCCCAGTTGCCACTGCCGGTGTTGTGGCAGCCTTCTCCTATTCCAGCAATTCCTAGTGCAGCAGAAAGGGAGCCAGACCCGCTGGGTATGAGACGTTCCCTTTTTGCTGTGGCCGTTAGCAGCATGCTCTTCCTTCTTGGTTTAGACATGGCTTGACGGGGAACCTACAGAACAGAGAACATGAGGGGGTGAAGATCAGCGGCTTACAAGCCCACGCTTTTTGGATGTGTTGTGCTCGTCAAATATGCAAAAAAGCGGCAGCAGCAGCAGTAGCAGTAGGAAGGGTGCCAGACCCGCTGGGTATGAGACGTTCCCTTTTTGCTGTGGCCGTTAGCAGCATGCTCTTCCTTCTTGGTTTGGAAATGGCTTGACGCGGAACCTAGGGAACAGAAAGCATGTACAAGTGAACATGAGTGGTAAGTAAGAGCATGTTTTGTCCATACTCGTCAAGTAATGCAGATACCCGGCAGCAGCAGCAGTAGCAGTGGGCAAGACCCGCTGGGTATGAGACGTTCCCTTTTGGCTGTGGCCGTTAGCAGCATGCTCTTCCTTCTTGGTTTAGATATGGCTTGACGGGGAACCTACAGAACAGAGAACATGAGGGGGTGAAGATCAGCGGCTTACAAGCCCACGCTTTTTGGATGTGTTGTGCTCGTCAAGTATGCAAAAAAGCGGCAGCAGCAGCAGTAGCAGTACGAAGGAGACCAGACCCGCAGGGTATGAGGGGTTCCCTCTTTGCTGTGGCAGTTAGCAGCATGCTCTTCTGTCTTGGCTTGGAAATGGCTTGACGAGGAACCTAGGGAACAGAAAGCATGTACAAGTGAACACGACTGGTAAGTAAGAGCATGCTTTGTCCATACTCATCAAATAATGCAGATTCCCGGCAGCAGCAGCAGCAGCAGCAGCGGAAAGGGGGCCAGACCCGCTGGGTATGAGACTCTCCCTCTTTGCTGTGGCCATGAGCAGCATGCTCTTGCGTCTTGGTTTGGATATGGCTTGACAGGGCACCTAGAGGACACAACATAAGGGAACAAAGATCAAAGGTATCCAAGACTGTCATATGGGATGGTTACTGCTCATGAGAATATGCAATAGCAGCAGCAGCAACAGGGAGACCAGCCCGTCTGGGTATGAGACTTTCCCTCTCTTTGCTCTATCTGTTAGCAGCATGCTCTTTCTCCATGGTCTCGATCTGGCTCGGATGGGGAATCTACACAATGTAAAATGTCTAACTACGAGGGGTATACAAAGCCTCTTCAATGGGGTAACCTGTACTAGTATGTATGCCACAGAAGGACCAGCACCACCTGGCCAACAAGAGTTGCCAGGCTCTGGTATATCCTCAAACATCACCAATTGAGCCCCAAGAGCTGCACCCCTGAGGCCCCCGTCCACACCTTGGCTAGTAACCGACTTCTAACCACCTCGCCTCAATAGAAATTACTCTTACACCTTGGCTGCATTGGTCCATTGGCCCACTGGATAGAGTTATCCTCCCTAGGCCACCTGACTCCACCAGCATGCCAGCTGCAGCCATATCCCCCCCCTGACACATACCGGCGACTAATCCCCAAGGGGATAAAACAAGCTAAATTGGCACTGAATTATGAAAGTGTGATTATGAAAGTGTGACTAATTTCTGATAGTATTTGTCACAGTTGGTTTGAGAGCAATCTTGCCCCTTACCTTGGCTGCATTGGTCCACTGGAGAGAGTTACCCTTCCTGGGCCGCCGGACTC
Organism: Pseudopediastrum boryanum; assembly: GCA_963556185.1. Classification (NCBI taxonomy): domain Eukaryota; kingdom Viridiplantae; phylum Chlorophyta; class Chlorophyceae; order Sphaeropleales; family Hydrodictyaceae; genus Pseudopediastrum; species Pseudopediastrum boryanum. Next base: position 1,926,948 of record OY744512.1, on the reverse strand, counting down.
CAGCAGCATGCAAGCTGCAGACCCCCTGACATTTACTGGGGATTGATCCCCTAGGGGAAAAAACAAGCTAAATTGGCACTGAACCATGAAAGAGTGATTATGAAAGTGTGATTAACTTCTGATAATATATACTATAATCGGTTTGAGAACAATCTCGCCCCTTACCTTGGCTGCAATGGCCCACTGGAAAGAGTTACCCTCCCTAGGCCACCTGACTCCACCAGCATGCCAGCTGCAGCCATTTCCCCCCCCTGACACATACCGGCGACTAATCCCCAAGGGGATAAAACAAGCTAAATTGGCACTGAATTATGAAAGTGTGATTATGAAAGTGCGACTAATTTCTGATAGTATTTGTCACAGTTGGTTTGAGAGCAATCTCGCCCCTTACCTTGGCTGCAATGGCCCACTGGAAGGTGCTGCCGCTCCCTAGGCCGCCTGACTCCACCAGCATGCCAGCTGCAGCCATATCCCCTCCCTGACACTTATCGGGGATTAGTTCCCAGTAAGGATCATACGAGCTAGATTGGCACTATATTCTGAAAGTGTGACTAATTTGTGATAGAATTTACCTTAATAAAAAAAATAGTAAATGAAATTTCTGGTTAAAACTTTCTGGTTAAAATAAATCTTTGATAGAATTTAATATAGTCGGTTTGAGAACAATCTCGCCCCTTACCTTGGCTGCAATGGTCCACTGGAAGGTGCTGCCCCTCCCTGGGCCGCCTGACTCCACCCACATGCGCCCACCCATGGCCTCACATAGGCGCTTACTGATTGCCAGACCCAACCCTGAACCTCCATAGCTGCGGGTGGGAGAGGCGTCCACCTAGGGTTGAGGAACAGGGGAACATGCGGAGCGTTAGCAAGCATCTTGCTGGTGCAACTCAATGATTAAGTGCAGCTGTAAAGTCACGACTAATGGCCAGGCTTAACCCTGAACCTCCATAGCTGCGGGTGGGAGAGGCGTCCACCTAGGGTTTAGGAAAAGCACACCACAGGAGGTGTTAGCCACGCGATAAAATCCCTTGCATTAAATTGAAAAAGATTGTAGCAAATGCGCATGTTCAAGAGGCCTCACATTGAACAGATAAGCAGACACGTAACCCACCACAACGTACAAGAAACAACAATGGCAAGACCTAGCCCTGAACCTCTGTACCTGCAGGTGGGAGAGGCGTCCACCTAAGGTTAAACAACAGAAGAACATGGGAGCGTTAGCAAAGCACGTTGCTGGTGTAATTCAATGAATCACTGTGGCCGTAAAGTCACAACAACATACTAATGGCCAGACCCGACCCTGAACCTCCATAGCTGCGGGTGGGCGAGGCACATACGTATGGTTCATAAACATAAGAACATGCGAGCGTTACCAATGCATGTTGCTGGTGTAATTCAATGGATCACTGTAGCTGTAAAGTCAAGACTAATGGCCAGACCCAACCCTGAACCTCTGTACCTGCGGCTGGGAGAGGCGTCCACCTAGGGTTCATCAACAGAACAACATGTAGGCGTCAGCAAAGCATGTTTGTGGGTAGACTGGAAACATATCTAAACTTGTAGCACACCATGACTGAAATGATGGAACAATGGCCAGACCTAATTTGGAACCTCTGTGGCTGCTGGTGGGAGACGCGTCCACCTAGGGTTCATCAACAGAACAACATGTAGGCGTCAGCAAAGCATGTTTGTGGGTAGACTGGAAACATATCTAAACTTGTAGCACACCATGACTGAAATGATGGAACAATGGCCAGACCTAATTTGGAACCTCTGTGGCTGCTGGTGGGAGACGCGTCCACCTAGGGTTCATCAACAGAACAACATGTAGGCGTCAGCAAAGCATGTTTGTGGGTTAGACTGGAAACATATCTAAACTTGTAGCACACCATGACTGAAATGATGGAACAATGGCCAGACCTAATTTGGAACCTCTGCGGCTGCGGGTGGGAGAGGCGTCCACCTAGGGTTCATCAACAGAACAACATGTAGGCGTCAGCAAAGCATGTTTGTGGGTTAGACTGGAAACATATCTAAACTTGTAGCACTACCATGGCTGGAATGATGTAACAGTGGCCAGACCTAACCTGGAACCTCCGTAGCTGCTGGTGGGCAAGCCATCCACCTAGGGTTCAAGAGCAGCAGAGCATGTAGGCATTAATGGTGCATGATTCAGCAAGAACCTGGCTGTCACAGTACAGGCTCAGGTTCAATTCCTTGTCACGTCATTTTTAAAAATCCTAACTTTATAACCCAATAGGGTAAAGTGTACTATTGTCCGGGCAGACTGGCAACTACGTACGTAAGACAGTCCTAGCCCTGAACCTCCACAGCTGCAGGGAGAATGACTGGAGTTTCTGGTATGTTTTTTACAAATGGTTTACGTTAAAACAAAACCACGAGCGACATCCACCTAGCAGCACACGTCAAAGGGTTTTAGCATATGCACAATTGCCGCTTACAATGGGAATATGTGTGAACAGGTAATCTCTTACCTTATAACATCTGCACAAGTACCCCTCAACCTATACCGGTAGTGAACGAAACACATGCATGCTTTCAACACTACATGCTCACTTGTGCGACGGCAGTGCCACGTCCTTTATGAACCTTGCATTATCGTACCAATGGGACGTACCATGGCGGTGGTAGTTTTTGAAACCTTCAAAACTCAACTTTGCAGAGGATTCAGCAGAGCAGCTACTTATGAGCAAGGGCACTTTGATCAATATATATACATTGGCACCACACAACTTTTTTTGTCTCCCCGCCTTTGGGCCGCCCACCCATGCCATCTTGCCCTAGCGCTTGGCCACGCTCCCACGCTCCCCCCCCCCTCCCATGCCTCCCCCCTTCCGTCTTATTTCCCCTCAGTCGGCCTAGCTCCCATGGCCCCTGAGTTCAGCTCCCCCCAATTCCCCTTCATGTGGCACCCCTCACAAACACCAGCTCCGTCCATCCCCTCTCAATTGGCCTCGCTCCCATACCCCTACTTCGAACCCTCCCCCCCACACTTAACCTCCCTCCCATATATGGTATATACCCCCTCCTCCCCCCCAATGGCTCCTTACTGTGGGCCTCACCCCACACCTGCATTCTCCCTTCCATGCCCCCCGCCCCTTCCCCCGTCCCACACCCCCTGACTCCCTCCCATTCCCCCTCAATCGGCCTCCCTCCCATACCCCCTCCATCCCTCCCACGCTGCCTGCCTGCTTCCCATGGTCCCTCCCTCCCTCCCATTTCCCCTCAATTGGCTTCCTTCCCATGCCCCCTCCCTCCCTCCCATGCCCCCTCCCTCCCTCCCACGCCCCCTGCCTCCCTCCCATGCCCCCCTCAGTGGCCTCCTTCCTCCCATGCCCCCTCAATTGGGCTGCGTCCCATACATGGTATATAACCCCTCCTCCCTCCCGTCGCCCCTTACTGTGGGCCTGGCCTCAAACCGGCATCCTCCCTTCTCCCTCTTCGCTTCCATGCCCCATGCCCCCTTATTACCCTAGACTTGCCCCCTCCTCCACCCTTACCTGTGAAAAAACTGGAATAGCCTCCCCCAATCTGCCTACCAGTATGTGGGTGTCAGCCATGCATGTCCCTCCACTGTGCCCCTCTCCCCCCATCCCCCCTCGTTCCCATACCGCATCCTCCCTCCCACACCCCCCGCCCATGCACCCTCCTCCCTCAAATGCCCCCTCCTCCATCCCTTACCTGTGAAAAAGACTGGAATAACCTCCCCAAGTCTGCGTTGCTGATCCCAATCCCTGTATCTTTGACACTGAAGTGTATCATCTTTACAGGCCAATCCACTGCTGCTGCCGCCAATGCCGCATTGCTGCCGCTGCTACTGCCCGCCGTACAATGCACCGTAGCCCCACCCGCTGCTGGACCGGCCCCGGCACCGTGTGTCACAGTACTAGTGACAATGGGTGACGGCAACCCCCCTGGCGCCTGATGGTGTAGTTGACCAGTCAAACTCCCAGTCAGCCCTCCGGTCAAACCAGCTATAGTGCTGCTACAGCTGCCATCGCTACTGCTGTTGGCAGTGATAGTGCCACCACTATCAGCACCAGCAGCGGCACTGGAGGCACCCGGGTGTGTGTGGTGACCCATAGGTGTGGGGGTCTCCACCCACACTTCAAGCAGGATCTCCCCACCCTCTGTGAACTTCACTGCGTTGTTCAGGATGTTCAGTAGCACTTGTTGTAACCGCTGGGCGTCACCGTACAGCATCCCAGGTGTGCCAGGGCTGACGTAATAAGCAACCTGTGTAGCAAAGGGGCAGTACGACACCAACAACATCAGTTGCATTCATAGATATCCAGTGATCCTATCCTATAACATACTCTTCAGGCAAACTTTCTGAAGACCCCCTGCAACATTCCTTTATTTTATGCGTTACACCTCCGCAATAGATTGGAGAGTCCCATAAATACAGGCACAAAGTCTGCCTATCCTGTGTGTTTGGCCAAAAATGGCCGAGGGCTGAACTGAGGCTATAATCAAGACCACTTAGCCACCGGTAGGCCTGCAATCTCCACACATGCTTCTATAACAGCTGCCTTTCTGGCCCCCTCCCTCTATCTCTCCTCTCCCTTTTGCCTCACCACCCTTCCTCCGCATCCCTGAACCCCCAGTACTGTATAAATTCATGAAATGCCATGGCTTGAGGTGCAGGGCTTATGGCACTTTTGCTATGGCACACCATGAAATGTAATAACAATACTGAAGGATCGCTCCCCATCGCCACCCCTGCCACCCTGCAGTCTCTTCTGTGCCGCCCTTAGCCTGCAATCTCCATACCTGCTTCCACCACAAATCTGCAGCACAAAGCCCCTGGCCCTCCTTTACACGTTGCCTCAATGCCTAAGACTCCTCATCCCCTTCTTTGGGGGTAAGAAGGTACACCAGCGCTGGCACTTCTGGAAGGCATCCAACCTAGAGCACCCCCCTCCCCCTCCATATTCCTCCCCCTCCCCCTTTTCCGGACCTCCCCCCCTCTCGTACCTGCAGTCTCTTCTGTGCCGCCCGCAGCCCTGCAATCTCCTTAGCTGCTCCGCCCTGCTGCCTACGCCACCAGCCCAACCACCCACAGCTGCCCTAATTCTATCACTTGCAGACACCACACCTTCCCATCGGCCCTCCCCTCCTCGCCAACCCCCTCCCCCCGCGTCCCCCTCTCCCCTCCCCGGTCCCTGCCATTACCTGCAGTCTCTTCTGTGCCGCCCGTAGCCCTGCAATCTCCATAGCTGCCTCAACCACAGTTTGCAATTTGAACAAGCTGGGGCTGAGCAGCATCTTATTAGCTTCAATCCGACTGAAGTCCAAGATGTCAGTAATCAGGGTCAATAGCGTCTCTCCAGAACACCTAATGACAGGAGCCACACAGGGAGGAAAAGGTCAAATGGAGTTCTTACATCAAGTTGCTTACACTAGGCTTAAAGTCTATACAAGTATTGTACAGACCACTGGGAACAAGGCAGAACAGACCCAACAATCTTCTCAACCCGTCCCAGCCACGGCCCCAACCCACCCCCCAACCCTTGTCTCCAGCACAATGCCGCCTTTAACCTTATGGTATTCACCAGGTCCCATTGTCCAGGAGATAAAGAGTATTCAGCCAGCAGCTGCCCCACTGCTATATTCTCAAACCGGGGTGTTCCATGATCCCTTGAAAAGGCAAGACATTCTGGGAACAAAAGGCAATCTGGGCACGACAGACCCCTAGACCACCTGGCCCCACTCGCCCTTGCCAATCCCACCCCTACCTGATAGTACTGACCAGATCCCATTGTCCACAAGTTACCTCCTTCGGCCTTAAGCACTTCAGTCAGCCCCCACTGGTATGACATACATATAAAATGCAGACAGTCTCATTACTGTTCCCAATAGCATTGCAAGTTGGAAACAACTGGAGTGTGGAGATGGCCAGACCCCAGACTAAAACAGACGCCTTTGGCTTCCAACCCCTACCTGATGGTATTGACCAGATCCCACTGTCCAGGAGATAAAGATGTTTCCGCCAGCAGTTGTCCCACTGCTATCATGCCATTCAATGGTGTGCAGATTTCATGGATAATCCCATGGCGATACATGCTGGCAACAACAGGAATCCTGTACATGAATGACCCTTAAAACACTTGGGTTGTCCCGCCCTTGCCGTCCCATCTCCCCTACCTTATGGTATTCACCAGGTCCCACTGTCCAGGAGATAAAGATGTTTCCGCCAGCAGCTGCCCCACCGCTATCATACCATTCAGAGGTGCGTGAATGTCTTAGGGATAGTCCCAACTGCACCATATGGTGGAGACAGAGGGAAATGTGGACACAAATGACCCCAGAATCAACCAAACCCTTGATTGACCCAAAACCACAATTGACCCAAACCCTTGATTGACCCAAAACCACAATCGACCCAAACCCTTGATTGACCCAAGACCACAATCGGCCCAAACCCTTGATTGACCCAAGACCACAATCGACCCAAACCCTTGATTGACCCAAGACCACAATCGACCCAAACCCTTGATTGACCCAAGACCACAATCGACCCAAACCCTTCATTGACCCAAAACCACAATCGACCCAAACCCTTCATTGACCCAAGACCACAATCGACCCAAACCCTTGATTGGCTCAAACCCTCGATTCACCCAAAGCCACAATTGACCCCCCTTGTTGTCCGCCCCTACCTTATGGTATTCACCAGGTCCCACTGTCCAGGAGATAAAGATGTTTCCGCCAGCAGCTGCCCCACCGCTATCATGCCATTCAGGGGTGTGCGGATCTCATGACTCATACGCGCCAGGAATTGACTCTTGGCCTCAGTCGCTGCTGCTGCCTGCAATGGGGCATGGGCACAACACAGCAAAGTTGAGTTATCAGTTATCAACAAGTCTTAATGGAGGCAATTATTTGAAAGTATCTATCAATGTTCCAGCGAGTAGAGTACAAGCCAACAACTGGCGTTTGACGTCTAATGCTGCTGCTGCCTGCAAAGGGCACAGCAGCAACACAGCAGTGAAGTCGACAACCAGTGATGGGATACACTCCGGCCCCCACCCTGCAATGCTGCATGCCTAGCTGCTACTTTCACCTGCCGCTGCCATGTAGCGGGGTCCTACCTTCCAGTTATCCACTAGATTTGCCTCCTCCTGAAGCCTATAACCTCAGCCATCATCCTTTCCACACACACCTGCAACACTGCATGCCTAGCTGCTGCTTCCGCCTGCCACTGCTGCATCATTGGGCCTCTGTGACCACGGCCCAAAGTCCTGCTCAAAGCCAGACGCTCCCAGATATCCTTTCCCACTACAAAGAAGAACCACCAAACCCAGAGGCGCCCACCCAGACACCCTGCAATGCTGCATGCCTAGCTGCTACTTTCACTGCCGCTGCCATGTAGTGGGCTCCTGCCTCCCAGCTACCCACCTGAGATGCCTCCATCTGAAACCTATAACTTCAGCCAGCCACCACCCCCACACACCTGCAACGCTACATGCCTAGCTGCATCTTCTGCCTGCCATTGCTGCATCATTTCTGTAAGCAGGGCCCAAAGTCCTGGTCAAAGCCAGATGCTCCCAGATATATCAGTATTTACTAAGAGAACAACCACCAAACCCAGAGGCGCCCACCCAGACCCACCTGCATTGCTGCATGCCTAGCTGCTAGTTTTGCCTGCTGCTGCTGCACCACCTCTGTAACAACACTTCGTCCAACACAATGCATAAGCGTCCCTTCCAGCCATGCAAAGGAGTAATGCTCAGGTAGCACCAAAACTAGGTCGAGAGTCTCGTTCAAAGCCATACCTCTGTGAGACACCCTTTCCATTACAAACAGGACATGCTGAACCCCAATTGCACCCGCATGCCTAGCAGCTCATTCCACCTGTCACTACAAAACACTTTTTGCCTCCCGCTTTACCAGCAGACCCAAATCCCTTTGTAATGCTAAAGCTCTATGTGAATGCTGTACTGTCAACCCCCTTACTCTCCCCCCTATCCCCCCCCCCCGACCAACACATACACCCAGATGCACCTGCATTGCTGCATGCCTAGCTGCTAGTTCTGCCTGCCGCTGCTGCACCAGTTCCGTAATGTCAGACTGAATCCCAAAATAGTGTGTCAACCTCCCTTGAGAGTCATGTATGGGGGTGATGCTCAGACAGCCACAAATTGAGCACCTAGAGTCCTGCTTAAACCAGATCCCAAACCCTCTCAAGAACCCTTTGCACTACAAACACGAAGCACCAAACCCCAAACCCGAAAGCCCTCACCCCCACCCACCTGCAATGCTGCATGCCTAGCTGCTAGTTCCGCCTGCCGCTGCTGCACTAGCTCCGTAATATCCGACTGAATCCCAACGTAGTGTGTCAACGTCCCTTGGGAGTCATGTATGGGGGTGATGCTCAGATAGTTGATAAAGGGGTCCCCGTTCTTCCGGTAGTTCATGAGTTGGACAACAGCTGCCCGGCCCCCAGCAATAGCAGAACGTAGCTCTCCAACCCCTGGCTGGGTCTTTTCTGAACCCTAAACAGCAGAAAGGGCAGAAGGAGTTTCTATATATACAGGCTAACAACAGTGATGTCAAAGTGTTGGATGCTTCATATTCTCCATTACAGTTCATGGAGAGCATCACAGAGGGATGGCCCCAGGCAATAGCATAACACAACTCGGCTACCCCAGGCTGGGTCTTATCTGAACCATGACGCCAGAAAGCGGAGAAGATAATGGTTTAAATATTGGCTTTTTTTATTACCTGGTTTACCTGGCAGTGTGGGAGTCCACCTGGTATCCGGGTCGGACTGAACCGCATGCTGACTATCTGTATTCAATTCACTTAAATCGGATCGACCCCCCCCCCCCCCCCGGTTGGTAAAAACAGGAAGAAGTCAGAGTATTGGATGCTTCCTGTCCTCTGTTCTAGTTCATGAGCTGCACCACCGCAGCACAGCCCGCAGCAATAGCAGAACAGAGCTTGGCTAACCCTGGCTGTGTCTTTTCTGAACCCTAGACCACAAGAAAACTCCAAAACAAGAGAGTCAGAGTCATCTAAAACCTCCCCTCCCACCTAAACCCTCCATGTAGCCCACAGCCCTATCTGCAGGAAGCAGCAGTCCTCCCCTAGGAACTCTTCCTTACTGTACCCACTGATCCCACAAAAACCCTGGTCCACGCAGCGTAGTATGCATTCCGACTCGTTTAGGTTAGGGGGGAGGCAGGGAAGGGCCAGGCATACCGCATACGAGTGAAAGTGCATCTGGAGTTCGCATTGTAAAACGGTTTTCAGCTCTACTTGTCTCAGCCTCACTAGAATTCGCAGCCATCTGGCTCTCTCTTGCTCGCACTTACTTCCCCCACCCCCCTAACAAACTGGCTGGGCTCATGCTTGGGTGCTGCACGGCCTGGAGCGCGGTGCAATGGTCTCTCTGATTAAAAAATCCCTGGTCCACGCATATCAATGTCTCATCTGGGATTAGTGCATCTGCTTTAGCATTCCTCCCCTCTCTCCCCCTACTCCACCCCCGTGGCTTCCTTTGTTTGCTGCTGCCCCCTACCCCTGAGCCCTACCCCTTACCTGCAAGAACCGGCAGTTCTTCCCAAGCTCTGTACCCACTGATCCAGCAGAACCCCACACTAACATTAATTTCATTCTCTCGTCTGCAACAAGGCATCTGCTATAGCACTTGTCCACTCTCTCCCTCCTATCTACCCCAGTCCTAGTCTCTTTAGAGAACCCCCAAAAGCCATATTTTCCTCCGTTCCTTGAACCCCGCCCACCCCAAAACCCTCCCTGCAGGAAGCGGCTTTTTTTCCCAAGCACCTCCTCCCTACTGTACCCACTGATCCTGCAAAACCCATAATAACCATTAATGTCGAAGTTTACCCGTATTCTGTTCCACCTCGCTGCTCTTTGTGACAGCTTGAGGTGCGGGGCCTATGGCACTTATTGCTATGGCATATCATGAAATGTAATAATAATAACCATTAACCTAATTCTGTCGTCTGCAACGAGGCATCTGCTATAGCACTTGTCCACTCTCTCCCTCCTGTCCACCCCAGTCCTAGTCTCTTTAGAGAACCCCCCAAAGCCATATTGTCCTCCGTTCCTTGAACCCCGCCCACCCCAAAACCCTCCCTGCAGGAAGCGGCAATTCTTCCCCAGCACCTCCTCTCTACTGTACCCACTGATCCTGCAAAACCCCTCATTAACATGTATCAATGGTTGGTCGGCAACTGTGCATCTGCTACAACACTTCTCCCTTCTTCAATCCACCCCAGCCATGTGTTCTATACCCCACCTAAAACCCTATGTGTGCCCCCCCTATATGCAAACTTCCCCCACAACCCAAACCCTACCTGCAGGAAGCGGCAATTCTTCCCCAGCACCTCCTCTCTACTATATCCACTGATCCTGCAGAACCCCTCATTAACATGTATCAAAGGCTGGTCCGGCAACCGAGCATCCGCTATCGCAATCCCCTCTTGAATGGACTCCATCGCCTTCTCTTTCAACCTCAGCAGCTCATACTCAGCTCGACTCAGCGTCACCACATCCGAGTCTGAGCTTGAGACCAAAGTGCAACCTCCAGTAGCAGTAGCTGTTGCCGGACTCCAATGACGGCTATAGGGACCCACCCCGAAACTATTGTGCCCCGGAAGTCCGGAGACCCCCCCTGCTGCTACTGCTGGGTGTGCTGTGCTGCTGCTGGCCTCATTACTAATGCTAGTGCTGCTCTGATCACAAGAGCCCCCACGCTTCTCCCGCTCCCCCTGCTGCTGCTGCTGCCTGTGCTGAGGCAGCCACTGGTGCACCATTGCGCTGCTACTGCCACCACTGCTGCTGCTGCTGCTGCTACTGCTCACAGCCTCGACACATCCAGCAGCAGCACGAGCAGCACAAGGTGTTCCTACACAACCCCCATCACCTTGGCCAGCGCATGCTGCTGCTGCTGCTGCCGTCCGTCCCCCTGCTGCTGCTCCTGCCGTCCCTCCCCCTGCTGCTGTTACTGCTGCTGCTGTTGATGCTGCTCCTCCTGCTGCTGCAGGCCCTCCAACTGCTGCTGCTGCTGCTGCCGTCCGTCCCCCTGCTGCTGCTCCTGCCGTCCCTCCTCCTGCTGCTGTTACTGCTGCTGCTGTTGATGCTGCTCCTCCTGCTGCTGCAGGCCCTCCAAATGCTGCTGCTGTTGTTGCTGCCCCACGCACTGCTGCCCCCCTTTCATCTGCTGCTGTTGTTGCTGCCCCTCCTGCCGCCCCTCCCGCTGCTCCTGGTGCCACCATATCAAAGGCATCACCAGCCCTACAAGCAGCACCTACAAACTCCCCAACAGGCAAACATTCCACTGCTGTACTTCTTACTTCCAAAACCCCATTCATTTCTCTGTCCCCTAAACTTGAAGGTGCTACTGCTGCTGCTGATGAAGGCCCGCCTTCTTGAAGCCCCACAGCGGGAGCTGCTACTGCTACTGTCTCTGCTGTTTTGCTACTGCTAATACTACCCGGTTCAATACCCTCTGCTATGTAATAGCCAGGTCTTAGTGTATGTGCTGCGTCACCTTTCCCCGCTCTGCAAACTGCTGCTGCTGTCGCCCTACCCTCTGCTGCTATAGCTGCTGCCTCATTAACTGCTGCTGCTACTGTTCCACCTCCTGCTGGTACTGCTTCCACTGAGGCTCCCTGTACAGACCAGCTCTTCCCGCTGCTGCTGCAGCTGTTGGTGCTCCTGCTGCTGGCAAGGTCCAAGCTGCTTTGACTTCCAGCAACTGGATCAAGTGCCACTTTCCCATGTGCCTCGTGCTGCTGCGGCACCACCCGCTGGCAAAGGTGGTCCTGCTGCCAGAAAGGCTCTCCCTGCTGCTGCTGCCGCGGTGGTGGTGGCTGATGCTGCTGCTGCAACTGTTGCTGCTGCTGCTGTGGCAATCGCGGCTCCTGCTGCTGTTGCCTGGCTGATAGCAGCTGCTGCAGCTGCTGCTCTCGTAGCTGAGCCACCCTCCTCTCCCTTTGAAGGGCCTCCTCCAGCTCACTGAGCTTCTGGTGCAACCGCGCAACTTCGACTGCCTGTGTACAGCATCAAACATGGCATCTTGCTTGTCAGCACAGTCTATCAGACGTATAACTTTATGCTGGCAGCAGGCGTGCCAGGGCAAGTGTCTGCAGGATGCTGTCCAACTTCACCTGCCTGTGTACAGCATCAAACATGCCATCTTGCTTGTCAGCACAACCTATTAGACCACAAACTTTATGCTGGCAACAGGCGTGCCATGGCAAGTGTCTGTAAAATGCTGTGCAACTTCAGCTGCCTGTGTACAGCATCAAACATGGCATCTTGCTTGTCAGCACAGTCTCCTGGATTGTAAGTGTATGCTGGCAGCAGATGTGTGTTGGCAGGTGTGTGCAGGATGCTGTGAAACTTCAGCTGCCTGTGTACAGCATCAAACGTGGCATCTTGCTCGTCAGCATGGTCTGCCATGGCATCTTGTTTGTCAGCACGGTCTGGCAAAGCATGCTGCTTGGTGACAAAGGACATGAAGTTTGCAATCAGTGTTGAATGGAGGATTTGGCCAATAATAGAGGGATGCATGCTGGCATTTCGTGCTTGCGGCAGCACAGGCTCCAAAAACTTTACTGCCGCAGCTAAGGTCAGGGCGAGTGTCTGCAGGATGCTGTGCACACGCTCGAGGCTGTGCAAACCTGTACTGTGCTTGTTTGGGATGCATTGCAGATGCTGGCTGCATGCACAGTGCTTGGCAGGCATGATGGAACCTGGCAGATCCCTCTGCAACTGCAAATGTGCTTGGCAGACCTCAGCCAGGAGCAAAGAAGGTTGGCAGAGATGGCCCTTCAGCACTGCATCCTGGACTATCATGCATGGCGCTACGGAGTATAACAATTTGAAGCCCGTGGCAGCATTGCAGCAATATTGCATGCGCAGGTTCTATCGATCAACCACGAACACATCACAACATAACTGCCTCTGGCATCTGATAAGGGATCTGAGAGAGTCGGCTGACAAGATGCATGAAGCTTACGGCATCCGATCCCAGCATACGCAGGTAGCTGACGATGAGTAGGTGGCATGTGATGCAAGACTCTGGTCTCGTGATACTGGACCGAGAGATGCTGCTAGCTCGGACAACTGACCCACCTGTTCAGCAATGCCGCTGAGATACGGAGAGGACGGAGTGCTGAATGTAGGAGTTGGGGAGGCCAATGACGTGGGGAGTCCAGGCACCGCTGCTCCTGCTGCTTCGCTTACCGCGAAGGCTTCCATCCCTCAGTTCTCCCTGAACCGCCTGCCAAGATACCCCGAAGAGCGCCAGCCCGTGGATACGCCTTGCTTATTATGTTGAGAAACGCTCGTAACTCCTCCCTACTAACGCGGGCGATCCCCTACTGGTGAGTAACTAGCGGCTTTCCTCAAGCTTACAATGCGGGAACACAGTGATTCGCAACCAATTTCGCATCATTGAGATCATTATACTGGAATCAACTACTCACTACGCAGGCGTACAATTGCATCGGAACAGTACAAGATAAGAAGGCTATCCTACACCAACTCACATGCACTGCTGCGCGCGCAGCCCACTGGCAGCCTCATGATCTCAAGTATCCTCACACCGACTCTAAGCCAGCATGGCCTGACCCTGGACCAAAGATCCAGCGTGAGAGCCGTGCACGGGGACGTGTGGTTTGAGGTATGCCACCAGCTCCAGAACCCGGTGACACCTAGTGACGAAGCGAGTGTGCGACAGCTGCTTCGAGCCAAATGACCAAGATGCACATCCTTTGATTCAACTGCGCACCAGATGCACTGATGTGACATGAAGGTTGAGTGATCTAAAGGGGTGGCAGATCACGCACGTGCTGATAGCAGCTCCACTCTACAGGGCTGCCCATTGGGGATACAACCCAGACAGCATATCAACCAAGACCGTGCTATCGTTGCTTAAAATACAGTAATAAATATGAATCACTCGTAACGCTGCAGAATCGGTCAGAGCATGTGGATTTTCTGGAGCCCTCCCTGCAGCGGTAGCTCACGAAATTCTTGCTTCTGCTTCTGCGGGATGCTGTAAGCTCCTGTCATTCCGGGAAAATGGTGTTATCTACGTGTAATATCCGTAGGTCCGGCTGGGTACTCCGTTGGCCACGATTTCCGGTCACCCGACCATCGCAGTGAACTTGGACACCAGCGAGAAAAACGCCAACATGCCCCTCATGCCAGTGCTAAGAGCGCAAGCCAGGCACGATAGGAACCCTTTTCACTGGTTGCGACTCCGCCCTGCTTTGCAACTCGTTATACTCCTCGTCTTCATTACCAATGGCTTCATCTTCTGGTCGTTGACTCGACATCAACACAACATTTTTACAAGGGCCCCAGACGCTGATGCGAGCCCCTTAAGTGAACGCTACCTCAACAGCAGCATATGGGCAGACGCGCAGTACGTCCTAACAGCACCACCAGGAACGATCATGTACTTGAGGCAGCAAGTAGAGATGGTGGTGATTCAGTTGCGAGCCAACATGATTGATACCAGATTTCGCACCCTGGATTGGTTGGTTCTGCAGCTGCAAGTAGGTGTCGGGACGTATCATTGAATCACTCCTGGTACTTCTGGTCTGTTCCCTGGTGGAGCATGTCACAGTCACAGTCATAATTGCCATGCTTGCACGTCCTGCATAGCTGCCCTTTCTGCATCCGGACAGATAAGGTCCGCATTTTGCTCTTGTTACATAGTATAGGGCTGATGAATTGGTTTTGTGCTTGGCTTGGAGGGATACGGTGGTATGCTTTGGCTGAGTCCCTTCTTTGCCATTTATTCACTTCACTCCACGGTCGCTGGCACTTTCATATGTCCTGCAGCCAGACAAAGGAATGTATGCATTTTGCCCTCATAACAGACTCATGTGGGACTTATGCCACTGTGTCTGTGGCATGTTATGGTGATTGACATGAGTAGCAGAAAAGTGTCCTGATCAGACTCTGTGGTTACTTAGCAGCGGCCGACAAGGGACTTCCAATTTGGCAGAATGACCTGCTCATTGTGGCCGGTACTGCTGCTTCAAGAGTCCAATCATGGCATGTCGAGCAATCATCAAGAGCAATAAATCAAGGACTCTGTGACACGCTGCCTGCTGCCATGTGGCTGTTGTGTGTTCCTTGACTTTGACCTAGCAACCCTCTTGCGGTGGTGCCACATATGAACACCGTGGGTTTCCATTCTGGTTGTTTATTTCTGTTGTTTATCAATTGCACCCTACTTTGGTTCATGGTAACCTTTATGCTTTCTCCCCGGCAGGAGTCCTTGATGCAGTGGCTGGCAATCAAACCAACCTTAGCTACCAAAAACCCAGTGCAAGTGCAGCAACGGCCCAAGTTCATTACTAAGGACTGGCACCCTGCCAATGAGATGTATGTGACTGCTGTGCGTGGTGGTCGGCCTCAGCTAACATATCATAAAAAGAAGAAGGAGCGGCAGCAGGGGAAGCAGGAAAAGCAGGAGCAGCAGCAATGGGGAAAAAGGGAAGAGAAGGAGCCTCAGCAGGAGCTGGAGCAGCAGACGGAGCAGCAGCAGCAGCAGCAGGGCAAGCAGGCAGAGCAGGAGCAGCAGCAGGGACTGGAGCAACAAAAGGAGCAGGAGCCGATGTTTCTTCATGCATCCTCAAACCCAGCTCAATCTGCCAACCACAGGCGGCTGCAGCTTGCAGCAGGAGCCGCCACACCGCCTCCGTCACTCAGGTTGTCACTACTGCTCACTCGATTGGTGTCACCCAGTGACACGGTGCTGGAAGTGGGTGGTGGAGAAGGATCTGCCACGATGGTCCTGGCCGGGAAGGTGAGGGTTCGTGGTAGGCTTAGGGCCAAGGCTTTATTGCATTCTGCTATAGCTAAGTGCATGCGATGGTTTCTATGTGGCAGGGCCACAAGTGTAGTTGGACAGCCGGGGTGGTAATGAGCTAATTGTGTCCAAAACAACTATTCATGGGATCTTTTGGATATAGTGAAAACAACCCTTCATACAATACCACCATAGACAATCAACACTCCAAAATATTCTTGCATTGCGAGGGTTCGCAGACGGCTGAGACAGCGTGCATGTTTGTGTTATTCTGACTAGTTAAACGTCTCATCAGGTTGCGGGCTGTGAGCTAGAGTGTACACATTGCATAGGGCACTGCTGAAGGCGATGCCACTTATGGTGGTAAGGGCTATGTGTGCTGGAAGCATCCTGCACCAGTGGGAAAACCTCCAACCAAGTCCAACTGTTGCTGCTGTGGTGTGTCTCTTGTTAGGTGGGTCTCACCGGTCGAGTGACAGTATGGGAGCCCAATCACCTTCTATTCCAGCTAGGAACTGCAAACGCCATGGTCAACGGCCTGGACAACGTCTATGTTGACCATGCTACTGCTAGCTATGCCCCTGGCTGGGTCAACTCCCAGTTGACCGCGGTCAACGGGGGCTTGGTCAACAAAGCGGCAGTAGCAGTAGCTTATGATAGGGGCAATGGGGATGTGGCTGTAGCAGAGGGGTATTGCAGAGGGTATCATCATGCAACAGCTTGTGTGGAAGCCAAGCGGGTGGATGACTTGGGGTTGAGTCAGCTGCAGCTGCTGAAGGTTACGCTGAATGGGGCCGAGGGACCTGCATTGTATGGCGCTCAGGTAAGCGTGTGATCGAGGGTTTAGGGTTGAGTTTATGGGTTGAGGGTTCAGGTTGAGTCATCTGCAGCTGCTAAAGGTCACTCTGAATCTACACATGTATATCTTAAGCTGTTTCCATAGCAGCTTGAGGTGCGGGGCCCATGGCTTTTTTCTGTGGGGATATCATGACATGTAATGATTGTATTTGCCAAGCTGGACCGTTGCATCTGGCCTCAGCTTGTGTGTGGGCAAGTTTACCATCGGTTATGTGCTTTCTGATTGTGAGCCGTGTGTTCCTGGTAGGGGTTTTTTTGGCCATTGGCATAGCTAGTCTTGTGTTTAAGTTAATTGAATGACTGATTGTTTGTTATGTAGGACACCATCCGTCAGTTAAAACCTGTGGTATTGTTCCACCCTCCTGAATGGCACCAGAAGAGGTCGAGAGAGATCCGAAGGCAGCAGCTGCTGCAGCAGCAGGAGGAGCAGCTGCAGCAGAACGATACTGCAGCTACAGCTATCGCTCCTGCTGCTGCTGGTAGTGGTGGTGGTGGTGGTAGTCGTGGTGGCCAGACCCCGGGTACTGCTTCTGCTGGGATGGCTGCTGTTCATCCACCTAATCGAAGGGCGCTTCTGGGGTTTGTTGTGGACAGGGCTTTCAGCAGCAGTGGCAGGAACAGTGGCGGCAGTGGCGCCAACTGGAGAACTGGCAGTACTGGTGTTGCTATTGCTGGTGCTGAATTCAACAGCAGCAGCAGCAGCAGGAGCACCACCAGCAGCAGCAGTAGCAGCACCACCGGCAGCAGCAGCAGCAGGAGCAGCCAATACAGTGATTACGAAAGCAGCAGCAGCACCGGCAGCAGCACCACCAGCAGCAGCAGCAGGAGCAGCCAATACAGTGGTGCCGGCAGCAGCACCAGCAGCAGCAGCACCACCGGCAGCAGCAGGAGCAGCCAATACAGTGGTAATGGCAGCAGCAGCAGCAGCCGCACCACCGGCAGCAGCTTGTACAGTGGAAGCAGCAGCAGCGGCAGGAACAGGAGATTTTGGCTGCAAAGGTCAATGATGTGGTCAAGGAATCTCATGCAGTGTCTCTTTATGCAGAAGGGCAGCAGCCGCCCGATCAGCATAAGCAGTGTTACCGATGGGACTATCTTGAAAAAATTGGGAGGTTGCTTAGAGGGTAGGAGCGTGGAAGGAGGAGGAGGAGAAGCAGAGGTTAAAGAGCAAGGGGAAGCATTTGTCGTCGTGGGACCAGTAGCAGGGGTTAAGCGTTTGTCGACTTTCATAAGTGGAGAGGTGGGGGTTGGAGGGGGGAGTAGGGAAGGGGGTGTAGGAGTAGAAGCAGCAGGGCGGGGAGCTTTGGCAGGGGCTGGACTCCTGCTGAGATTGCTGGAAGAGCAGCAAGGACTTCAGCAGCAGCAGGAGGAGCAGGAGCAGCATCAAGGGCAGCAGCAGCAGCACCACCGGGAGCAGCAGCAGCACCAACTGGAGCAGCCGCAGCAAGGACTTCAGCAGGGCTTTCAGCAGCAGCAGCTGCATCAAGGGCACCAGCAGCAGCAGGGGATGCAACAGCAGCAGCTGCAGCACGGACACCAGCAAGGTATAGAACGGGAGGTGGCTGCATGGCAGGAAAAGATGAAGGAGTGGGGACAGCAGCTACGAGATGGTGAGAGGCAGGAGGAACATGAAGGGACGAGTGAGGCGGGATTTTGGGAAGAGTGGGCACAAGTGGAGAAACAGGGGCAGAAGCAGCAGGGAGAGCAGCAACACCATGTGTTAGAAGGGGAGGTGGCTGCTTGGGAGGAAAACATGAAGGACTGGGGACAGCAGCTGTGGAAGAGTGAGGCCAAGCAGGAGCAAAAGGGGAAGGGAGGTGACGGGGAGGAGGGGCGGGAAGCGCAGCCAAGGCAGAAGCAGCAGGAGGAAGAACAGCAGCAGCAGCAGCAGCAGCAACGTCGCAAGGAGCAGCACATGTTTGGAGGGGAGGTGGATGCGTGGGAGCAACAAATGAAGGAGTGGGGACAGCAGCTGCGGAGATATGAGACCCAGAAGGGAGGGAAGGGAGATGACGGAGAGGAGGGGCGGGAGACGGAGCAGTGGCGGCAGAAGCAGCAGGACGAGGAGCGACGGCACCAGCAGCAGCAGAAAGAGGAACACCAGCAGCAGCAGCAGCGACAGCAGGAGCAACCATGTGGGTTGACAGCAGAGATTGCTGCTTGGGAACACCAGCAGCACGAGCTGGAGGAGCAGCACTGGCAGCAACACCAGCAGGAAGAGGAGCGACGGCACCAGCAGCAGCAGAAAGACGAACACCATCAGCAGCAGCAGCGACAGCAGGAGCAACCATGTGGGTTGACAGCAGAGATTGCTGCGTGGGAACACCAGCTGGTTGAATGGGGGAAGCGGCTGTGGGGAAAAGGGGGGCAGCTGGGGCAGGAGGGGAAGGAAAGGGCTAGGCAGCAAGAACAGCAACAGCAGAAGAGAGAGGAGGGAGGAGAAGTGTTGAAGGATGGCCAATGGGGCCAGCAGCAGCACCAGCATGGTAGCAGCAGCAGCAGCAGTGTGGCTAAAGCTGAAAGGGTTCTGCTACAGAACAATTGTGCCCCAGCTGCTGCTGATGATGTTGGGGCGCCATTGGGAGAGCAGAAGAGAAAGGTGTGGGGAAATGGCGAATGGGGGCAGCAGCAGGATGGCAACAACAGCAGCAGCAGGAGCAGCGTTGCTAGAGCAGGACGGATATTGCTGGAGAGCAATAATCCTGCTGTGGCTGCTGCTGATGGTGCAGGGGCGCCTCTGCTAGGTATACATCCTCCACGCTTACGAACCAACAGCAGCAGAAGTCACAGTGAGAGCGGTACAGTCAGCAGTACAAGCGGTAGCAGTACAACCGGCAGCAGTACAGCCGGCAGTACAGTGATTGTCATTGGGGGTCCCGGCTGGGGCAGCAGCAGCAGTGGGGTGTCGGTTGATCAACAGGTGGCGGAGTACATGGTGGCACAGCAGATGGTTTCGGGGGAGGAGGGCCGGGATTATGAGATAGTGGGGCCTAATGCGTTGGGGTCGTTGGGGATATCAGCTGCGGGGGTGGGTATGGTGAAACAGGTGGATCCCGAGGGGGTGGACTGGGCTCCTGAACAAGTGGAAAGGTGAGCAGGGAAAAAGCTTGGAGCAGGAGGACGATAGGGGTGGGAGGGAAGATTGATTTGGCTGGGATGCATTGTCTCTCTGTGCTTGTTTTGTGAACCTTGCAGCTCAGAGTGAGTGTGGTTTAGGAAGGGTTGAGTAAGATAACACCGGTGGATCCCGATGGGGTGGACTGGCCAGCAGAACAAGTGGAAAGGTGAGCATATTCAAGGGGGGCGGGGGTATTATCTCTTTATTCAGTGGGCAAAAAGATGGGAAGTAAGCGGGTGGAATTGGTACTCTTTCTTCTTAGAAGGGTTCGATGCTAGATTTGTGGCTTGTGAAGAAGTTGTGTCTAGGTGGGTGAGGTGACACGGGTGGATTCTGAGGGGATGGACGGGCCACCAGAACAAGTGGAAAGGTGAGCACGGGAGGGGTTTGGGGAGTTGTGGGGGTTCAGAAAGCGATTGCAAAGGAGGGAATATGGAGTTGGTTGCTTTCTTTTCCCTCTGTATTTTTGCTTTGTGAGCATCCCACAGGGGAACTAGCTCGAAAAATTGTGGCTCGCTGCTTTCAAGACAACCTGTTTCCGGTCCTCTCTGGGTTACAAGCAATCACATTTAAGATCCCTGTGCTGCTCTGTTGTACACGGGTTGCAAAGATGCCCTCAGGGCCCCCGTACCTTCCTCAAGATCTTATCCTATGTGTTTCTGGTCTTCTCTTTCAGGATGTTTTTCCTATCACCACAGGTCGCTGCTACAGTAATGCAACCCAGAAGGCCCGGAAACCCATACCTTACCCCGTAGGACAATACCTGCTGCTCATGCACGCTCCCTTGGTTTTTGTTCTTCTCTTTCAGGATGTTCCCCCCACCACGGCAGGTCGCTCCTACATTCATGCAACCCATAAGGCCCACATACTCAGAAACCCATACCTTAAACCCTAGGACAGTACCTGCTGCTCATGCACGCTCCCTTGGTTTTTGTTCTTCTCTTTCAGGATGTTCCCCCTACCAGGGCAGGTCGCTCCTACACTCATGCAACCCATAAGCCCCACATACTCGGAAACCCATACCTTGAACCCTAGGACAGTACCTACTTCTTATGCACGCTCCCTTGGCTTGTGCTTTTCTCTTGCAGGATGTTTGCCCTACCACCATAGGTTGCTGTATTTGACCCGGCCTCCTTCCTCTCCTTTCTGGAATACACACAGCTCCATCATGTGGCTGCATATAGCAGTCATGTGGTGCTTTGTTGCAAAGAATTGTTCCGACATTGCCCAAAGTGCCGCAAATCGTTCTTAATGTGTTATTGTGCTTCCCTTGCAGGATATTTTCCCTACCACCAAAGGTCGCTGCTTTCAACCCGGCCTCCTTCCTGTCCTCTTTAGGATACACACAGCTCGATCATGCGGCTGCATATAGCAGTCCTGTGGTGCTTTGTTGCAAACACGTGTTTCAGAATTGCCCAAAGTGCCTTAAATCTATCTTAATGATTAATGTGTTCCTTGTGCTGTTTTTGCAGAATGTTTGCCTTACCGCCAGAGGTCGCTGCTTTTGGCCCGGCCTCCTTCCTGTCCCCACAAACCTAGCCCCACATCATTGTATGTGTTGTTTTAACATATCATCGATGGTATCCATGTGTTTCTGCTCGTCTCCTGCAGGATGTTTGCCCTACCGCTGGAGGTCGCTGCTTTCGGCCCCGCCTCCTTCCTGTCCTCTTTGGGATACACACAGCTGCATCACCCTGACCATCAGCAGCTGCAGGTGTGGCTGCCACCAGGACATAAAGCAGTGTCAGTAAGCAGCTTGGAGCTGTGTCTTCTGTGGGTGAAGGATGTATTTGGGCTGGGGTGATTCCGGGACCAGCAGCAGGGGTAGCAGCAAACGTTCCGGGCCTGTTTACCTCGACGTCCGCACTTCTGCAGCTTCGAGGGCGGGAACAGCAGCGGCAGAACGACAGCAGCAACCGGAACAGTGGCCACGGAAGAAATCAGCTGCAGAAACAGCAGAAGACGAAGAAGCAGTGGCAGAAACAGAGCGAGAAGACCTTTCTTTCGGCAATCCCAGCTTCAGTTGCATCACCCTGACCATCAGCAGCTGCAGGTGTGGCTGCCACCAGGACATAAGGCAGTGGCTGTGAGCAGCTTGGAGCTGTGTGTGCTGTGGGTGAAGGAATTGTTTGGGCTGGGGTGAATCCGGGACAAGCAAAAGCAGCAGCAGGAATAGCAGGAAACATCCTTGCAGTAAATACATGTTTCCCAGTGTCCAAATTGTACAGCATTTGTACAGTGCCTACTGGCAGCAGCAGCAGAGCAGCAGGAACAGGAGCCGCAGGAGCTGCAGCAAAAGCAGCGGCTGCAGAAAAGGCACTAGCAGGAACAGCAGTAACAGTTACCTTCACCCTAAACCCTGCTGCTGCTGCTATTGCTGCTGCTGGGATCTAAACCCACGCTTTCATTGGGAGCATCGGTTCAGACCACAGCAGCAGCAAAAGCAGCAGCAGCAGGGTATAGAAGCAGGACTGTTGGGAAAGGAAGGTTGCCCACTGTTCCTGAACCCCATCTGCAAGGGAAGCAATGGCAGCAGGAGACGAAGCAGCACAGAAGCAGCAGTCAGGGGGGAAGAAATGTCGCAGGCTGCTGTTACACAGCCAAGAACCAAGCCAGGGACAGCGGTGCGAGAGCAGGGGGCCAGGAAAGGACTGTTCCTGAACCCCATCTGCAATGGAAGCAATGGCAGCAGGACAGAAGCAGCAGTCGGGGGGGAAGAAACGGTGGCCCATATGTTCAACCCATGTTCAAACCTGGCGTCCGAAGTCTTTCAGCATTTTTACAGTTTCTACTTGCAGTGTTGACAGCAGTAACACCAACAGCAGCAGAACGACGGCAACAGAAACAGCAGCAGTAGAAATAGCAGCGGCAGGAACAGCAGCGGCAAGAACAGCAGCCCAGAAGAAGCAACGGCAGGGACAGAGCAAGAAGACATTTCTTCTGGCAATGCGAGCTTCAACTGCATCACCCTGATCATCAGCAGCTGCAGGTGTGTCTGCCACCAGGACATAGAGCAGTGGCTGTGAGCACCTTGGAGCCACTACGTGATCAGTAGGTGGAGGATATGTTTGGATTGGGGTGACTCTGGGAGCAGCAGCAGGAATAGCAGCCCATTTCTGCTTCAGGTGGATCAATTTGAAGTGGACAGGGATCAGCAGCAGCAGGGGGTGGTGCCCTCGGTAGCGGCAGCAGGGGGTGGTGCCCTCGGTAGCAGCAGCAGGGGGTGGTGCCCTCGGTAGCAAAGCAGAAGCAGAACAACAGCAAAAGCTGCTGCGGCTCTACCTTTACAGTTGGGACCCCCCTCCAAAAAATGACGCAGGAAGCAGGAGGTGAGTTTCACGTAAGTCTGAGGGTTGAAACGGGCGGCCTGCAATGCCTTGCCTTAGGGAGCTAGCATAGAGGGGACAGCTAGTTGGGGACTGGTGTTGATGTAAAGTAAAGCTTGATATGGGCCACCGGGGCCAGAAGCTGTGATTTAATTTGGTGGGAGGCCTGTTTCGAGATGCTGGAGCAGATTTTGTGTGTGCTAGGTGCAAAGGCTTTGGTTGGTGTGAGCCACCGCTGGGATTGAACTGATGACAGAGGCTGGCAGCAGGTCTGCATAGGAAATGTGTAAATCAAGCAGATGACAGGTATTGAGGATTTGTGGCTGGGAATGTCCATCCACCGGGGGGTAATCTGCAGTAGGCGAGAAAAAAGGTGTTTAGGTAAGGTAACCTAGTGCGCAACCTAACCGGCGATCTAGTGGTAATATTGTGACAGCTTGAGGTGCGGGGCCTATGGCACTTTCTGCTATGGTATACCGGGTATTATGAAATGTAACCATGATAATTTCAGGAGGTCCTGAAAAAATATGAGAAAATATGAGTTGGGCAATGGGCAGGTAGGCCGACGGTCGACTTGAGCAGAGCAGCGTGACTTGATATTTGCATTTGCAAGGAAAAAAAAGATTTTTCCCATGCGAATGGGCCTTTTGCCTGACAGCACCCCCTGCAGGGCTCGAACCTGCGACCTATTCCTTAGGAAGGAATCGCTCTATCCAGCTGAGCTAAGGGGGCAGGTGATGCTGTGCTTAAATGCAAAGCAGACTATATTGTGTGCCAGGTTTTAAGAAGTAGGTTTTTCCCTATTGTACCCACCGACCGATTGAATGTCACTCAGTCACTCAGAAAGCCGCTGGCGAGCCCTGCCCTGGGGCCAGCCGACAGAACAAGCCGGCGGTCGATTGAGAGCCTCCCAGGTGCGTCTACCGTGTACCTTTGTTTTGTGGTAGGGCGCTGCCGGCCTGTACCGCTATTGGCAGCGAAGCACCCCTCACGCCTCACGGGCCTTCCGTAGGCGGGCGAAGGCCTTTGCAGTAACTGTGCTTGAGGCACATTTTTGCGTCCGTACTCGTACTCAATCTTCGTTTATCCTATACCCGGACAAGAGAACGAAGTGATCGAGGAAGGGATACGTCTGGCCTGGGGCTTAAACCCATATAACAGGCCCTGTTCTATACCCCCGCAAAGACATATTTATACCCCCGCCGACTGAACCTCTTTGCTTAGAAGATCTCTCTGCTTGCACGCGTATGGCCAGACTCTTTTGCTTCTGTCCTGCATCATGAGGCAGCTTGGTGTGCCTTTCTTGTCCTCTGCGAGCTAGGCTTTGGTCGTGCATGTTGTCTTCGCGCATGGCAGTCTACTGCTCGTCTGCATCTCCGGCTTTTTATTCATCTATGCAGCATTGCATGGCGGTACATATCATTGCAAAGGTGTGCCTCGCCGTGTTTCTGGATGGCCGTCTCTGCAGCTACCATAGCGTGCATGTGGTAACCGACTTCTGCAACCCTTCGGAGGAGGTAGCACCCTCTCGTATCTTGTACGTCATGTTTACGCAGGACAATAGGATTCTAGAAGGGCCCGCTTATGACTTCAGGCAAAGCCAATGCAAAGCCAGCTTGCTCCAGCACACTAGTCGACACCTCGCTTGCTTGCCTCTGCTCTCCTAACTTATCACTTCCAAGGGCATGGAGAAGCGCGCTTCAGATTTTTATTCAGGATGTCCGACCCTACAGATCTTCATGTTGCTTTCAGTCAAGAGGGTTCTCATTTGGTCAAGCAGGCAGGCCTAGTTTTAGGGTTTAGGGTTTAGGGATGGTGGCCTCCATCCCTCGTCTCCTTAAGTAAACCTAAACAACAACAACAACAACAAACATTTAAGGTGTGGCAACCGCAAAGGGCTGCTAGGTCGAAACGACCAACACACCATCGGATGGATCCAAACACAATCCAGTCCATCTTTTGGCCTTGCATTCATGAAGCGTCCCAATTGATTCACAGCATGCAGCAGCAACCGTAGGAAACCAGAGGGACATGCAGCTCAGCACCTCAAGCAACTGCCCAACCCAGGCACAGCATACAAACCAACGTTACAGAGGGGGGGTGCAGGGGGGCACAGCCCCCTAGCCACCAGCCCTGGCACAGCATGTACCAGCCAACGTTAGAGGGGGGGGTGCAGGGGGGCACAGCCCCCCAGCCTCCAGTCATGGTACCTCATGTACAAGCCAACATCCCCGCATGTCACCTTGCGATGCAGCTACCAGCTTGAAGACTTAAACACTTGTCCGGGACAGCCGAAGGCCCCTTGATTTATGCGATATGGGCCAACCATATGATGTTCACAAGGAATGTGCCATTGAGGTGCCCTCTGTCAGTCACCGACAGGAGAATTCTTCGGCCTCCGGCAGGAAGCGGGGTAGCAGGAATATAAGACCTCGGGACTGCTAGCCAGTAGCCCGTAGGTCCAAGTTCGCCTTCTTATTTGAATGTCAAGCAGTATGCATGAAACTCCCATGTGACTAGTTTGATTAGCCATAGCTTACAAACCTTGGCACGCAAGTGAGGCAGCAGAGGAACAAGGCAAATAGGCAGCAGCATTGATAACGGGGGCAGAGCAGCAGCTAGGGACCGTTATGTAGTGCTGTTTGACTCACACAACAGGAGCAACGGCTATCATTGCCCACCGCGACGTGAAGATAGAACAATATGCAGCAGCAGCAGCTAGCTAAAAATAGGCCATGCATTTGGAGAAGGATGCTGTTGCGAGCCGTGTGACTAATAAGCAATGGACCGACCCAGCTCAGTATAGTCAGAAGCAATGCAAAACCAGGAGCAGAAGCATGGACAGCATGAGCTGCAGAGAGAGAGAGTAAGAGAGAGGTACGCAGAGAAGGGGGAAACCCCTTATTCATACGTTAGGGGAGTAGGCCCTTGCCTAATCCATAGATTGGCCGGCTCCCAGTTGGAACCCAGAACACATCGGGCGGGTGGGTAAAGTACCCAGTCGCCGTTGTTAACAAATAAACAAAAATTTAAG
Source organism: Pseudopediastrum boryanum (assembly GCA_963556185.1). Classification (NCBI taxonomy): domain Eukaryota; kingdom Viridiplantae; phylum Chlorophyta; class Chlorophyceae; order Sphaeropleales; family Hydrodictyaceae; genus Pseudopediastrum; species Pseudopediastrum boryanum. The sequence continues at coordinate 1,900,783 of OY744512.1, read as the reverse complement.
TTATCTGGGTGGATGGGGGTGTCTCCAGGCATGCGGATTGAGGTATGCTCCTTATGACGTCAATGGAGCTGCAGAGTGCAATTGCAGTACTGGCAGCTAGTGTGCTGATCCCTGCAGAGACTGCATACTGACATCACCGGCAAACCTTCATCAGGGTATCCGCCGCAGCTGCCTTTATAGTCCGAGTGTGGTATGGCCTGTTTATCTGCTGGCAGCATGATAATCAGTAGTCATGTATGCTGCACCGACAGGGCGCCTTATGGATAGTACGCTGTTCCTGCTGACCCCATCCAGCAAGCAAACAGAGCAGGAGTTCATAACATAACATAACAAACACTTAAGGTGTGGCAACTAACCGCAAAGGGCTGCTAGGTCGAACCGACCAAACACACCCGATTCCGTTCAATTCCGTTAGTATGTGATTTGTTATCTGTTCTGACCTAGAATCTCATGCAATCCCTGCCGATAGTCGCCAATCAACCGTTCAAAGGCGGTTCTGTAGCTTCTGCCCTGACTGAGTATTGGGGGGCTCCGGGGGGGGGGGGGGAGGGGGTCTGTCCCCCCTCCGGCCCCCCCCCCTGGGATCGCCCAGACCCCCATCCCCCCCTGAGTGAGTCAACTTGGGTGTTTACTGAGTGACACTGCCTTTCAACCTTTTGAAGTGTAAGACCACTTCGCACAGCCCTCTGGACCGTGCAGCCCTTGCGACACTGACTTCATCCCATTTGGTAGTATGTAGATGGTGAATGATAAACAAAGAGCGCGACAGAGAGCTCAATTACAAGAGGCGGATCATCTATATATGTAAGGTCAAACCTATGGTGCTGTGCCTTCCAAGTCCTGCGTACAGTGGCTCTCCTTTTGTTGCTCCTTTTGCTGCTGCTGCTCTTGCCGCTGGAATGGGGATGTTTTTGTTGGTGCGTTCCTGCTGCTGCTTCCAATCAAGCAGGATGCCCATGGAGCCTAGTTTGGCTCCGTCACGGGCGCCCCCTTTGTGGGGCCACTTGGTAACCTGGTAATCTGGTAATCTGCTTCCAATGAAGAACTAGGGTTCCACACAGTAGGGACCGCTGGTCTTATAGTGCCATCCGGCGATGATTTGAGGCTTTGAATAGCAATAAAACCCCAAGCAGGGGCAGCAATAAAACCCCAAGCAGGGGCAGCAATAAAACCCCAAGCAGGGGCAGCAATGAAACCCCAAGCAGGGGCAGCAATAAAAAACCCAAGCAGGGGCAGCAATAAAACCTCAAGCAGGGGCAGCAAGAAAACCCCAGGCAGGGGCAAAATCAAACCCCAAGCAGGGGCAGCTGTAAAACCCCTTGCGGCGTAACTGAACGAACCTTGGCCATTGGATGCTGCTCCTGATTGCTGCTCTCACCGGATATGGAGCCAGTGCGAGAGAGTGGCAATGGTATTGGAATTCATTCCGTAACATACAGAATATTCTGCTTCCGCCAGAAGGCGTTCACCAGCTTTGGTACTCAACCTCCGTCATGCTGCCATGCCGTGACCCTCCTGGCCGGTTTGCTCGAAGGTACTCAACTTCTGTCATGCCGTCATGCTGTCATGCCGTGACCCTCCTGGCCGTTTGCTCTAAGGTACTCAACTTCTGTCATGCCGTCATGCTGTCATGCCGTGACCCTCCTGGCCGGGTTTGCTCTAAGGTACTCAACTTCCGTCATGCCGTCATGCTGTCATGCCGTGACCCTCCTGGCCGGTTTGCTCTAAGGTACTCAACTTCTGTCATGCCGTCATGCCGTGACCCTCCTGGCCGGTTTGCTCTAAGGTACTCAACGGGCTCCGTGCTGAGTTTCTCAAACAAGCTTTTGTGATGGAGACAGTAGATGACGGTCCTCCTGTGAAAAGGCATGTGCTGCTCCCTGTTCTTTTTGACTTGTATCAGGCATTGTTCTCTAGTGGAGAGTTTGTGCGCAAGTGGTCCATGGCTACTCTGAGTCCCATATTCAAAAAAGGCGATGCAGCCAACCTGGACAATTATAGAGCCATTGCTGTTGGATCGGTTCTAGGCAAGTTGTATGCTGTCATCTTGGACACGCGGTTGTCTGTTTGTGCAGAAAAGAATGGTTGGAGAGCAGAGGGACAAGCAGGTTTTAGGGCCGGGAAGAGTACTGTTGACCATGTGTTTGTGCTTCGGCATCTCATTGAATCTACGCAGAAGAGCAGAAAGGTTCTCTATTGCTGCTTTGTGGATTTCCGGAAGGCATTCGATAGAGTACGCAGAGACTACTTGATACAAAGGTTGGCTGAACTAGGGGTTCATGGTCGTATGTTGCAAGCCATCATACAAATGTACTGGTCTGTTCCGCTGGTACCCAAGCTGCATGGCACAGTGGGCGATGCTATTCCCAGCACATGTGGAGTGAAGCAGGGCGACCCCCTGTCTCCACTCCTTTTTGGTCTTTTCATAGACGAGTTTGAGTCATGGTTACGCCAGAGGCTACCCAATGTGGGAGTGCAAATGGGCCGAAAGTTAGTTCAAATGTTGTTGTATGCTGATGACATGGTCTTGTTGACACACAATCCTATGGAGTTGCAACAGATGCTGGATGTTTTACACCAGTTTTGCTCAGCTAAAGGTATGGAGGTAAATGTCCGCAAAACAGAAATTGTGGTGTTTCGCAAGGCCAATACCCCAGAGGTGCCTGACCAATGGCTATACAACGGGGAGACTGTCCAACGCTCCGTTGAGTTCCGTTACCTGGGCATTATTCTGCATGAGACAAAAGGTATGTCATGCGCTATTGAATCTCTGGCCACGGCGGCTCGTAAAGCAATGTGGGCTCTGTTCCCAAGATTTAAGCTAGCAGGGATCACTGATATTTCTATCAAGTTACGGATGTTCTCTTGCCTGGTTGTGCCAATCATGGAGTATTGTAGTGAGGTATGGGGACCGGATCTGCTGTTCTCTTGTGATACGCTGGACAAGCTATGGGACAATGAGCTTCAAAAGATTCAAAGCATATTTTTAAGGCAGCTGGGGAAGTTGAGGAAGTCTGTGCCAACAACTGTGGTGCATAAGGAGATGTGCATGAATCCAGTGGCAAAGGGTTGGTTACGAGCCTCTATTGATCTATGGCGTAGGCTTGGCAAAGTGCCCTCTGATAGCCTATTGGGCATGGCTGTGCGTGAATCTTTGGCATCTTACGCAGGCGAGGGGGTTGGTTCTGCTCCTAAGAGCTGGGCTGGACGGTTTATGCATACAGTACGCTCTCTTTCTCAGGGTAGAGACGCAGATGGGACCATTGCAGAGTTTCTGGCAACAAATGGCCTAGCTGAGCCGGACAATGATAAACTTGCAGCTATTCCATGGCTTAAAGTGTGGGGTACTTGGGATACCATGTTGCAAGAGCCATGGGACAAGGTGGCCGCATATGCAAACCCCAGGCAATCTGTCAGCTCAAATTTGATCAAGCTTTCCACATATCATTCGTGGTTTATGACGGGAGACATCCCTCAGGAGGAGTTAGAGGCTGGCTATCCTCAGGGTATGCCAAGGTATATCAGGCACACATCAGGTATCCCGTTTACTTATGTGAAACAGTTAATGCGGTTTCGTACTGGTGCACACCATCTTGCTATTGAAACTGGGAGGTGGGCTCGTCCCAAACTGCCAAGGCAGCATCGTGTATGTTCAAAATGTTCTTGCACATTGGTTGAGGACGAGGTACACTTTCTTTTTGAATGCCCAGCATATGATAGAATTCGTGAGAAGTATAATACCGTTTTGTTTGCACAGTTTGGAGGTTGCCAGGAAGCTTCTAGTACAATGAAGCATAATTCAGACAACGTGAGATTGTTCATGGACCAAGAGCCAAGTTTCCAAGTTGCAAAGTTTGTTTATGAATGCATGGAATTTCGGAGGTCGGAGGAATGTGAGGACTATAATCCTTACTTTGATTTGTCATTATTCGGGGATGAATGGCAAGGTCGTATTTTCGATACCTTTTCTTCTGGACCAAGAGGTGATATTGCTGAGACATTCACTTCTGATGGACCAGGTTCCAGTATTTCTGCCCATGGAGCCTAGGTTGGCTCCGTACGGGCGCCCCCTTTGAGGGGCCATGATGTAATCGTAATCGTAATCGTAATCAACTTCTGTCATGCTGTCATGCTGCCATGCCGTGACCCTCCTGGCCGGTCACATAACTCCATGGGAAAGGCTAATTTTCCCACCAGTATACTTTCTATGAAAACGAAGTTTTCCAAGGGTTCTTTCCTTTCCTCTACGCTACTCACGGAAAGACCCACTTTCCCATCACTGAAAGCCACAATGTTTTCAGCGTAAGTAAAGGTTCCTTACGCAGAAAGTACCACCTGATTTCTCCTAACAGGAAAAGCGGCCCAAAGTTTCATTGATTCTTTCTAACATTTTTTGTCTCCACGATACCTACTATTTCCGTATCCCGACTCTGCATGGCCACAGGGACCTGTTTTCTGCATTTTCTTTCTTTCCGCCTTTCCACCCCCAACCTGAGAGACAGCCCTGTGTTACACCCTGCCCATTTTCCGAGCTTTCTTTCTTTCCGCCTTTCCAACCCCAACCTGAGGGACAACCCTGCCCATTTTCCGAGCTTTCTTTCTTTCCGCCTTTCCACCCCCAACCTGAGAGACAGCCCTGCCCATTTTCCGAGCTTTCTTTCTTTCCGCCTTTCCAACCCCAGCCTGAGGGACAACCCTGCCCATTTTCCGAGCTTTCTTTCTTTCCGCCTTTCCAACTCCAACCTGAGAGAATAGGGGTTTAAGGTTTAGGGTTAGGTTTTAGGGTTCTAGGGTTAGGGTTTAGGGGTGTAGGGTTTAGGGTTTAGGGATTATGGGTTTAGGGATTAGGGGTTTGAGGGTTTAGGGTTTAGGGTTTATGGTTTGGTTGGGGGTGGAAAGGCGGAAAGAAAGAAAGCTCGGAAAATGGGCAGGGTTGTCTCTCAGGTTGGGGGTGGAAAGGCGGAAAGAAAGAAAGCTCGGAAAATGGGCAGGGTTGTCCCTCAGGTTGGGGGTGGAAAGGCGGAAAGAAAGAAAGCTCGGAAAATGGGCAGGGCGGTCCCTCAGGTTGGGGTTGGAAAGGCGGAAAGAAAGAAAGCTCGGAAAATGGGCAGGGCTGTCTCTCAGGTTGGGGGTGGAAAGGCGGAAAGAAAGAAAGCTCGGAAAATGGGATGGCCTGTCTCTCAGGTTGGGGGTGGAAAGGTGGAAAGAAAGAAAGCTCGGAAAATGGGCAGGGCTGTCTCTCAGGTTGGGGGTGGAAAGGCGGAAAGAAAGAAAGCTCGGAAAATGGGATGCCGGGGTTGTCTCTCAGCTTGAAGATTTCCACGTAGCCTTGGGGAAAGAAAAGGAAAACAAGCCTTTACCATGTCATTTTGTCGGTTTGCTCTAAGGTACTCAACTTCCGTCATGCCGTCATGCTGTCATGCCGTGACCCTCCTGGCCGGTTTGCTCTAAGGTACTCAACTTCTGTCATGCCGTCATGCCGTCAGCGGCCATGGCGCAGGCGGTAACGGATGACCATACCTTGCTGTCAGAGGACTGACCCGGGTTCGATTCCTAGTTGTAACATTACTTTTTGTCCTAATCATACGGCATGCTGCCCATACTGTCCCACCCATTTGACCAATAATTCCAGTCGTTGCGCCATTGAAAACAACCATTTCCCACCACTTCCCAGTAATGCTACACAACCTGCCACTTGTCTGGCTTATCTCAATGAGCAGAATTCTGCTGAAGTAGACTCAATGATGAGCAAGAACCTGTTGCAGAACGAACTGGATGTAAACCCACAAGCATGAAAATTCCTAACACTGCTTCCCGATCTATAAGACTCCACCTTGTCCTGAACTACCAGTCCTAAACTACCTCTTAAAGTGTGGCATCAACAAAGACCCCAAGCCCGTCACCACCTGCAACTGCTGCTGATCCAGGGGCAGCAGCAAGATTACCATATCCACCACCACCTGCCAAGGCTGCTGTTGCACCACCATCAGTACCTGCATCTGCTGCTGCACCACCACCGTCTACCCCACCACCTGCAGCTCCTTCACCACCAGCAACTGCACCACCAGCAGCTCCACTCAGAAGGTCAGGGCTCAGGAAGTCCCCAATCTTCAGGTTTAGTTGTCCCAAGGCAACTGCCAGTGCTGCTGCTGCTTCTGCTGTCTGTGGAATCTTCTTTTTCAGCCGCAAAACCATCTTAGATCCCTTGCCCTCTGACTGGACCTCTGCAAGAGAGCCGATCCTCTTAAAGATGTCCAGCTGCTTGTCAATAGCATCCTGTGGTTTCAACCCTGCCTGTTGCAGCATGTCGATGGCATTGACCAGGTCTCCAGCCAGGGCATGCATGGCAGCCTTGATGAGGTATGCGTTCTTCTGAGCCCCTGAGGTAGAGCAAACAGCCACAAAGGCACAAGACAGGCCTGTCAGCGAAAGGTATAACATGCTGTGGAATGGTGCAGTATAACAATTCATAATATGCCATAGCAAGAAGTGGCATAGGCCCAGTACAGTGTTGAGAGAACATAGGCACATACAAATGCAAGAACACGTACAGAACCACATACAGCAAGCGGAAGAGCCCCCCCCCCCCCCCCCATGTTTTCCCTTCCCCATTGCAAGCGGCAGAAGCCCCCCCCCCCCCCAAAAAAAAGCCACATTGCAGGGCTGTCAGCAAAGCTATACCATGCTGTGCAGGGGTGCAGTACATTCAATCATGTATCAAACCCAGTCACTGTGAACACAGGCGCCGTAAAAACAGGCACAAACACAGGCACAAACGCAGGCACAACCAAAAGTACTGTAGCGCCCGGTAACCCCCAAGCAAGAGATACCCACCTGTGCACTTGTCCACCGACCAGGCCCTCACTGGATGTGCTTGAGCAGCTTTCAAGAGACTGGTTTTAGCAGGCCCAGGGTGTTGTAGTTGCTAGTGCTGAGACTGTACTGGTAAGCTGCGGGCTCAAAGGTCGTCATACCGGCAGGTGTCCCCACAATGCTCTTGTTATAGGACTCAATCACATTGGAGTAATTGATAGCCATGGTGAGGATGCGCTGGGCAATCTGAGGCAATCTGGGCCAACCTGGACAACACAGCAGTACAGCAGCAGTACAGCATAAGTTGAAAAGGTCACTGGTCAAGAAGACCGCTTAAGACACACCTTTATTCTACAGATGCTCCAGTAATGAGGATCTCCACTCACGATACACAAAGTCAATAAGACAAGCAAACAAGCAAGCAATTGTGCGTATGCCAATTACACAAACAAACAAACAACTGAAATGCAGAGAAGTAAATACCACAAACAAAAAACAAACAGCCTTGACCTAACCTCCAATTAGTCACGAATGGCAGGAGACAAGATCAGTATGCAGTCTGGGCAGCGCTGCTAGCAATGTTTTCGTTGCTGCCAGGTTCTCTGGCGCTACCCTTTGGTGCACAGCATTGCACAGCAACCTCAGGCACCTTATCCGTGAAGTAAGCTGGGACCATGTCTTTCCGGTCCTGCCAAGCGCATGCTGCCACGTTGCTGAATTGGGGGAGATGCAACCAAGCCAAGCTGTGGCACAAAGCAAGTTCAAAGTGATAACCAAGTAGAGCATACCATGAAGGGGTTGCTCCTGCTGCTGAAATCTTCTGCTGCCCCTGTGGGGAGTCCTCAAGATCACTAGTACTCCTGCTGCTGGTAGTAGGAGCCCACGTGAAGCTGCAGCTGAGCTGACCAGGTAGCTTAGGCAAGCAAGGTACGGCTGCACCCATACAGTAGCCCATGCCCTGGTTGGAGTAAGGTGGCGGGTGCTGCACGGCCCAAAAGCTGTGCAGTGAACTATCTCATATACACCCTGAACTTCTGTAAGCGAGGCCATGACTGCCTTCATGTCAAGCTCGTGCTGCTCCTGCTCCCATGATGCAAAGTCGAGGTCCCATTCTCTGGTACTGCTCTGGGAGCTCCATGCGGGCAAGGTTGGACACATGGGGGTCGCCTATTCGAGAAAGGGAGACGCAACACACCACCGCAATGAAGAGGCAATCAGTAGCCTGGAACAGCGGCAGCAGCTGGAGTATTGCAAGCCCGTAGGTAAACGCAAAAGTTCGCAGCAGCTAACCGCAAGTACTTGAATAACCGGGAGGCTACCACTGCTCAAAGGAGTTGTTGTCACAGACATTAAATCATCAAAACAAAACTAAGAAAGGAAATGAGCATGGGCCGTTGCAACTCGGGCAGAAGGAGTGAAGCAGGTGGTCACATGCCTTTAAGGTTTGGAAGGAGAAGTAAAAGTAGGAGGATATATAACAGAGCAACATATGCTTGCTGCGGAGGCTAGTAAGAGGAATCATATGTAGCTGAATGGGCGGCTAAGTCCAAGAAAGTTCAGACGGAGTGACGGAATGACGGAATGACGGAATTCCTCGGTTCTATGCATCATAAGCGGCCCCGGGAGGAGACGGAAGACAGATTATTTATTCTGGCCCGCCCGTTCATTCTGGCAGAATACGGAAGGGAGCAGAATGAGAAAGGAATCCCTATCGATATTCTGGCAGAATGACGGAAGGGCCTCTCTTTTCTAGAAGGAGCCATGGGCATACCATCCGCTGCTGTTAGAAGGGACCATTCTGCCAGCATGGCAGAATAGACGGAATGAGAGCAGTATATTCTGTCTGCAAAATCATAGCGGAAGGGTGCCATTCTGCCAGGATACGGAAGATCACAGAATATTCCAGTCACAAAACTGCCTTCCGTGTATGCGGAAGGAGGCCATTCTGCCAGCATGACAGCATGGCAGAATTCAGGCGGAATTTAGGCAAACTTCTGGCAGAAGCCAGAATATGCCGTCAAGTGACGGAAGGATTCTTTGTACCATTGCCAGTCTATGGCCAGTGCGGCTCCTGCTAGCGCTGGTATGTAACCATCTTCATTTTCAACTATCAGGAACATGAGGGTAGTTATCCATTGTCCGGGACAGCTATTCAAAAACGGTAGTGCTGGAATCATGATCGCTCACAAAGTCAACTCATTAGAGCACGCCTAATGATTCAGGCAAGCTGCCACAGCAAATATTTCACCCAGTTCTTGTGAAAGAAAGCATGCGCATTAGGCGGCTTACACATCATAGATAGTAACAACTGCAAGCACAGGTGTGTGTGATCTGCGGTTCATGAGGTCTTTACTGCAGTGTAGGAAACCCTAAAGCCTAAACTAGTATCCCGCTTCTCTTCAGTTTTCCACCTACATATGTTGTCATACATGCCAAAATTTACCCGTATCCTGTTCCACCTCGCTGTTCTTTGTAACAGCTTGAAGTGCGGGGCCTATGGCACTTATTGCTATGGCATATCATGAAATGTAATAATAATATTCCACCTACTGCATCCCTCATGGTCCCACGTGTCAACATAATGGCGTGTCTGCGGCATCACTTGAGAGTCCTACTTCCGATTGCAGTGTGCCATGATATCTGTGAGGTCAAACCCGAAATATGGTGCTTCTCCTGCCGTTGCGACTCTTCTTAGTGTTCCTCTTGCTGCTCCTGCTGTCTCTACTGCTCCTGTGCTGCTTCTTCTGGGGTTCCTCTCTGCTGCACTTGCTGCTGCTCCTTACTGCTCCTAAAGGCTGTTCATATAAGAATAGAGGGTTTAAGCCTTAAGCTAAACAGTACATGTGATGCACGTTTGCTGCACACCTTGACTGTTTGCTTGGTTGTGCTCTTGCTCCCTTTGCTGCTGGTCCTGCTCCTTCTCACAGTGCTTCTCCTCTTGTTGCTTCAGCTCTCTCTGCTGCACCTGCTGCTCCTCCTGTTTAAACTGCTGCTCCTGCTGCTCCTGCTGCTTACTTCAAGCTCACAGAGCTGCTCGTGCTCCCTCTGCTGCTCCTGCTCGTGAATTCTCCACCTGCTGCACCTCTCATTCCTACCAGGATTTTAAAGTAACAATGGAAGGTTTGAGGTTTAGGCTGAAAATTGTACATCTTGATGCACTTTTTCTGCACACCTTGACTGTCTTTTTGCTTGTTTGCGCTATTGCTTCCGTTGCTGCTGGTCCTGCTCCTGACAGTGCCTCTCCCTCTTGCTGCTTCAGCTCTCATCTGCACCTGCTGCTGCTCTTGCTTGGGCTGCTGCTGCTCCTGCTGCGCCTCACATGAGGCCCACAATCAATGGTATCTTTTCTGACATGCAGGCCAAGGGTGCAGATATAGCAAATGCTACCAGGCAGCGTTACAGTTACAGCGCAGTACTGATGGCAGCTTTTGTGTCAGTATCTAGCTGTGATAATGGTTACTTTTCTTGGGGCGGGCGCTTGCTTATATATGGCTAGGAACTGGTTCATGATTTTGGCAGCAAGGTACTTGATTCATTTTGTACAGAGCTGATTGTGAAGACAGGTTGAGTGTAACTGTTGTTAAGAGAGCCAGAGTGTATAGTATTTTGAGCAACAATGTCGTGCAGAGAAAAATGCACATATAGCAAATCGCCCAGCAGTACTGTAGCGCGGTACTGATGGGACATAACAGGACCATCTTTCTGTGCATGCTGTACTATAAGGTAAGGGCCCAGTCCAGTCCCTTAATGTATGCAAGAAGGGATTTTCCCCCTTCCCTTCGTAGTTCTCTCTCCCTCTGCTGTAATGTGACAGTGCTTCCTGTTCTTGGGGGGTTTGCTTATGGCTAAGTTGTGGTCTGTTTTGGCAGCACGGTACTTGATCCTTTTGGTATGAGCCAACTGCAAAGGCAGTTTGAGGGTAGTTGGTTTGAAGAAAGCCAGAGTGGTCGTTATTGTGCGCAGTAAAGATGGGCACAGAAGATTGCGGATGTAGCAAAGGGCGGTACCATAGTGGGGTAATGATAGTGGGGTAATGATGGGAGCTTTCTTGTAGTGCGCTATCGCTATGACAAGCCGTTTTTTTCTTGGGGGTTTACATTATGCAGCACAACTTGGCAGCTGCTGAGGACTTGATTCCTTCCGGAGAGAGCCACCTAGGTGATCATGACAACACTGGGAGTGTATGCATATGAAGTGGCTTGGAGAGCCAGCCTGAGCCAGCAGCCCTGGGACTAGACTCATGGTGTACTCCTTTACTTTATCTGAATGGCAAGGATCAACCCGTATTCTGTTCCACCTCAAAAGTTTTTAGAATGGCTTGAGGTGCAGGGCCTATGGCACTTTTTGCTATGCATATCATGAAATCTAATAATATCTGGATGGCAAGGATCATGTGTCGACCAAAGTTGCACTAGCTTCTGAGTGCTGTACTTGAGGGTATTGCATGAGAGAAAGAGAGTGGTATACATACAAGGAAGTGTGGGATCGCCCTTTCACCTCTGTGAGTGCTCTACTTGAGGGCAGTGTGCAGGAAAAAGAAAGTCCTATACAAGCAAATGTGTTTGTTGCCCTCTCACCTAATATATCAGGAGGGAGGGCCCAGTGCATGGCACTGCTCATATATGAGTGTGAACATTACGGGTGTACTGTACGGGTGTACTGTACGGGTGTACGGTATGTTTGCGCAAATCCTTGCAGCAATATTGCAGTGAGCCGGCAAAAGGGTTCACCACTTGCAGAGAGCAGGCAAGAGAGCTAGGTGATGTATTGTACTTACCTGGTGATAGAATGCTGCGAGGCAGAAGGGCTCCTTAGCTAGATCAGCGACAAAGTGCTTGGTGTGTATCTGATTGGGGATCCTACCATTGTGACCCCTACCGGCTGAATGAAGCACCATAGCTGGCTTCTTCTAGTTTATCCTAGCAGTACTATCCGCTTGCTTGGGAGATGGGGAGAGCAGCCATGCAAAATTATCTATGTTTTTAAAACGCATGGGTGCATCACAGATCAGCTGGTCTTCCACTTCGGATGAGGGTGCCTTGTTGAATAAATGGATGGGATGGACTTTTTGGGCAAAGAGATCGACTAAAGGTCACTGGTCCATGCATGGAACTATAGTATGCATGCTGTGCGCTGAAGAGAAGCAGAGTAGGTTCAGCCCAAGCGTATAGAGTTGACCTGCAAGGAAGCCGAAGCAGCAGCAAACAGAACATGGAACTGAGGAAGCAGCAGCAGAACATGGAAGGAAGCAGCAGCAGAACATGGAAGGAAGCAGCAGAACGGAAAAGGGAGGAGCAGCAATATGTTTGTGGTGCAGGCAGGGCAGCACGAGGTGGGGCATGCAGGCAGGGCAGCACGAGGTGGGGCATGCAGGCAGGGCAGCACGAGGTGGGGCATGCAGGCAGGGCAGCACGAGGTGGGGCATGCAGGCAGGGCAGCACGAGGTGGGGCATGCAGGCAGGGCAGCACGAGGTGGGGCATGCAGGCAGGGCAGCACGAGGTGGGGCATGCAGGCAGGGCAGCACGAGGTGGGGCATGCAGGCAGGGCAGCACGAGGTGGGGCATGCAGGCAGGGCAGCACGAGGTGGGGCATGCAGGCAGGGCAGCACGAGGTGGGGCATGCAGGCAGGGCAGCACGAGGTGGGGCATGCAGGCAGGGCAGCACGAGGTGGGAGGTGGAAACAGAGAAACAGAGAAAGGGTTCAAAAATGTATGCTGACAAAAGCAGATGGAGTCGGAGGGTATCGATCCCCCTACCTCACGCATGCGAAGCGCGCGCTCTACCATATGAGCTACGACCCCTTCAGCAATCATGCAGGGGCGTCCGAGAGTCGAACTCGGGACCTATCGATCTGCAGTCGATTGCTCTAACCACTGAGCTAACACCCCACCGACCGCTTTTCGCGGCCTGTGCTGACGGTCATGGCAGGCTTTTCCCTTAAGATACAGCAAAAGGTTTTAGCGGGCACCGTCCCGCGGCCCTCTTCCTGGCGTTGGTTAGGCTACCTACAGCAGCCCGGATGCATACGCCTGTGCGTGTGAGGATAGAAAGCACCATTCTTTGGGGGGGCCCTGTCGCACGCACAAGCAGCCGGTCATGGGGAACTGCCAGAACTGCGGGCTAGTGTTAGTCGTTCAGTCAGCGGTATTTGCAATGTGGACTTTTGAAGATGGAATCGTGTTTGACTTACTCAAAGACCATCTGCTTTTATTTGTCGTGACCTTTGGATGGTCATCTGACTTGGTGCACTGCTAACCATGACCACGAGTAGTGGTGGAAGCGGATATAAAGCGATTGATCGGCTTTGCAACTGGTTGACCATCCACCACCTGCGCCGGCTCAGCTCACTTTCGCTAAGAAGGTTACAGCTTCCATGTTTTGAGACATGTTGGCAGACTTTGTATTGTTGAAATTGTGTCCTATTGGTTGGTTGGCTGCTGTTGCAGCACCCTTTTGCCTGAATGGCGGGCATTGACCCCTATGAGATTAGTGCTTACATGCTTCATTCAGAGAACTTAGTTTACCAGGATGAGGCGTGACCTCAACAACATGCATCAGCAGCGTTTCACCTAAAGTTGCATTTCCAGTCTCATCCTTCAGGTGAAATTGATCAAATATTTGCCCTTTCTTGGCAGAGAGCCTTGGTATTGCTGTCTGTGTTGTAGGTTGTACGTGTGAATGCTCATTTCATCCTGTGCTTGTGCACAGACCACTTCATACGTTATCTCATACCTGCCATCTACAGAGGTGCCGTGTATGACCATTCTGCATTGTTTGCTAGACATCTGATTATCCCTTCTTACATGTTGTTTAGTTTGTCCCTCATGTGGGTTGTGCATTCTTTGCTTGCTCTTCTACCGTGGGCTATCAAATATATGGGCAAGTGCCCGCCACATCAGAGCTCGAGATAAAAAAATGCATGGTTTGTCCCCATAGCACAAAGCAATGAGGTGGGGGATAGGCAACAAAGCGGATATGACATGAACGACTCACTTCATGAAGCAAGTGATGGTCGTAGCTTGGTAGGAGTAAGCTTATTGCTAATTATGCGGGCGTTCTGCTGTCCTCCATATGGCACAGCCAAACGGCCAGCGAGTAGGCAGACCCGGTTTCTGCAGGGTTGCGAGCCGGAGCTGCTAGGGTGCCCACCTGCGTGTGCTCAGTGGTGAGGCAGCATGCTGATCAAAATAGACAGTGCCGAAGCGTGCAGTGTGCTGCCAGGACAATACCGCTGCGCTAGCATTTACAGTGAAGGAGGTAGGAGTACCACCAGTTCCTCCCTTCACAAAGTTGTTTGCTAATACCCACATGCTTAGGTCTCCAAAGGGCCCGCTTCCCTCCTGGTACTTTCCCTCCTGGTACTTTCCCTCCTGGTGCTTTCCCTCCTGGTGCTTTCCCTCCTGGTGCTTTCCCTCCTGGTGCTTTCCCTCCTGGTACTTTCCCTCCTGGTACTTTATCTCCTGGTACTTTCCCTTGCACACTCGGTGTTGCAGTACTCAATCAGGTGCCTGTATGCATCACTGCTTTGGTTGCTTGCGTGGAATCAAGTTACCGGTATTGAGAAGCTATGGCACTTTTTGCTATATATGGCATATCATGAAATGTACCTTTTGATTCAGAGGCTACAAACTGTAGAAGGTACCGTACATGCATATATCTACACAGGAACGGAAGGCTATCAACTGTAGAAGGTACATGCATCTACACAGGAACACAAGGCTATCACTACACAGGAACGGAAGCAGCACGACTATCAGCAGCAAGGAGAGAGAGGGCAGCTCATCAGAGGCCAAGCATCAGGGTCAGCAGCAACTGGGCACGTGAGATGTGAAGGGGGATTAGGGCGCCACAGACAAAAAATGTAAGGAGACAGCTATTACCCTCCTGCACTGTCTACAGGCATTCTTCCTGAAGGTCTGATATGCATTCATAGACCTGAACTTTCCAGAATGTGCACTCAAGTGATTCTTTGCCAGGTTACTAACAGGTTTCTGGTTGGGTGGCTAGTCGAGGTACGGTAACACTGTGTGACTGACTCGTTGTCCTGGAGTTGACGGGCTTTGCGAGTTGAGTGTCTCTTAAGGCTGGCTTGGGCCTCGGGTTAGGGTTTAGGTTTTAGGGTTTAGGGTTTAGGGTTTAGGGTTTAGGGTTTAGGGCCTCTCTTAAGGCTGGCTTGGGCCTCTGGGGTCGGTGATTGGTTGATGATGTAAGCTTTATGCCTTTGTTAGGCTCGGGAGTCTGTGAGTCCCTTAGGCGCAATCTAGCCCCCTAGCTTTAGTGGTTAGTGAGTTGGGCACATAGACGAGCTCCCCCAACCTTACAAAAGTCCACTGCCCTAGCAACTGATTTGCAAAGAGGAGATTTGTCAGAACAGAACATAGATTATGTCCACAGAGGCAGTAGGAGCAGCACAGGGAACAAGGAGGAGTATCAGATGCAAAGAAACACAGCAGCAGCCGTCACGAAGCAAGCACAAGCAGCAAAACACCTTCAGAGGAGCAGCAGAGCCAAACCAGTAAAGAACACGGCAGCCAAAGCCAGCAGTAGCAGCAGCAACAGCAGATGCAGTGAAAGTAGCAGACAAAGCCAGCAGCAACAGCAGCAGGAAGCAGGAATAACAGCAGACAAAGCCACCCACATCAGCAGGAACAGACAAGCAAATGCAGCAGGCAAAGCCAGCAGCAGCAGCAGCAGCAGCAATGGCATGCGAGGGGATCAATGGAGCAAAAACAGCAGCAGCAGCAGCAGCAGTTGACGGACAGCACAGCTCATCTGATCATCAGCTATTACGCTCCGGCTCAAATTGGTTGCATCATCCCAGCACCAGCTGGCTTTGTTTGAGACAATGCAGCAGCACCAGCAGCAGCACCAGCAGCAGCAGCAGCACCAGCACCAGCACCAGCACCAGCACCAGCACCAGCACCAGCACCAGCACCAGCACCAGCACCAGCACCAGCACCAGCACCAGCACCAGCACCAGCACCAGCACCAGCACCAGCACCAGCACCAGCACCAGCACCAGCCGGCAGCAGCAGGAGCAGGAGCAGGAGCAGGAGCAACACCAGCAGCAGCAGCAGCAGCAGCAGCAACAGCAGCAGCAGCACTAGCAGCACTGCACAATCCTGCTCAAACTTGTTCTTATTGTTATTGTTAGGCATGCCTCTATGGCACTCATGGAGCAATTTGTGGTGTTGTTGCAAATCGCTGCGGCGAGCCGCATTTAAAAGCTTGCGCCACAGTATTAAGGGCAGCCCGTAACATCAGAATGGCAGCAGCTGCCGCAGGATGGAATTTTAGTATCGTTTACATAAGTACGGCCTCTTTCTTAAACCTACGCAGGGCTAACGCCCGGCATGCACTCACGCAATCATGTTTGCTTCTGTGGGGCAAGAGCAGCAGCAGGCCTCCCTGCAATGGTGGGCAGCTGTTTGACTGTTTGACTGCGATGGTGGTAACTGCACTGAGCAGCAGCAGCAGCAGCAGGAGGCAGGGCACCAATTGAAGGGCAGCAGCAACAGCAGCAGGGGACATGGCAGCAGCAGATGCAGACAGGGCAACAGCAGCAGGGGCGGCAGTAGCAGGAGAAGCAGCAGCAGCAGCAGGAGGCAGGGCACCAATTGAAGCGGCAGCAGCAACAGCAGCAGGGGACATGGCAACAGCATATGCAGACAAAGCAACAGCAGCAGGGGCGGCAGTAGCAGGAGAAGCAGCAGCAGCAGATGCAGAAAGGCAGCAGCAGCAGGGGCGGCAGTAGCAGGAGAAGCAGCAGCAGCACAAGCAGAAAGAGCAGCAGCAGCAGGGGCGGCAGTAACAGGAGAAGCAGCAGCAGCAGACAGGGCACCATATGCAGCGTGGGCAGGAGCAGCATCAACACACACGCAAATAGCAAGCAAGCTCAGCAGCGGTAGGGGCTCCTGCATTATTAGGTCCGCAGTTCAAATCGCAGTCCCCTCGCCCGTAGCCCGGGGCAGAAATAGGTTACAGGTATCCGTGTGTCTTGAGAATGGGTTTGTCCGTTCAATGGATTACAGTCTGATCAACTGGGCAATACCATCGCCGCAAGGGCGTCTGATGAGGCGTTTTGAACTCAGGTCTTGGACCAGGACGTTCAAGATCGTTTGTTTGTTTGGTACCAATGTATGTTTCATGTACAGTACGCCATATATCGGTATAGCAGAATAGTAGTCACAACCCCAGCATTGCCAGTTGTATGGAATAACAGTAAGCGGGGTACAAACAGCATCAGGGATGTCTTTGGTACGGGTGCAGCAAGGGTGATAGTATTCTCATCTTTTGTTTTTTATCGATGTTTAGATATAATAGTATACTCCGAGGCGCAACAGCAGGATGACAGCAGCAAGTGTACGGCAACCAACAGCAGTACGAGAACAGCAGTTACCAACAGCAGTAAGAGCACAGCAGCAACCAACGACAGCAAGCGTACGGCAACCAACAGCAGTAAGAGAAAAGCGGTTACCAACAGCAGTAGGAGCGTGCAGGAAGCAACCAACAGCAGAAAGAGCACAGCAGCAGCTAGCAAGAGCAGTAGGCGGAGCATGCAGGAAGCAACCTACAGCAGTAAGAGCACAGTAGCAAATAACAGCAGAAGTCAGCACACAGCCACCACTAATAGCAGCAGCAACATGGAATTGGTGCTGTTGCACAATGTTGTTGCACACCGGTGTTCCTTGAATCAATGAATCCATCATCAGGACAAAAGAAGCGGATCCATGCAACCTATGTTAGCTCGGGGTGCAGATGAGGGGACGAGATACAAACAAGGAGGTCATCTAAGCAACTTTTCAATCACATTATTGTGCTGCTCACAGCCTACTTATAACAACTCCTGCTCAGCGGTGAAACACACGTGAACAAGTCTCCCAGAACACAAGAACCAATTGTAGCTCCGTTCTTAACGCCATTGTTTTTCAGTTTTGAGCAGATAGATGCATGTCAGTTGTATGCCAAGTTCCGGCCCATGACAAAGCATGCACATCTGAGATTGCTGTCCTACTGATCGATAAAGTACATGCTTGCCCATTGCTTCGGGCAAGCAGTGCTTGCTGCTAAGAGCTGTTTAGCCCATCCAGTCCGCCACATGGTCACCGCAGGCAGTTGTCATACGTACAGCCCAAAACCAAAAACGTGTTCTGCATTGCTGTCGTGAAATACACAAAAGGCACGTATGCACAAAGCTAGGGAAGGCAATGCTTGCTGGCCAGAGTCAATTTCGGCCAGTCCCCGTGGTGGCCCGTCGGCACTTGAAAGTAAGACAGCGGCTCGCCTGACGCCTGTTGCACAGCGCTCTCAAGAACCTGATAACAGACACGCCTGCAGAATTCCAGGCAAAGAAAGGCTTGCTGGCAAAAGTTATTTCGGGAAAACCGGTCAGAAGCGAGTGTGCATCGTAGCGTCCGCTCCTTCCGCACCCGCTGCCCCTCCGCAATGCGCTGAGCTTGTGGTACCAACTAAAGTGCTTACACAGACGCCCTAAGCGCAGCATGGGATGCCCTATAGGCCACAGGCTTCTCGCGGTCGGCAGTCTTCGGCACCGGTGTCACTACTGCCCGACGTCCTGTCAATAGAACGGTAATCAAACGCAATAAAACTCGGCGTGCTGGTCCAAACATGCAATGCTGTGGCTCTTCAAGCATAAGTGTTGCACAAGTCACCATCAACGGACGATAGCATGCAAGCCTAACAGCATATAGCCCAAACCCTAGCATGCAACCCTAACAGCAACCCAAAGTCCCTAGCAGCCTCAACCCTAGCCTGCAACCCTAGCAGCCTAGAACCCAACAGCAACCCCCAGCCTACGGCACTGTAGCATGCAACCCTGACAGCATAAACTCTAACAGTACCCCCAACAGCAACCCCCAGCCTAAATGCAAACATGGCAACCCTAGCAGCCTCAGTCCAAATTGCAACCCCCAGCCCACCACCCAAGCATGCAACCCTGACAGTCTAACCCCTGATAGCAACCCCAACAGCAACCCCCAGCCTACATTTTAGCATGGCAACCCCAACAGCCTAATAGCAACCCCAACAATCTCAATAGCACCCCCCAGCCTACTACCTATGAGCATGCAACCCTGACAATCTAACCCCTAATAGCAACCCCAACAGCAACCCCCAGGCTAAACCCTAGCTTGGCAACCCTAACAGCCTGAGAGCAACACCCAGTCAGAACCCTACTCTAGATCTGGAGGAGGGCATTCAGGAGAAGACCTCACAGAGGCCATTGATACAGTAGCCATCTATCCCCGCCGGGGTCCTCTATAAACACTTAGGGTTTCAGGTTTTAGGGCTAAAGCCCTCACAGAGGCCACTGATATAGTATCGACTGTCCCCACTGGGGTCATCGAAATAGCGTTTAGGTATTACAGAGCTCAGTGTTTAGGGCTTAAGCCCTCGCAGGGGCCATTGATACCATGTTAATCTCTTTCTTCTGGGGTTGTCCTTCAGTGGCCCCTTTGCAGCCTTTAAGTACCGACAACCCTTCCCAACACGATTAAACTCGTAAGCCACACACTTGGGATTTGCATCACAAGCAGTCTCTAGCGCCTCCCTTTCTCCACACACTTTGCACCAAGGTGCGGGCTTGCCCTGCCGATCTTTCTGCCCACAAGCAATATCATGTCCAGAAACGGCTGAGAACTCAGCTATGTCATAAATCTTCTTTGACAAGCCAACTGAGCCCGTCCCCTTCTTCAAAGCTTCTTGTGCCCTCCACACCACAATCCAGCTCTCAGGGCATGTATCTGGCAGTTTGTTATCCCCTGCCCACCACCAACCGGTGCACCCAGGCGCCTTAACGTCATGATCATAGGTGCTGCAGTTCTTCTCCAGCCTTGCAAAATCCTCAGCAAAAGCCGCAGAGCACGCACCAGGAGCGTTGCACTTCTTCAGTTGCTCAGGGATTCACCACCTGCTGCTGACTGGCTGCACTAACCTTGGATCTAGGGGGTTTGCACCGTATGCCAACAGTAATTTCACTGTGTTCTGTGGGCCGTCCACATCGCCTCTATAAGCAGTGAGTCCTTCCAAGCCTTCCCCTGCGCTTCTGTCGTCAGTAATGCTGAACAAGCGATGACATGTTGCAACGCTGGTAAGGCTCCTCCTTGTTTGCTGCTGTGGCTGCAGCTCTTTACTTGTTTCCTGCTACCGCTGCACCCGTCCTTGTTATGGCCCGTTGCTGGGGCTGTTATAGAAGCTGGCTGTCCTGCCTATTGTCACGCCTAGAGCACTTGTTGCGGTTGCTACTGCTTCTGGATGTTGCTCCTGCTTGTTACCTGATGCTAATGCTGCTACTCAATCTACGGCTCATGTCCTTTGCTGCTGCTCGTGCTGCTGCTCCCGGTCCCTTGGTGCTCATTTCTCAAGTTATCTTCCTGCAGCTCATTTCTGGGCAGGTGTAAGTCGTATTTCTAGCACCATTATCCTCTTACATCTCGTACCCCAGTCCTCTTGCTGCTGATACTGATGCTGCCTCTGACTCTAACTTGTCTGATGTCTGCTTGCTTCCTGCTGCAGCCTGTTCTGGTAGCACTTTTGTTCCTGTCTATGGACTTGCCCATAATCACATAATCTTCTCATTCAGTAAACTTTGCTGCTGCACTAGTACTGGAATTTGATCTAGATTGACCTATGTTATCGTATGCCATTTTCATGCATCATTGCAGCCCTCTTGCTGCAATGCTGCTGCTGTTGCAACTTGACTCATTAAACCTTCTAGTACTTCCTGTCCTGTGCTTCATCTGCTATCTCCGTGTACTTCTGCACAGCTGTTCACCCTCAAATTAATAGACATGCTATGCAGTACGGCAAATTTTCATTCCATGGATCATAACTTGCTCCTGCTGCCATCTGCTGGTGAGCTTTTCCTTATATTGTGCACTTCTCCATCCGATTCGGTTGTTGCTTTTGCTGTTGCTGTCACAAGCCTTACACTACAGACAATGCCTGCCCCTTGGGGTCAACAACAACAACAAACATTTAAGGTGTGGCAACCACAAAGGGCTGCTAGGTCGAAACGACCAAACACACCATCGGATGGATCCAAACACAATGGCTTCCAGACCACCAACCTAGCAGTACTGATACCGAAACACTGTGTATCCAGGCAAGACAGAGCCCATGATCAAGAACACCCCCCACTCCTCCATCGGTTGCAATGGCATGGCAAGCAATGACGATTACCACGGGCTGGAGATGTACAAGAACCATGCAAAGGACTCAACCACAGAGGGATATATGCAACCAGACCCAACCACCATGGAATATGGCCGAATCAATCCCTCCAAACAGAAATACATGCAGACACGCAATGACTGGCGACAAACCCAAGCCATGTGCAAGCAGACCATGCACCCCGCCCAAGTAACTAACTGCTGACTAATACTAAAATGTATAAGATCTTCAGATTTCCTAAACCCCTGACACACACCGCTGCAAAAGAGCAGAGATGGACATCACCATGTGCCACTGAGTGCATGCACAACCGGCATGAGCTGACCAGGGCGTGTCCACCCATCACCTTGGCATCATGTTGCAACACAATGGAAGGCCAATGGAGACACACTGCATGCTGGTCCCTGCTGCTGCACAAGCGCCAAAAAGCTGGAAGTGGAACGGGCCGGTGCTCTGTTAGTGCTACCATGCTGGCAGCAACTCAAATGCATCATCATCTCAATGTACATGTACACCATCTACTGCATCCTCATGCAGACGTTCAGCAACACACAACTTACATACCAAAGAAAAATCTCAACGGCTTGCAACTTAGGAGCTGCAAGTACAACATAACATTCCTCATGCCGGTAGTACGGCTTCCGATGCAAGCCACGATGCTGCACCACTTTGAGTACAAGCTGCTGCCTTAGGAATGCGTTGCCCTACTTTTCAACCTCCAATGACCGGGCAGGTGCTGCATTTACTGTCGACATATGCATGCTGGTTACCGCAATTCCTGCTGCCACAATTGGCTCTCACTGCACTGGTGGTGCACTCAGGATGATCTATCCTGGACCAATAATGCTGCTACAGATAAGGAGGTTGCCAGCCTGCCCAGGATCCAAAGACCTGTGACAGTGCCACTACGGCGGTGGGCAAAGCTACCCCGAGGCATGCAGCCATCATCTACCCTATTACTCATCGTCGTCATCCTTCACCATCAATGGGGCAAAAGCGGCGCAATTCCCATTCTTGCAGGTGTAGGTGGCGACATTGATGGAATGGACTTCATTGGGTCCTTGTGGATAGCAGCCAGCCACTTCATCATCTGAATGCGGCATTTGGCAGCAGATAACATTGGTGAGGCTCTGAGATGTGCAAGATGTACTGCTGAACAGCAGCAAACTATGGGCTTTGCTGCTGGCATGCACACATTTGTGCATTGCATGCATGTTAGAGTTGCAGAATACCTATCATGCTCGGGCAGGAGTGCCGGATCTGAGGGCACGTGTGGAATTCTGACAAGCTGCACAGTGTGGGAATTGGAAAGTACAGTCAACTCTGAAGTCACTTACCCTTCACAGAACATGTCAGGTCATTGGTGGTGACCTTGCCGTCACTGCCCTTGACCCATTGTGTCTTGCCGATGCTCTGTGCACGCAGCTCGCCAGAAGCAAGGTCAATGTATGGCTTCCAATGAGTGCACCATGTCTCCCCATCATCACTTTGGGCAAACAAAATGAACCCCTCAGATCTGACTATCTTCCAAGTGTATGTATCTTGGTGGTGGGCCAGGAGCACATCCGTAATGCCGGTGGTGTCGTTGACTGCATGCGCATAAGAACTAGCAGCTCAATGCTCGTGTAACTGTGGAGACGGACAGACAGCGTCGGAGCTGCGTAAGCACGACATACTGGATGGGTTTAGGGTTTAGGGTTTAGGGTTGTCAGGCTGTAACTGTGGAGACGGACAGACAGACAGCGTAAGCACGACATACTGGATGCCGGATCGTTCAGTTATAGTCGGCACCAGCGCTGTTAAAGGCTGCAATCAAGCCTGGCAGGCAGAAGCTGCACAGCGTTAGCCAGCATGCACGTAGCAATTGGATGCAGGTATCATATGCCATTAGCATTCTCAGCACATGGCTGGGACGGGTACTGCTGCCGCCCATCATGTCTTTGCAAGTACCTGTGCGGCTGGGCCTACTGTGTAATCATAAGGGGACGTCTATACATCAAAGTGTTTGCGAGCTTTTCAAAATGGGCCATTTGAAAGCGATCACATCCAACTTTAAATTTAGGATAGTGAGCTAATGAGACAGTGCAGGCCAAGGTTCAACGACAGGTCTCTGGCTGCTTACTGTATCAGCGAGGGTGCTTACCTGACATGGCGATGATGGCAGGATCAGCTACAGTGTGGTGCTTGTATGTGAAGTGCTTCCCATGTGTTACATTGCTGCAGTCTGGCAGCGTGTTGTCCACCTGCAAGTGTCGTCAAAATGACTGATCAGTACACTGATAGCAAACTTCACTGATGATCTGATTTACATGATGATTGTGCAACTACAGTTCGGGTGCCAATGGTCACTGTCCTGGTGTGGCATATCAAAGCCTTCTCAAATTGGACACCTTATGACCAAGCCAGGAAATTTGCACTGTAGTACATGCAGGGGATGGCTTCAGTCACATTCTCAAGGCTTGTTGTGCAGTCCTCTCCTGAGTGTGAAATTTGTTCTGTGCTCAGAGGTCTAACAATCCTACCTGTTTCAAGTGATATGCACTGCTAAATATGATACGGCATGCCTATTGGACCTGCATCACTGCTACATGAAAAGGAGAGAAAGAGCCAGAGCTACAGGGAGAAGTATGTTCATCTCCGAGAGGAGATGGTCAATGTGAAGGGGTTCGTGGGCGTTGAGACACTATTGCATGCCAGTCACATAGCATTACTTCATTTCAACATTACATGCCAGTCACATAATGGATTGTCAGATGTCAGCAGACCAATCAGTCCTGTCATGAGAGCTGCAGGAAACGTACTCACAAAGTAAGCATCCCAGACTGGTGTTGAAAACTGGTCTGCTGAGCTCCACCAAACCCCAGAGTTATCTGCAGCGCACACAGCAGAGCACACAGTAGAGTGAGCTAGGAGCACAGGTAACAACAGTGTCTATTCTGGGAGGATATGGTGTAGCAATTGAAAACTGAGTTGGATGGGCTGGAGGTGGTGATTTGATGAGCCAGGGCATATTGGTCATGTTCCCTCACTGTAGTAGGCTTACTTCCTTAACTGTACGCCGCTCATGGTGGAGCGAGCGTAGATGTAACAACAGTGTCACGCTGCTGCAATATGTGGCACAGCAGTACACTCCACTGTGGTAATTTGATGTGGTAGTAACAGCAGCTTGTATGAGACCGGCTGATGTAGTGAGCAGGCTGTGCCTCAGTCCGTGGCCGTGCTGCTGTATATATAGGTACAATCTCACTGAGGCTTGAGGTGCAGCAAGGGCCTATGGGGTTTTTGCACTTCACCTGCTATGGCATATCATGCAATGTAATAACAATAGGTACAATCTGCCATGCAGCTAGCAGCTCCAGCTCCTAGGTAAACAATACAGCACGTGTTTTGCAAATGTGCTGCATGCAAGGAACCCTTCCCAAAATCCCACACTGGAGAACAATACACGATCTCCTCGCGTAGATCCTCTCTCTCTCTCCCTCATGCAAGAGGGACCGCGGACATGGTTGCCTGTGCAACAGGCTGCTTTGCACTAAAGGGTGTGATGGTGGTGGCCTGATGACAGCAACAGAACCTAAGCCATGTGAGTTGGAGACCGCACTTACCAGTTCCGATCCACCCCAGGTATTGAGTTTCTAATGAACAGGCCAGCTTCAAAAGCTGTCACAGAAGATGACATGTATACCGCCGCACTTACTTTTGATCGTCATGTTGAAGATCACATCTGCCTCCGGCCAGCCAATGGCACCTCCATGCTGTGCAGCCTGCAGTGCACATGTGGATGTGGTAAGCACAACGCTGCGTCAATGCGTTTCCCGCTGCTACACGCGGCACGTATATGGACGTGCATGCCACGTCCATCCAGCACAGCTGTAGCACGCACCGAGGCTGCGCCAGCTGCTAACATGATCGAAACTGCAAAGTATACTACCATAATGTTTACCGCAGCAGGATACATAATGCTGGCGGCAGTGTGTCTTATCAACAAGGCCAGACAGCAGTCGTTACATGCGTTGCGGCTATTGGGTCGGTGATGATGAGCCCGACTGACTGGTACCATTTATTTTGCCAGTCTGGCGGGCTATATATAATTGGTGGTGAGGGGTACTGACAGTATCGTCGTTGGACATACGACTTGATCCACGATGCCTGCTGACGGCAAGCAAGCATAGTACGCGTGGGCGGCCCGGTGGCGGCCGGTGGCGGCCACGGGGCGGCACTTGCACGCACGCGGCAGGCCTGTGCTTGCCTCACATGTGACACGCTCTGAACGAACGCTGTCACGAGCCGCCGGTACCATCATTTCAGAGGTACAACCGCCCTCCTGCTGAAGGCTTTAAAAGTCTAGCTCTCGGCATTACGTACCCGCATTACGTACGTTGCGGCGTATCTCCCCATGACTGCAACACCACAGTTTGAAGGTAGGTATGTCAAAGCTAATTATGCAGGCGTTCTGCTGACCCCCATATATCACAGTTAAATGTGCTAGCGAGTAGACAGACCCGTATCCTGCAGACCAGGGTCTGCCCCTAGGGCAGCCACTAGGGGCCTGAAGGCCCTTCAGCAGGCCCTACCGGGTAGGCCAACAGCAGACTCCGAGAGCGAGCAGCTGCACCACTCAAAGCAAAGGTGATTCAAAAGGAAAGGGCCTGAGGTATGCATATGGACACTTCATGCTGTCTCGGATGCCTTTGAGCCATATGTGCTGCAACCAGTCCTCCCTGGCTGCTGCTACAGTGCATGCCAGTGAGTGAGTGAGTGGACGCCGGGCGTTAGCCCTGCGTAGTTTTAAGGACTAGAGGCGGTACTAGCACACTTGGTGCGTCCCCCCCCCCCCATCCTGTCCTCTTAATCCATCAAAACATACAAATGCACGCATACGAAGCTACAGTGCATGCAGACTCAGCCCCTCCTTGTTTCCTTCTTCTGCTGCTGCTGCTGTTGCTGCTTTGAGTCTGGTCAGTGCTCGTCCTCACTTCCTGCTGCTGTTTGGGCCGGCTGCTCGTCCTGCTTATTCTGCTGCTGCTGACTGTTATCCTTCAGCTGCTGCTGCTGCTACGCTGGGTTTGATTGGCTGCTCCTCTTTTGTATTCTGCTGCTGCTGCTGTTTTCGTCTGCTGCTCCTTTTGTTTCCTGCTTCTGCTGCTGGTTTGTTCTGCTGCTCCACCTCGTTTTCTGCTGGTGCTGCTTTCAATATGCTGCTAATCATTCTCCCTAGTTTTAACGCTGCTACTTCTGCTCCTCCTGCAGATGTTGCTGCTACTGCTGCTTTTGATGTACTGCTTCTCTGCGTGTCCTGCTGCGACTGCTGCTGCTGCTGCTGCTACGGAACACAGGAACAGAAGTGCTACCAGAACAGGTGGCATCAGGAACCAAGCAGAAGACACATAAGATTGAGGGGCAGTACCAGTGTCAGCAGCAAGACAACTGGGCGCGGTACAAGATGCAAATAAAACTAGGATGTCAGAAACACGGTTTAACCTACCTAGCATATGAACTGTAGGGAAATCATCTTGCGAATGACCACCAAAACACCAGCGGCACCAGTAAGAGCAGCAGCAAGGAACTGGAGCAGCAGATTGAGTAGCAGCACCAGCAACAGGTACCGAGGAGGAGCGACACACCAAAAGCAGCAACGAGGAGGAAACAAGGAGGAGCAGTAGACTGAAACACAGCAGCAGCAGCAGCAGCAGCAGCAGCAGCACCAGCAGCAGCAGAAGGAGACAAAGAGGAGTGGCAGACCAAAAGCAACAAACGCAGCAGGAAACAATGAGGAGCAGTAGAAAGACCGAACTCAGCACCAGCAGCCGGAGCGGGAAATGAGAAGAAGCAGCAGACCAGAAGTAAAGCAGGCTCAGCAGGAAACTAGGAGGAGGAGAAGACCAAAAGCAGCAGGAGCAGCAGCACGCAGGAAACAAAGCAGAGTGGAAGACCAGAAGCAGCAGCGGCAACAGGGAACTGGAGGCACAGCAGGCATGAAAGCAGCAGCAGCAGTAAACAAGGTGGGGCAGCAGAAGAAGAGCAGCGGCACTCAGCAGCAGCAAGACACGAGGGAGATGCAATGTACTGAAAAGAGCAGCAGCAGACCAAGTGCGACAGCAGCAGAAGGAAGCAAGCAGACACGATGTACTGAAGGAAGCAGCAGCAGGAATCGAGGAGGAGCAGTAGAGCAACAGCAGCAACAGCAGCAGCAACAGCACACGTGGAAGAGCAGCGGACCAGCAGCAGCAGCAGCAGCAAAGAACATAGAGGAGCAGCGGGCAAAAAGCAGCCGTAGAGGCCAGGGGGGAGGCCATGAGGAGGAGCAGGCCACAGGGCAGAAGCAGCAGCAGGAGCCACAGCAGCAGGAAACGTGGAGGAGCAGCAGGACCAAAAGCAGCAAGCGCATGAGGCAGGGCAGGGAGTAGCAGACAAGAAACAGCTGCAGCAGCAGCTGGTGCAATACAAGATCCAAGAGCATGTCACCCGCAGTCTGTTCATCTGCCAGAACATCTCAGTGAGTGTGGCTGGTGTGATCAATGATTAAGCAGATGAGCAGATTACCAGATTACCAACTAGCTCAGAAGGGCGTCCCATGGGAGCCAATGAAGTCTCATAGGGCCAAAAACACCAACACATAACTATAAATCCAATCACAGATATGATGCATATGCATATGCAGCAGAAGCAGCGGCAGCAATGACTACCAGTCAAAATGACATTGGAAGCACACTTTGACTACCAACTGAAGAAGAAACAGCAGGAGCTACAGGCTGATAGCAATAGTGGCAGCAAACCATTAATGAATTTAGTCAAAGGCGATAGATTAATGCCAGATGGGTTCCGAATGGTAATGTGTCTATCTATATATAGGTAAGGGCCTACTTCTTTAACATATCCATGAGCGAATTCCCCCCCTTTTTTGCGTACTTCTTTCTCTCCCTCCCTGTCTCTCTCTCTGTGGCAGATGTTTCCCCTACCCTTGCTGCATGGTGTATAATATATTTTCGGCTGCGGCATAGTGTAACAAGTCTCTGCTGTCCATTGAGCGAACGGAAGAAGAAGCAAGCATCTGCGGCCCATGTAACAGCATGCAGCTGCTGGCAGATTGAGATGAGGACGGAAGAAAGAAGCAAGCATCTAAGGCCCACTTAACAGGATGCAGCTGCTGGAAGACTGTGTCTTTTGTGACGTGCCACACACCAGGCGCGTTCACCCCAGAGCGCACATTACAACCCTAAACGCAACTCCACCCCACCCCAGAGCTGAACCTAAACCCATGTCCCCCTCCATGTCAACAACCCTGAACACAAGGTTCCCCCTCCCAGCCCAGAGCCTACCTCATAACCTAATCCGAATCCCCACCCCACACTATAGCCAACCTCCCCTGAACTCAAGTCTTATAAAACCCTGAACCCAGTGCCACCCTACAACCCTGAACTCAAGTTCCCCACCCTAGCCCC
This sequence comes from Pseudopediastrum boryanum, assembly GCA_963556185.1. NCBI lineage: Eukaryota > Viridiplantae > Chlorophyta > Chlorophyceae > Sphaeropleales > Hydrodictyaceae > Pseudopediastrum > Pseudopediastrum boryanum. The sequence goes on along the minus strand of OY744512.1, from coordinate 1,872,337 downwards.
AGAGCTCACCCAATTCCCCTGAACCCAGCCCCACCGCTCGGACTGGAACCACCAGTCCCCACTGGGTGCAAGCATATGTGGCCCACTTAACAGGATACAGCTGCTGGCTGACTGTGCCTTTAGTGACATGCAACACACCCACAACCAGCAGTGCCCTAAACCCTAACCCAGGCCGCCTAAACCCGACTAGTAGGGCGTGCAAAAACCATTTCAAAGCACGGACATGAATCAGAACAATGCATGAGGGCAGCGGACAGGAGCATAAAAGACCAGCAGCAGTATTGAAATAAGCAGAGGAAGCAGCAGGAAGAGCAATATGAGACAACACATTGGAGCATCAGCAGGAATGGACGGAGTAGCAGAAGGCAGACCAGCTGGCTCCAGCAGGAACAAGCAGGTACAACTTTGGGTGAGCACTAGATGCACAGCAGCAGAAGGTTTAACAGCAGGATAAATTGAACTGGACGCACCTGATTTGGCTTAAGAGCCACTTGCAGCAATATTGCACAGATAGCTGCTGGGAATACCACTAATTCGTATGACAGCCCTGCCGCAGCAGCAAAAGCACCAGCAACTCAGGAGCAGCAAAGTGATTGAAGCAGCGCATGCATCGGAGCCCCTAAAAACGCAACAGCAGGAGCAGCAGCAGCAGAACCAGCAGACGAAAGTGAAGCAGCTCCGCACCAACTGCTGGAGCAGCAACAGAAGCAGCAGCTGCAGCAAGAGCAGCAGCAGCAGCAGGCAAAGCACTCAGGCAGCGAGCCGCAGCCTAATTCAAAGCAGACTACCAAATGACATGCATGCACAGCTGCAGTAAAGCCTTTTAATGTCCCGAAATCCGTCTGGAATGGCATGAAGTGCTTATGCCTGGCCTGTCCACTTCACCACTTACATTGGAAGTGTGGAGCAGCTGCTCTTTCTGCTCTTGGCCTACTTTGCCATGCCTCTTCTTCAGTTACTCTTCCCAGCAGGGCGTAGGTAGCTCTTCTGCTTCCTTCTCCTTCTCCTTCTCCTTCACCTTCTCCTTCTTCTTTATCATCTTGCCTCCACTAAGGTATCAAAGTACGGAGCTCACACTCGATCGAGCCGAAATCATTTTCATGCTGCTTGCTGCTCTTGTTCTGCCATGCTAGTGCTCTGCAACTAAGCTACTGTAACTGCAGCAGTATGCATGCAAAGCTTGCTAGGCCTTTATTCCCGTGCACACGCGCCTCTCCTTACACCGTGGATATACCAGATTCCCCAACTAGCCCAAGAGGGCATCCCAAAGCAGTGGGGAGCTGGGACACGTCCAAAGCCAGTCATGCAAAAGCGAGGTAGAAGCCCTCGGAAGCTGCTCCTGGGAGTTGAGGCGCCTGGAAGTGCTCCGGGCTAGTTTATCAGCAGCAGCAGCAGCAGCAGCAAGCGACGTGGCAACTAGTAGGGGCGCACTCATGGGTCTCTGTACACTGTTCAGCCTGGTCCCCAAATCCGCACAAACAGACACATTAGTGGACGCATAACCTTGGACTTTGTGATCCTAGTGACGAAAAGGTGCTTCATGAGCGAGCCCATGTTTATTCAAGTCGCGTCACTTATGCAATTGCATAGCAAGGAGCCCCGCCCGCAGCCACAGAGCTGCGTCCACGTCGGATTTTGTGCCTGCCACCAAAAAGAGCGAGTGCTGGTCAGTCCAGTCACCTTGTCACCTTGGAGACTCACCAGGAGCCGCTTCATCTGGGGCACCGGCGTCGCCGGATTAAGTCCAAGGTTAGCGAAAAGAGAGAAGGTCGGCGGGGCCTTCCCTTAGATCTAGCGAAAAGAGTGAGACACGGCGGAAGCTGCAACCGCAGCTCGGAAAGGCACGATGCTTGCACGTGTGAGGCTCATATAAGCAGGACCAGCACCTTCATATGAGCAAGCACACGGCACTGGGACTTCAGCTCTGGGTTCCTTGACAAGGCTGCATGCTTCTCTTCGTAGCTGCCTGACTTCATCCTGTTGCCAAGGCGCGCCCGAGGTACACTCGTTCCTCGCCGTCAGCACTTGACAACACTTAACTCAGAGGTATGTAAGCTATATATATATATACCCTTGCCAGTAGTCTTTGCATTGCAGACCAGCGTGTGTTGTGCATGCCGAGGCTCAGACAGGCACAGCCTAACCGCTTTGATTCTTTCCTTTCGTTGACAGATTGTAAGAGAATCTACGACACCATGACTGCCATGAAGAATGTTTGCTTTGCAGCGCTGCTGCTTGCAGCCTTCTGCTTTGGTAAGATCTGAAGCCCGTCCAGCCCTTACGAGAGTTGCAGGACTCGAGATTTGGTAGTTAGAGCTGAAGATCTTGTGTTCGCTGATAGTTGGCCATATATCAAGCAGCTGGTCGGTTGGCCTGCGTACCTGCCGGACTCTTGTATCCTGCGTACCTGCCGTAGTTGCATGCAGGCATGCATGCAGGGCCCCTTGACTGCACTTTCAGGGGTCACGTCTTCAGCCCCCCCCCCCCCCCCGGCCCCCCTGTCTTGTTTGCAGGGCGTTGAATTGCAGCGCCCCTTCACTTTGCCATACTTTGCACACAGCGCAGCAGCTCCAGAGAATAGAGAATACTTTGCGCCACCTCCTTGCATGCCGTTGCATCCGCACACGCCCGCGCCCAATCAGGTTGTTCCGTAGATATCAGATCTTAGGAAAGCTGACTCAGGGTACATGCACATTTAGCATTGGTCGGCGTACCTTGGAACTGACCTTGTTCTGCACGTTCTCTGCTTTTCCTGCAGATGCAACCTTCGCGGCTCGTCACTACCACTCCCGGTCCCTGCGCCAGGGTAACACCACCACCGGAGCCGTTGCGACCGCCGAAGCCGCCGCTCAGGCGTTGTCCTCTGGCAATTCCGAGGCTGTAGCTCAAGCGCTTGCCTCGGCTGACACCCAAGGTTCCGGCAAGGCTGCCGCGCAGGCGCTCGCCCAGGCTTCCGCTGCAGGCGGCGGCCAGGCCCAGGCGGCAGCGCAGGCTGTTGCATCGGCTGCACAGAAGGGTAAGTGCTGAGGTGCATTCTGGGTAGCCCTGCATAATCCACATGCTATGGTCCTGCGCAGTTCCCATCTTTCGCCTTCTACTTGGGCCTGTGTGCCGGAAGCCTGTGTGAGTGGCTTGTCGACTACAGCTAACTGTCAAGTATGTTCGCAAGTGGTGCATGAGGGTTTTGGATAACGGCCAGGCTTCGCCATCTTTGAGCGCATTCTCGCCTGCTGTAGACTAAACATTCAAACAATTCAATTTATCAAGTGTAAGAAGAAACAAGCAATCACAACAAAGATGTGGCTGCACACGCGGCAGCTAGGGCTAAAACATGAGCTGCACACACAGCTTATATTTTCTTTCAGCTGAACACACAACAGACACATTTCTTGCCTGCAATCAAAGACAGTGGAAAGCTCTCAAGATAGTTCAGTTAAATATCAGCTGCAATCGCAGCAGTTGTCACAATCTTGCTTAGATTAAAAGCAATGACATAACGACACGGCTGCGATGCTGTACTGTCGTCTATAACATATTGTTACATGGCTGTTTCCTAATGTTTTTCCCTTTTTTCTCTACAGATCCAGAGAAAACCTCCCAGGCCCTGGCCCAAGCCCTGTCCAGTGCTTCAGCATCTGGTACTGGCGGATCCAAGGCCATTGCCCAGTCCTTTGCCCAGGCCATTAGCTCCGGTGGAAACTCCGCTGCCAAGGCCGTGGCTGGTGCCTTTGCCAACGCTGTAGGAAGTGGCCAGACCCAGGCTGCTGCTCAGGCCATCGCTCAGGCCTCCGCTGCGGTAAGTGTGTTTTAGGGTTTAGGGGGATGTGGATTGGGTTTTAGGGTTTATGTGGTTGTGGGATGGGTTTTAGTGTTTACGGGGTGGTGGATTGGGTTTCAGGCCATTGCTCAGGCCTCCTCTGCGGTGAGTGCGTTTTAAGGTTTGTGGCATGGGTGTTGGGGGCGATCTGCCTCTTCTGTGTTGATCCTGGAATGCCAATGATCTGCCGTGAGCCTCGGGTGGTAATTTTTTAGTTTCGGAACAGAGTGTTAAAAGGGAGCCTTGTCGTTCCGAGTTGGGGTTTAGAGGGCATGTTGTTGGTGCATTCTGCCTCTGCTGCTGGGAGTGCTTCTCTTGGGTGGTTTTAGGGCGTGGAGGGTTGGGGATCTTCGTCCTCTCTGAAAACCTGAAACTGTAAACACCTTTATTATTTGACACGGTTGCCCTTGACTTGCTATATTGGGTCTTACCACTGTAACAACTTAAACAATATTGGCCAAGTTTGCTCTAGCCTGACCCTGCTTTTGACGCGGCTCCTTGACCCGGAATGAAGTTAAAACAGCCTTGTTTGAAGGCGTGGAATGCACTGTATGATTATGGTGGCCGACTTCTGCTGCTCCTTAGGCCCTGGCTCATGGTTCCCCACATCTGCACTCATTGTAGCTATCTGTACGAATTGGATGGTAACAGTAATGGATGTTGACATTAACTAGTACTAGTAATGCTCACTAGTGGAAGCATTACTAGTACTAGTTAATGTCTGAATTGAATTGTAGGTTCTCTGCTGCATGAACTTTTATGATCTTAAATGCTGATGAAAGTATTGTCCTCAATCAAGACAATAGTTGCCTTTTAATAAAAGCCAATAAATACTCATTGTTTCCTGTATTGCTGTTGCAGGGTGGCGGTACTTCCTCTGCTACTGCTCAGGCCTGTAATGCCCTTGAAAATGATTATACATGGATACTTATTAAACAATATGAACGTTTTGTTGCTGCAGGGTGGTGGTACTTCCTCTGCCACTGCTCAAGCCTGTAATAACAAGTAATGAACATATATGAAAAATATTAAACAATATTGATGTTTTGTTGCTGCAGGGTGGTGGTACTTCCTCTGCTACTGCTCAGGCCCTGGCATCCGGCTTGTCTTCTGGTGGTGGTCAGGCTCAGGCCATCGCTCAGGCTGTGGCTGAGGCTTACTCCTCAGGAGGGGTAAGTTGGGGTTTAGGGGTTTTAGGGGAGGTGGGGTTTAGTGAGGGAGGGGTAAGGGGAACTGGGGTTTAGTCAAGTTGAAAGGGTTTATCTTCTCGTGGTGGTCAGGCTCAGGCCATCTCTCAGGCCGTGGCTGAGGCTTACTCCTCAGGAGGGGTAAGGGGGGTTTGGGTTTAGGGGACGTGGGGTTTAGGGTAGGTGGGGTTCATGCCGGCCTTAATGTGCTGGGTGCTGGTCAGGCCACCGCCATCTCTCAGGCTGTGGCTGAGGCTTACTCCTCAGGAGGGGTAAGTTGGGGTTTAGGGGTTTTAGGGGAGGTGGAGTTTAGTCAAGTTGTAAGGGTTTATCTTCTGGTGGTGGTCAGGCTGGTGCAATATCTCAGGCTGTGGCTGAGGCTTACTCCTCAGGAGGGGTAAGGGGGCCGGGTTCAGGGGAGGTGGGGTTCAGGGGGGGTGGGGTTCATGCCGGTTCACGCCGGTGTTATTGCGCTGGGTGATGGCCAGGCCACCGCCATCTCCCAGGCTTACCTAGGAGGCATGGGCTGTGGGGGATTCGGGATCGTATGAAAGATGTTGTGTATTGTGTCTGATAAAATGGGACATCAGTGAAAATTGTTGCATGTCTGGTCATTGCTGGGCCAGTATGTGATGGCCTAAGTACCTTCTTTGCTTTCCAACCACAGTGATCATAATTACGTGTACATGCAGCAGTTAGCCTGACTCCTTAGGCCAGGCGTTCTTAGAGAGTGAGAGATCTACGCGAGGAGACTGTGTATTGTTCTCCAGCGTGGGATTGTGGGGAGGTTTCCTTGGTGTAAAGATTTACACGGATCCCTTACCATTTAGTACAGCAGCTCTGTTGGTGTAAAGATTACTACACGGATCCCTTACCATTTAGTACAGCACCTCCCAAGTGAACCTGGCTGGGTGCTGATTAGGCGTTCTCACTCCCTCTGAATGTACGATGACCGTCCGACGTATTCTGTCGCTCTGAAAGCATACCCCCCCTCAATTGAACTTTGAATTATCTGAATGCCATCATGCTCGGGCTTCACCAATTTGCACCTTCTGCCCACCTCATTCTCCTAAGTTCCTCCCAGATCGGTGCGTAATCGGTCAGGCACCTGTGGCTTTCACCAGCACCTGACACCTTGGCTAGAGCTTTATATCATTCAGATACTGGTCTTGAATCTTGTCCAACCCCCTTCCTGCCGTGCAGAATAGCAACGCTGTGGCCCAGACCTATGCCCAGGCTCTGACTCAGGCCAACGGTGGTGGCAACACCCAGGCTGCAGCACAGGCTGTTGCTCAGGCCCTTACCAGTGGTGGTGGCCAGGCTACTGCTACTGCTTCTGCCCTGGCCCAGGCCGTGTCCAGCGGAGGCTGCGGGGCTGTTAGTAACGTCCTGGCACGTAAGTGGGGGAGGGTGCTAGGGGTTTTGGGTTTTTGTAGGGTTTTTGGCAGGGCTTTGCCTTGCTGCCCTGGCCCAGGCCGGAGAGTGTGTTGCTGTCAGTACTGTCGTGGCACGTAAGTGGAGGCCTGGGAGGCCTTGAAAGCGTGCATGCTGCTTTTGGTTTTAGCATTCTTAATCTCATGGAAGCGTGGGGAGTCGCGTGTTAGTCTGCCATATTTTTTTAATGAAATATTTTGTATGTCGTTGAGCATAAGTAAAACATTAGCTGTCAACCCCTGCCTTGTCCCCTTCCAATTGCACTGACAACAGCGAGGGTTTTGTTAGTAGGAAGTGCACACCGTCTGATGCCATACAGAGCTGTAAGCGGATTGGGATAGGACAGGGAACTATGTCCAAATCACACCTTAATGACCACGCTGGGCATTTCGTTAATGTCGCAGACACATACCCAAAGCCAGTAAGTTTCTATTGTCTGCAACTAGGTTTTAATGTCCTCCACTTGTTGTCGTCCCTCAAATGACGGAAGTTGCATTGATAGCAGAAGATGCATGGAGCATAAATTGACGTGAGAATATCCTCTCTCAATGATCCTGTTCCAACAGAGGCCCAAGCTAGTGCTCAGTCCTCCGGCAAGGGCCAGGCATTCTCTCAGGCTTTGGCCAGTGCCAATGCCGTGTCCCAGTGCATCAGCAAGCCACCCAAGTGCACAGCCTTTGGCAGCACCGGCTGCTGCCCCGGGGGCAAGTAAGTATGGGGTGGGGTTGCGAGTGGGGATGGGGCCATGGGGTCATGAGGGGTGACTTGCTCATTATAACATGCGATAACATGCGGATTTGTTAATCAGAAAGGAGGTGTGGGTGGGAATGGGGCTGTGGGTTCATGAGGGGTGTCTCTCTCATTACTATATGCAGGTTATTCAGGGAGGGGGTGTGGGTGGGCATGCGGCCGTGGGTTCATGATGTCCCTCATGGTTCTCCATTCATAGAATGAGGTTGGGCTGGCTAATCTATTGGAAATTCCTGCGTGTAATGCACTCTCTTCTCTGACCTGCATTTGACAGTATGGGTTTCTGCTGGAAAAGCTGCCACACTATCATGCTTGAAGCTTGAGTTTGCATAGCCAGCACTATATGTACTTGCACTGTTCTAGATTTTGATGCCGCATCGGGCTTTTCTGCAGGTGGTGCATTGATATCCAGTTGCTGGCATTTTGGGTACTTCCTAGATGTTGGCTGTATAGCTTTGTTTCGAGGGGCTATGGTATATAGTCTGATAATGCGTACACCTTCATTCTTTGTAGATACACACATGTACACCTCACCTAGACTGGTCGAAAGACCCATCTCACAACACTTCGGGCTTTGCAGTAGTATTTCCTTACAAAGACTTGCTTTCCTTTGCTTTCTTTTGTTTTGTGTGCTGCAGCCCCCCTGTCTGCACCTGGACCAAGACCGGGGACATCTACCAGAACCCCTTCAACTCAAACGAGAAGTGCGGTTGCTCTTAAACTCTCACTTCTGCTACTACAAAAACCCCTTACTGAGCTGATAGCCACCAGAGCTAGGTTGAAGCTGGCATGCAAACGATGTATCCTATTTGCGAAGAAGATATTCCTCGTTGCCATGACAATGAGCTGGCCAAAAACGGGGCTTAACGTTGGCTGGCCATTTAGGATATTGGGGAGGGTGATCGAAAGTGCATCTTATGGCGATTAGTGTGGTGTGATGCATCATATCTAAGGTGGTTTTGGATGATTGAGCCAAACAAGTTGTGGGGGTACAGCAGCACAAATTAAGTTTTTTGATAAGTGAGTGCCATCGATGTGTGTAGTCAGTCAGCAGATGTTAGATGATACGCAAATCCAATGGTAAAATGGCGTGCCATGCGAGCGAGATGATGATACGCAAATCCAATGGTAAAATGGCGTGCCATGCGAGCGTTCACAAGCATAACCTTGGCAGGTCAAAAAATGCAATGTGTCCTTGGAACATTGGATGCGGGGAGCACACACTGCTGTTAGTTACCGTAGTGTTGCACATGCATTGTTAACAGCTCAGGGTTTTAAGGGCAGCATTTCCGTGCATGTCCCATGACACCTTATGTTACTTTAACTTTGTTAGAGTGTGCACAGTGTGTGAGACTGTCACAGTTGCATTTGTGCCTAAAACCTAGTTACATATAGTAATTACTACCCCCCCCCCCGGTATATACTGAGCCGACTTGCAGTGTGGCATGTACCTGAGACTTGCTGTGAAGCAAATATGGCCAATGGTTACTGGGGTGGACCTCTATGATGAAAAAAGTATGTGGCTGGCTGCTGGCTGAAAGTGGGAAGGGATGGTGACTGACAGTGAACGCATATCTAGCTGGAACAGCCCACCTCCATATAGTGTTAGTAGCTCATCTACCAGTCTGCTCATTGTGTCTAGTAAGGCCTCGGCCCCTTGATATGTGTAGGTTGGTTAGCACACACACACACACACACACACACACACACACACACTCTCTGTCTCTGTGGCAGCAAGCAAGCAGAACCTAAGTCCTGATGTGCTTTTAATAGCTGTGGCTATTTGGTACAGTGTTTCAAAGGGCTGCTAGGTCGAAACGACTTGACACATCGAGCATCCGGGCATACATTGGGCATCATCCCGTCTGGCTTGTGCCCATACTTACCTGAAGCTCCCTTACAGTTCAACAACAACAACAAACATTTAAGGTGTGGCAACCGCAAAGGGCCGCTCGGTCGAACCGACCAAACACACCATCGGATGGATCCAACACAATGGCTTCCAGACCACCAACTCAAGCAGTACTGATACCGAGACATGTGTCCAGGCAAGACAGAGCCCATGATCAAGAACACCACCCACTCCTCCATCGGTTGCAATGGCATGGCAAACAATGACGATTACCACGGGCTGGAGATGTACAAGAACCATGCAAAGGACTCAACCACAGAGGGATATATGCAACCAGACCCAACCACCATGGAATGTGGCCGAATCAATCCCTCCAAAGTCAAGGCAACGCTCCTATCGAGACAGAGCCCATGATCAAGAACACCACCCACTCCTCCATCGGTTGCAATGGCATGGCAAACAATGACGATTACCACGGGCTGGAGATGTACAAAAACCATGCAAAGGACTCAACCAGAGAGGGATATATGCAACCAGACCCAACCAACATGGAATGCATGTGGCCGAATCAATCCCTGAAAGGTCAAGGCAACGCTCCTAGCGAGGTGCGGATGATGGGACACAGCAGTCCTCCAATGCCAGTCCACAAATAGCATCAAAGAGAAAGTTGCATCAACGCCAGTTCAGTGCTGGCCGGGCAAGTATCACTTGCAATTGTGAGAGCCGGACAAACCCTTCTTAGCTCTCCAATATGATACGCCAGCCTGCCATTATGCTGCACCTTCTGCTTCTTTCCTACTGCTCCTTAAACTGCCTTTTCTGTTCCCCTTTCATGGAATGGTTGCCTCCTCACGATCCTGTAGATAGCTGCTAAATAATTCGATTCCTGTCATCATGATTCTATCACACATCATTGCAGCCCTCTTGCTGCAGCTGCTGCTGATCCTGCCTCTTGTACTGATGCCTTCAGCTTCCTGTCCTGTGCTTGTACTAGTGCGCCCTTCGGATCATTTTTCAACGTCAGTCTCAATGTGGTATGATTGCTAAGCAGTAATGCAGAGTATCATTTCAATCCGAATAGGGTCTCCATCGTGCTTACTTGGCAGTCCCGTTGCTGCTGCTACTCTTTACCCGTTTACTTTTTGTTGGTGTGTTTGGTTGTTTACTCTCGAGATCTCCTACTCCATTGATCTGCTCGCGGGCTGTTGCTTTGCTTTGCTGCTGCTCTGCTGCTGCTGCTGCTCATGCTTCTCTTTATCTCGTTTTCACATTTATCTGCCGCCCGTTGTCGCTGCTAGCTGCTACCTTTCTTTGTCTCATGCTCTTTTCCATTTGCTGAACTGCTGCTGACGCTGCATGTTTTTAGGCAGCTGAATCCATCACGGCCTTCACTCAGCTGCTTGTGCTGCTTTCTGGATCGGATAGTTGCATATATATACCCCTTAGCTATACCTTACTTTAGCTGGATATATGGTTCAACTCTTGGACATTTGTTGTTTTCCTACACCATATCTGTCAGGTGATAGGTGATAGCATTCAGTGTCTTGCTAGCGAGCTGCTGTACTGGCAGTGCCTTCCGGTATGTACACTACAACCTTGCTTCTCGTGCAGTCCCGAGTATAGTGATAGAGCGCGTGAGATCAAAGCGGCTTGGCATGAGCTGTCCATATACGTTTGGGAGCCTCAGTTTTGTTAGGCTCATCCGCCTAGTCATCCCAACAGAGGCGAGCAAGCCGAATGGTATCAATTAGGTGCAAGGACTGCTAGCATCCAAACCTTGTCAGCATCCCAAAACACACGGGCCATGTCTCTCAAAACAACTGCCCGCGCGGCCCGGTCCAAGGTTGGCGAGGTAAACGAAGGTCGACGGCCTTTCAATGAAGGCGGCTCCCGCCGGCGCCGTCCTGGAAGATACAGATCCTATGAAAAGAGTGACACCGGCGGAAGCTCCGACCCAGCTCGCACGTGTGAGGCAGCAGGATCGATCCTTGCACGTGTGAGGCTCATGTAAGCAGCTAGGCACCTTCGTCTCAGCAAGCACAAAGCACTGGGACTACTTCAGCAGCTTCTGGATTCCTTGACTACAAGGCCGCTTCTCTTCGTAGCTGCCTGACTTCATACTCTGTTGCGAAGGCGCGCACAAGGTCACATCTTCCTCGTGTATGTGAGTTCTGACGACCTCAACAGCCACTCAGAGTTGAGCGGCTGTATATATATGAACTCTTCCAATAAGCTTTGTACAGCAGATCACTCAAGCCCTGTTGTGCATGCCCGAGGCTCAGACAGGCGCACTCTTAAAGGCTTTTATTCCTCCATTGACAGATTTAACAGGATCTACGACACCATGACTGCCATAAAGAACGTGTGCTTTGCAGCGCTGCTGCTTGCAGCCTTCTGATTTGGTAAGATACGATACCAGCCTATGGCAAGACTAGAGATATGTTAGTTAAAAGCTGAAGATAGATATTGCGGTCGTTTGATTGGTCGAAGATCAAGCAGTTGGTTGACTATTGTCTTGAGTGCCTGCCAGACTCGTATCTATGTAGTTGCACGCATGCATGCAGACGCTTGATTGTCTGCAGCTTGAGCTAGAACTATTCTGTTACACTAGTTTAAGCTTACCGTACTTGCCCTCGTCTGTCTTGACTGCACATGCATACCGCCCAGCTGCAGCGCCTCGTTACTCTTGTCTACACTCTGCAGACACTGTCTGCCTGGCAGCTCAGCAGCATAGGCTATCTAGCACTTTCCACCACCATGCGGTTGTCTCACTCATACACACCAGGCAATCAGGTCGTTTCGCACATCTAAAGTTCACTCCCTGTAGCTGCATGTTCGTTCGTCCCTTGGAGCTAATCTGATTCTGCTCGTTTGCTGCTTTCACTGCAGATGCAACTTCTGCGGCCCGTCACTCCCGGTCCCTGCTCAAGGTAGCAATACCGGCGCCGGGGCCATTGCAACCGCCCAAGCCACTACGCAGGCCTTGCAGGGTGGCAACACGCAAGCTGTAGCTGAAGCAATCGCCGCGGCTGACACCAACGCTGGTGCCGGCCAGGCTGCCGCGCAGGCACTCGCCCAGGCTTCTGCTGCTGGCGGTGGCCAGGCCCAGGCGGCTGCACAAGCTGTTGCACAGGCTGCAAAGACTGGTAAGTGCTGAGCTTTGCACTGTGGCAGCCCCATTGTTACATTGTTACATCTACGCTCGCTCCACCATGAGCGGCGTACAGTTAAGGAAGTAGGCTTACTACAGTGAGGGCATCCGCCTCCTGAACACGTGGCAGCCCCAATTAATGATAAGCAGGCATCGCCATGGTTCCCCTTTCCCTTAGTTGCTTGAGGCCACGGGCCGAGGTGCCTTGAATGTTTGGCTTGCTCACTACGGCGTGCAGCTGACTGTCTGTGGTGCCATGGTGCATGTGGGGATGCTTTACTGAGGCCACATCTTACACCCTAGCCCAAGCTCTCTCCAGCACTTTACCCTCTTTTAAAAACACCCAAAACCATAACCCAGTCTTTTGCTGAGGCCTTGCCTTCGCATGCTTGCTTCCGACCATTTAACAGCACATGGACATATGTCTTGAACAGTACATGAGATAAATCAATATCCAGCTTTCGGGCCGTGCAGCGCCCACTGCAGGACTCATTATGTGCCTTGAACAGTATACTTGATGTTCCCCGTCACTCCCCCATTTCTCCCCCATGGGGTTGATTACTTGATGTCCCCCGTCCACCTTCTTCCCCCATACAGACCCCAAGGCAACCTCTCAGACCCTAGCCCAAGCTCTGTCAGCGCTTCAGCTTCTGGGACTGCAGGGTCCGCTGCCCTTGCCCAGTCCTTCGCCCAGGCCATTTCAAGCGGTGGTTCCTCCGCTGCCCAGGCTGTTGCTGGTGCCTTTGTCAACGCTGTAGGAAGTGGCCAAACCCAGGCTGCTGCTCAGGCTATTGCTCAAGCCTCTGCTGCGGTGAGTGCTCTACATTAGGGTTTAGGGGGTTGTGGATTGGGCTTTAGGATCTAGGGGGATTCTGGAAGGGGTTTTTGGCGACTGTACCTCTGCTGCGGTGAGTGCCCTTCGTTAGGGTTTAGTAGGAATCTCAGGATTTAGTAGATAGCGGTGGCTTTGTGTGTAGGGGACTACTGTGCCTCTTGTGCCAAAAGCCTTGGTTGCTGGTAAATGAGAATTCTTACAAGAGAGCTCTTCTCTCTTACTAGCGTTAATGCCTCTCTCAGTCTTGATCTCTGCTCTGCAATCACTAAGAAAACTGGTTGCGAGTCGTGCCGCGGGTGAGTGCATGGGCCGGAAGCTACCCACTGATGTATCTCACATATCCACTACATGCTAATGAAAAGATTACACCCGTCTGTTGAAAAGCCAATGTTGAACTCTTATAGGTTCTCCTGCTGCACATGTGGTGCAAATTCTACTCTAGAGGGTTCTAAAGGAGATGGGCTATGTTACCAGCCATATATGTAGGACAGAGTTGAGTTAATGGACAACAAGATGCTAAGCTCTGACATTAGTATATTGCAAGTCGTGCAACATCATTCCAAATTTTTTGTCTGAAGTACGGCCTCATTTGAAGGGCTCATCAAGCCTTGTTTTATGTCCTGTTGCTGTGAGGGCGGGTGGCACTTGTTTTATTGTCTGTTGCTGCAGGGTGGTGGTATCATATATTTTATTAGTGTATTGTATACATCAGTTACATTGTTTGTTACTGTTATTTATGTTAAGCCTTTTTATGTCCTGTTGCTGCAGGGTGGCGGTACTTCCTCTGCTACTGCTCAGGCCCTGGCCCAGGGTTTATCTTCTGGTGGTGGTCAGGCCATCACTCAGGCGGTTGCCGAGGCTTCTGCCTCAGGAGGGGTAACTCGGGGTTTAGGGGTTTTAGGGAAGGTGGGGTTTAGTCAAGTTGGAAGGGTTTATCTGCTGGATGGTGGTGGTCAGGCTTACTGATGGTCACTCAGTTTGTGGTGAGCCCTTATTCCTCAGGGAGGATAAGCGGTGGGAAGATGTCATACAAGACGCTGTATATGTGATTGGTGGACTAGTTTGGACTAGAAGTGTGGTCATTGCTGAGGTATGCCCTTGATCTAGTATGCAGAGCCTTAGTGCCTATTTCTCTCTGATTTGCAGCCATCTAAGTTTAATTAAAATAATTTAAACCAATACCCCCAAGTATACGCCACTCGATCTAAAGGAATTTGCTCTTATGACATCTCATACCCCTTTCACAACTTACAAATGTCTTACTCCCCCCACTCTTGTCTAAACCCTGCAGAATAGCAACGCAGTGGCCCAGACCTTTGCTCAGGACCTGACCCAGGCCAATGGTGGCGGCAACACCCAGGCTGCAGCACAGGCTGTGGCTCAGGCCCTTACCAGTGGTGGTGGCCAGGCTACTGCTACTGCTTCTGCCCTGGCTCAGGCAGTTGCTACTGGAGGGTGCGGGGCTGTCAGTAATGTCCTGGCACGTAAGTGGTGGGTTGCTGGGGTTTCCGGGGCGTCTTGGGAGGGATTTTGGGGGGTTTGGGTGGTTTTGGGGTTTTCTTAGGGTTTTGCTGCGGTTGGTGGGATTCTGGTTAGTTTTTGAGAGCCTGAAGCATGTGCACGCATTGACCAATGATGGTGGCCAGGCTACTGCTACTGCTTCTGCTTCTGGCTTAGTGGCCAAGGCCCCGCTGTTCACCAGAGGGTGCAACGCTGTTAGTAACGCCCCAATGGCACATATTTTGGTTGGGAATTGGGAGAGCCTGCATGATTGTCGCTCTGTCCCCTGGTTCTTTGAGAAGGAATCGTCTGTTTAGATGCAATTAAGTGATAATTACACCCAAACGAGCGGATACATGGGGGCAAATCGCATCTATCTATGTTCTGGAAGTAGCCAGTTGTCCCCTCCACCTCATCTCCCAGCTGTCCTTTTTGCTGCAGTAATCACAGAGGGCCATGTCTGTTCAATCAATCAATCAATCAATCAAAACGCAAGACCAGCAATGCCAATGGCCAAACAAACCTAGGCCACAAACACAAGGCTCCTGATCACAATCACGAAGCCACACAACCGATGGTGGATTTGCCACACACAAGCTGAGGCTAGATGCAACGGCGTGCACACCAAGGGGAAACAAACACCACCACTAAAACCCAAAACCTGCTCCACTTCCATCACACATGGGTGGCGGGGAGGCAGCAGGATCAAGCACCACCCTAGTAGGGGCTGGAGGTGGCTCCCACCACCTAGGTACTGGTGAACCACCATCCTCCCAGCCACTGAAAGGCACCACATAGCGCTCCACATGCTTATCAATAGCTTGCTTAGTGCGCCTTCTACACCTCACTAACCGTTGGCTTTCCCAAGGGTGCGTAAGATCCCACAACCTCTTCCTCCAAGCACTCTTAATCTGACATGAAGCCTCCCAGCTCCCCTCATCTTGACCAAGCACCTTCAGATCTGCACACACGCATTTCTCCCAGGTATGGCGAGGCCTACCCACTGGCCTCGTCATGTCACCATGTAATGAAGAGAACAACGCAATATGCGGCAACCTGCCCTCCTCCATGCGGCCCACATGCCCCAGCCACCTCAGCCTATTTGCTGTGATGTATGCTGACAAGGTGGCTACCCCACATGATTTCCTGATATGCTCATTGGTGTGCCGATCTGACAACCTGACCCCCAGGATGCTCCTAAGGCAGCTAGAGTGCACCCGCTCAAGCTTTTGCGATTGCACTTTGGTCAGGGACCAACACTCACTCCCGAACAGCAGAATTGGCAACACATATGCCTTGTAACACTTCACCTTCGTAGCCAATGACAGATGCTTGGTACCCCACATCTTTTCAAACTGCTTAAACCTCCCCACAGCCTTACCCCTCCTGATATTCAACTCCACATCCAACCTGCCATCAGTCACAAGCACACTTCCCAAGTACTTGAACTGTGACACCTCTTTTACCACACCCTCACTGATAACCACCTCTGGTCCTTGCTGCACTGGCACATCCCCCTCCTTCCAATCCTTGTCAATGGACAGGATCTCAGTCTTGCTTGCATTGATGCGCAACCCAAGACTAGCAGCAACCTTGTCCATCACCTGCAGCATGACCACCAACTCCTCCCTGCTGGGACTTAGCAACACCATATCATCTGCATACAGCAGAACAGACAACAGCTCCACACACCCACCACTACCACACCCATCACGCTCAAGTTTCCCATCTGCATGATAGGCTAGCTTCACCCCACATCCCTCCGGCATCTGAGCCATTGCCTGCCGAACCACAAAGTCCATGTAGATGTTGAACAGCAAGGGAGCAATGACACATCCCTGCCGCACCCCGCCATGCACATCAAACCACTCAGACACCACACCACCCATCCTAACAGCAGCCTGTGTGCCAGTATGCAAGTCCATCAGCAACTCTATCAGCTTTGTGTGTACCCCGTACACATGCAGGATGCGCCATAGCGTGTCTCGCGGTACAGAATCATATGCCTTACGCAAATCCACAAAAGCCATGAATAGAGGCTGATCGAATGCTACAGACTTAGAGATGACCTGGCGTATGGTGAACAGAGCATCAGTGAGGCCCCTCCCCTTCCTAAAAGCAGACTGGTTATCAAGCAGTTGTGCATCGATATGAGAACTGATCTTAGCCAAAATGACCAAGACATACACCTTCCCCGGTATACTTAGCAAGCTTATCCCCCTATAGCTATCTCTCACTTTGCGCTCTCCTTTGCCTTTATACAGTGCCACCAACAGTGCACGTTTCCACTCCACTGGCGCTTTCCCTGACTCCCACACCGCCACAATGACCCTGTGCAACCATTTCAGCATGGTCCCACTGAGCTTTAGCATAGGCGCTGCGATACCATCAACCCCAGGAGCTGCCCCATTACGACAGGCAAAGACAGCTTCTTCAACCTCCTGCACAGTAGGTGGCTGAGCTGCTGCTTCACTCTGCTGGTTTGCACCTTGCCCTGCCTCCATCTTCTGCACTAACTCCTCAATGGTCTGCTGCATTTGCTGGTCGAGCTTGGCAGGGCAGTTGAGGACATCAGCAAAGTGCTCAGCAAAGCACTTCACCACCTCCTCCCTGCTTTGGAACAGCTGCTTGCCATCAGCACCCCCTAGCACAGCTGTAGGAGCAGCAGAGCTACTGCCCTGCTGCTCCTTGAAGATCCGCTGGACATGCTTGTGGAACACGGCTAGATTACCAGCTTTTAGAGCATGTTCCGCAAACAGCGCTTGCTGCTTGAAGTACCGCTCCTGATCCTTCTTAACCGCTCGCCTAGCAGCATTATTGGCCTCCCTGTAATCTGCCCTGGTAGCATCATTAGGAGAGGACAGCACCGCTGCATGTGCTGCATGTTTCCGCTCAATCTTCTGCAAGGTCGCATCGGATATAGCGAAATCTCGGCGCCGCTGCTGAGGCTTGAGGTTTAGACCAGCCTTATGGGCTGCTTGGCTGGCTGCCGCTGTTAGCTGTGTCCATTCGTCTTGTGCGCTCTGCAACTGAGCCCCTACCAGACGGCTGAACTGGTTAGACATTGCCAGCTCAAAGCACTGCTGAGTTGCTGCAGATTCTTGCAGCCGGCTGCAGTCATAGGGCCGTGCTGGCTGTCCCTTCGCACTGTGCTGCTTGGCCACTGACAAGCGGAGGCGCATCGTAAGCACCAGCATTCTATGATCAGAGCCACCTGTATCAAAGCTGCGAAAGACCCTGCAGTCTGTCACACTTGCCATGTCTGTTAAAAGTATCAATTCCCCACCAAATCCAGGAATCGCTTTACTCTCAGCTTAGGTTAAAGATGCAGCTTCAGGAGAGGAGGAAAGCATCTCTTTCACGATATACCCCATGCTCAGTGCATATTTCAAAACAGAAAGCTTAGCCGCGAAGCCTGGTACCAGCAAGATTACCTTCATCCTCCTGGAACCAGCAAAATTACCAAAAAGAGAATTAATATTAAAGCTGTCTTGCATAACTTGCCGCCTGCATAAGTTAAGACAGGACAGACTTGTAAAGCCTCTTCTAATCGGGGAACTAAGCATAACTACCGGAAAGGGCACATGTGCAGCTATCATCACTGATGTTTGAATATGCTACACTTGCTGCTGTCCCTACAGAGGCTCAGGCTAGTGCTCAGTCCTCCGGCAAGGGCCAGGCATTCTCTCAGGCTTTGGCCAGTGCCAATGCCATGTCCCAGTGCATCAGCGCCAAGCCACCCAAGTGTGCTGAGTTCACCAACCAGGCTTGCTGCCCCGGGGGAAGGTAAGGGAAAGGGGGAGGTTGGTGGTAGGGGTGGGGTTGGATGGGGCAGGGCGCCGGGGGCAGGGTGGGGCGGGGTGGGGCAGGGGGGGGGGATGGGGCAGAGGGTGGGGCAGGTGGGGCGGGGTGGGGCAGGGGGTGGGGCAGGGGGGGGGGGCAGGGTGGGGCAGGGGGTGGGGCGGGGTGGGGCAGAGGGTGGGGCAGGGTGGGGCGGGGTGGGGCAGGCGGCGGGCCAGGGCGGGGCGGGTTAGGGCGGGTCAGGGCGGGTCAGGGCGGGGCAGGGCGGGGCAGGGTAGGGCAGCGGTTTGTCAAGGCATATACCTGAGCTGTCTAGTTACCGTGTATAAAGATAAGACTCATCATCTGACCTGAGTGACTCAAGTCCATGGACCCCGTTGGGAAGCATTTGCCACACCCTATTATTTGGTTGGTTATTTGCCAGTTTGGACTCTTTACTGTAGTCTCAGATTGTTGTTTTAGCTTTTTTTTAAAGCGGAAGCATGAATCACCTGCACTTGCTGGAAACATCAGCAGCTTTTCTGCGGCTGAATGAGCATCCATCACCTGCTCTTGGCTGAAACCCTTGTCTCACCAATCCTGAACTGTTGCTTCTTTGTTATGGCATTGTTTAAGTGCCAGATGTGGCATTGCTGAAATCCTCATTTGTAACCTTATGACCCTAAACCCCGACCCTAACCCTAAACCGTTGCTTGTCCACCTTTGCTATTGCAGTCCTGGCGTCTGCGGCTGGCAGAAGGTCAGTGACAGCCCTGTCACCTTCCAGGACCGCTTTGACGCAAACAAGAAGTGCGGTTGCGCTTAAGCCCTCAGCTCTGGACCGCTTGACGCAAGGCAAGAAGTGTGGTTGCGCTTAAGCCCTCACTGTCACTCTTCCTTGAGAACCCTATCAGCTGACAATCACTGGAGCTAAGAAATTCTGTTTTGACTGGTATCGCAAGGGGGATCTAAAAACGTGAGCCTTGCCGTCATTGCCTAGCCATGGGACAGGGCATGGGGGCTTGGTTGTTATCCCCTTGGTTATGATCGATCGGGAGGCTGACTTTTCAAGTGCAATTCATTGCGATTAGATTGATGGGGTGAAGATACCAGAGAAGTATTGCCAGATACAAAGTCATTGTTTCAACCCAACAAGTGGTGGGGGTAATTCAGAGGACGCCTGTGACCGATCGCTACCGATCGTCTCTGGTCGGTCAGCAGAAACTAAATGGCACATTACTTTGAATGGTGAATGTGGTCTGCTGTGAGTATGCGCAAGCATAGCCTTGGGCAGGTCCAAAAGACGTGATGTGTGCATCTACCAATCTGTTTGTGCATATTTGAGCATTGTGGGTCGCTCTCAGGCTCCTTGTTCGTCATGCCACACTAGGATACGGTCAGTTCCATAGAAGCACTTTCATGCATTGTTTAAACCCTGGGGTTTTGGATGTGGGCATGCTGTGCATTTCCAGTGACGCCCTTTCTTACGGCCTTGTTACTACTTACTACAAAAACTGGTAGGCTGTGCACAGTGTCTGGGGGTGACACAGTTGCATTTGTATTGCGACACAAGTAATGGTTGCTAATTGGCTAGCAAGGGATCTAGGGTGGGCTGGTGGCAGCCATTGTGAGTTTGGACAGGAAATTGAGTATGCCATTGACGGAGCCTAAGTTGGCTCCTTGTGGGTGGCGCTGCCCCCACCGGCGCCCCGCTTTGACGGGGTCATTTGGTAATTGGTGATGGGCTCACGGGGTACACGTTGATGCGGAGTTGCTGTGTGGTAATGTACCTGTGGCTTGCTGCGGAAGCAAGCATAGTGAGGCCAAAGGTTGCTGGATATGTTTTTACGATCGTCCAATTCATGTATGTAAAAAGAAAAATGTGTACAAAGAACAATGACCACCTGGGTGTGGTGGGCCGCTGGGCTAGTAGTGGGAAGGGGATGAAGGGGATGATGACTTGGAAGGGTGTTAGTAGAGAGGATGAATAAGCTAGGGGACATGCCATCACACATCGCCACATAGGCTACTAGTGCTGTGCCCGTCTGCACCTACGTCGGCCTTGATATCTGCAGAAAGAGATTCTAGCCCCCTTAGCGTAGCTCCCTCTTGCTTGAGAAAAGTAAGCATGCCGGCAAGCCCTGCAGTGCTGTTTGGGTGTGAGAGGTGAGCGGGAAAGTAACGCCTGCCGGCGTGTATTACAGCGTGTATCAACAAAGTGTATATGCGTGGTCGCCGGGTTCCAGTTGCAGTACTGAGCGTTGCAGTAACAGTAGGTAGCAGCAGCAGCAGCATTGCGGCGTCCACAGTGCCGTTATGTTGAACCATCTCAGTACTTAAGCACCAGCACCAGCACTAGCACCAGCAGCAGCAGCAGCAGCAGCAGCAGTAGCACCAGCACCAGCAGCAGCAGCAGCAGAATATCACATCAAGCTGTGATGTGGGGGGCATGCCGCATGCATTGGGCACTCATCTGCTCGCTGGCTGGTGGTCGTTTCTCTGAAGACAGCTATTTTAGTTGAGTAGCTTGTGTAGAACTCGCAACTTTTGACAGACTAACCCTCTTGATATCAACCACTCCCAGATGACATTGTGACCCTCTTGATGCACCTGCTGTCGCTGCCTATTGTACTCATGCCTTAAATTCGTTTCTGCTACTGGCTACTGACTACAGTTTTGTCCTGTGCTTGTCCTGCTCTCTCCGGGTAATTTCCATCAGATAGATCACTGAATGTCAGTCTGAGTGTGATCTGATTGCTGGGCAGTAATGCAAATTCTGAATTTAGGGATCATAACCGACGTTTATTACTTTCACTTAGCAGTCCCTTTGCTGCTGCTTCTCTTTACCTCGTGCTCTACTCCATCTGCTCTGCTGTATGTTGCTGTGCTGCTGCTTTTACGGTTCATCCTGTCTAATCTTCACCTAGCAGTCCCTGCCTATGCTGCTACTGCTGCTCCTTGCTGCTGCTGTTGCTGTTGCTCAGGTCGTCTGCTGCTGCGCAGTGCTGTGCTGTGCTGCTGCTGCAGTCCCTGCTGCTGCTGCTGCTTCGCTTGACCCCGTGCCCCGCTCTATTTGCTGTACTGCTGCTCCTCGCATGCGAACGTGCTGCTTGTTCTTGGCTGCTTTATTTTAAGCTGCTTCTGCTTGTTATCGGATAGCTCGGCATACACCTCAAGTAGCTACACTTTAGATGCATCTATGGCGAAGCTCTTGCCTGAGTGGATGCCTGTTGTTTTTCTAGACCTTGACAAGGTCTAGCAACCCTAGAATGTCTACAGTACACAGCTGTAGAGCTGTCAGAGGCCTTAGCTGTCAACACGAATTAGCGTGCAAGCACTGATAATCCACTGTCTTGCTGCTGTAGCAGTAGTGGATGCCATCGTGGACTGTTATGTACATCTTCCTTGACTTGCAGTATCAACCGACGCGGCAATCTGTAATGGTAGAATGTAGAGCAGAGCGGCTTAGCATGGCCGATGACACGCTTGGAAAGGCTTCAGTGTTAGCCACTGTTTTTGCGTGCTGTAAGCACGCTTTGGAATTGGTGTCGGTATATCGCAAATCCTTAGAGTAACCCGAGTAACCCGGGTTACTCGAATTGCGTGCCCCTTCGTCTTCGCTGAAAGTCTCGAATTGCAGGCCTCCAGCGCTTTTGCCTGGCGCATATTCGCCCATACTCGCTTTCGCAGGCCTTGCTGGGCGGCCCTATCTTGCCTCAGAGAGGTTTGCAGCACACGAAGCCGTCTCGTCCGGCCTTGGTTGAGCAGGATGGGCCGTCGGACGTTTGTCCGGTCTTAACGAGCGGCACAGGCATGGCCCTTGCCATACACTGACACGATACTAGCACGCAATATGTGCATAACCTATACATCTCTGCCTGCTTGCTGCTCGAAGCTTGCACGAGGCAACTGCAATCTGCGTTCCGGACTGGCAGGAAGTTCGGGCTTGCTGGGACTCTAGACATGTTTGCCCTTGGGACCATGAAACCTGCTGAAGCAATAGCTCAGCGTGTTGCGTAGGGCTCAGCAGAGGTTCATGCTCGCTGTACCGTGCCGGCCCGAGTACTTTTTTCTGCTGGGACGAAGAGGGCAAGCAGCGTGTTCCAGCAGAGGTACTCATCTGAAAATGTCAGCTTGCTAATCATCTGTAAAGAGGCTTGCTGAACATGAAGCATCGCTGTATTGGGTGTTGCAAGTTTTCACGCATTCACTCAGAGGTTCACCATGGACATTGTTTTCCCAAGGCACTCGAGTTGGGCTAGGCTCAGACAATGTTTTCAGCAATATGCTGGTTCAATTGTAGGTCAGTAATAAACCCAAAACTGACAGGTAAAGCCTTGCTAGTCGCCGAAACACTGCTAGGCAGTTGGATGGTACCGCTCCCTCGGCACCTCACAAAGCAAGCTGGGCATGCTCATGCAACATTCACATTCTGCACGTATCAAGCTCACTGCCCAGCACCGTACAGCACGCCCGCGATGCGAAGCAGCATGTTCAGCCTCACAACACAGATGGACACGCAAGCAAGCTCTCGGTGTATGTGAATTAGGTGCAAGTACTGCTAGGCACCTCGCCAAAAACAAGGCCCATGTACCTCAAATCAATTAACTGCCCAATCCAAGGTTGGCGAAGAAAGCGAACGTCGACGGGCCTTCATAGGGAAGGCCCGCCGGCGACCTGGAAGTTCCAGATGCTAGTGACTGAGTGACAAGAGTGACAATAACGGCGGAAGCTGCAACTCAGCTCGGAACGGGCAGGATACTCGCACTTGTGAGGCTCATATAAGCAGTAGGCACCCTTCGTGTGAGCAAGCACACGGCGCTGGGACTTCAGCTTCTTTGTTGACAGTCTGAGCGGTTCCGGCTTCAGTAGCTGCCTAGCTACCTGACTTCATACCGGTGCCAACTGAAGGGGCGCGCGAGGTGCACGTAGTTTGGACTTGGCACCCTACATCAGCACTCCACTCAAAGGTAAGCCATATATATATGCCCTGGCGTGTAGGCTCTCTAAGTAGTTCAAGCGCTATTTGTGTACGCGCGCCCGAGACTCAGGCAGGCACAGTCTAACCGACTTGGCTTCGTTTCCTTGATACTGTGATTATAACAGAAATTACGACACCATGACAACCATGAAGAACGTTTGTTTTGCAGCGCTGCTTCTCGCAGCCTTCTGCTTTGGTAAGATCTGAAACCCATCCAGCTCTTAAATTGCATTCAAGAGTTAGTTAGTAGAGTCAGATCTGGTAGTTAGAGGCTCAAACATCGCTCGTTCCGAATGGCGTTTGATTGACCGAAGGTCATGCAGTTGCATATGGGTTGATTGAGTTGGTTGTCCTGAGGGTTTATTCGCCGGACTCGTATTGATGTAGTTGCATGCATGCAGCCGCTTGTCTGCAGCCAGCCGTTTCAGCTAGTATCACTAACAGAGGTCACGTGTCTGTCACGACGTCCTTTTGGCCCCAGATTATCAGATTACCAACTAGCCCCGAGAAGGCATCCCTTGGAGCAGAGACACGCTGATGATAGGGCCAGTAAACGCCCATGCATCCGGCCCCCTTGTCTTCTTTGCACGCGCAGACAGCCCAGCTGCAGCGCCTTATTACTTTGCTGAAACTTGACAGACAGCTCAGCAGCATGTGCTCGCCATTTGCACCACCTTTTTCGCATGCCGCCCCGTTGTCCCACTGATACACGCCGGGCAATCAGGTCACATTCCTCAAGTCTCAGGCTTCTACAGGTGACTCACGGTACATGCATGCAATGGACGGAGGCCATTCCACACCATCAAACTACCTTGGAACTAACCTTGTTCTGCCCGCTTGCTGCTTTCTCTGCAGATGCAACCTTTGCGGCCCGTCACGCTCGTTCCCTGTTCCAAGGTAGCAACATCGGCGACGCCATTGCAACCGCCGAAGCCGCCGCTCAGGCTTTGTCCTCCGGCAACAGCCAGGCTGTAGCTGAAGCACTGGCTTCGGCTGACACCAACGCCGGCCAGGCTGCCGCGCAGGCGCTCGCCCGGGCTTCTGCTGCTGGCGGTGGCGAGGCCCAGGCGGCTGCACAGGCTATTGCAACCGCTGCACAAACCGGTAAGTACTGAGACTGAAGTCTAAGATCTGGCTGCACACAAGGTAGGCAGCACAGCTAGGACTAAAACATCACCTGCACAACCACTGACGTTCCATTCCTTGAATGCTACTAATCATTCAGTCATTTATTGCCTGCCAAGCAGTGTGGAAAGCTCCTGAATAGTATGTTATGTATACGCTGCCACTTGCAGCTTGTGACAACCTTTCGTGGGTGCTGATCAAATGTATGCTGTCACGGCTGCAGAGCTGTGCTGTCATCTAGATCACCATCGGCTGTGTACAATGTCCCATCCCCTAGAAGCATCTAGACACATGCCCGAATTTCCTTGCCATTTATTTAAGGTGCAAATCTTCTGGCGCATGATTCATCCTCACCTGTTACTTGTTACATCTTCCACATCGTTCGGTTTCTGTAACAGCTTGGGGTGCAGGGTCCATGGCACTGTTGCTATGGCAGTTGATGCGGAAGTACTAATGCACCCCCACCCCACCATTCCTTTCATCAACAGACTCCAATTCCACACATTAGACCGTGTTAGTATTGCTTGAGGTAGCAGCTGTGGTTGGACGCCAGAGCCACTCTTCTTTCGATCGTGAATTCTTACATCAAGTGCATGATTGGGATTACGTACTTTTAAAATTGGCATGTAGGCCATCATCAGATTCACTTGAGCACATGCAACAATAACACACTGTATAAAAAGAACGAATGGCCAAAAGCAGAATGATCAGAGCGCATCATCAAAGTCACTAGGTGCCTGGGTTTGATGGGTTAGGGCTTTCATTTTTGGGTCAGTGCTCCTGGTTGACAGTGGGTGTCAAGGGCACGCCCCCAAGAAGTGGTCGGGGCAGTTATGCACCGGCAGCCCTGACCAGCCATCAACACAAGTTCCTGTTTTTCCTACTTTGCAGACCCTGAGGCCACATCTCAGACGCTAGCCCAAGCTCTGTCCAGCGCTCAAGCCTCTGGTACCGGAGGGTCCGCTGCCCTTGCCGAGTCCTTTGCCCAGGCCATTACGGACGGTGGAAACTCTGCAGCAAAGGCCGTTGCTGGCGCCTTTGCCAACGCTGTTGGAAGTGGCCAGACCCAGGCTGCTGCTCAGGCTATTGCACAAGCCTCTGCTGCAGTGAGTGCTCATTTTAGGGTTGCGGGGTTTGTAAATTGGCTTTAGGGGGCTGCTGTGATTCACTTAAATAAACTGCATTGCCTTCTCTGCTAGTACTACCTCTCCTACTGACCTGGGCTCGGAAGCAAAACCAAGTTTACAAAGTTCAAATGCACATGACTGCTTTTCAGTGGCAATGCACGGCTTGCGTCTGTAAAGTATACATCTGTGCAAGCTATAATTCCATGTATCAATCAATCAATGAAAGCGCAAGACCAGCTGTGTCAATGGCCAAATGAACCTAGGCCATATATAAACACAAGGCTCCTGATAACAATCACGAAGCCACACACCCGACGGTGAGCTTGCCACACACAAGCTGAGGCTAGATGCAACGGCGTCCACACCAAGGGGAAACAAACAACTTGACCCCTAAAAGCCAAAACCTGCTCCACTTCCATCACACATCGGTGGTGGGGAGGCAGCAGCATTAAGCAACACCGTGGTAGGGGCTGGAGGTGGCTCCCACCACCTAGGTACTGGTGAACCACCAACCTCCCAGCCACTGAAAGGCACCACATGGCACTCTACATGCTTTACAATAGGTTGCTTAGTGCGCCCTCTACACCTCACTGTCCGTGGGCTTTCCCATGGGTGTGTACGATTGCACAACCTCTTCCTCCAAGCATGAAGCCTCCCAACTCCTCTCATCTTTGCTAAGCACCTTTAGATCAGCACACATGCATTTCTCCCAAGTGTGGCGAGGCCTACCTGGTTTCCTCTTCATGTCACCATGCAATGATTGAAAAGGACAGCGCAATATGCGGCAGCCTGCCCTGCTTCAAGCGCCCACATGTCCCAGCCACCTCAGCCTATTTGCAGTGATGGAAGCTGACAATGTGGATACATGGTAATGAAAACAGTGCCTCTGGATCTTTTAATGCTAGTAATAGAGCCTGATTGTTTGCTTGCTGCAGGGTGGTGGTAAACCCACTGATAGGACCTCATTGTATGCATTGTATCATAATTCCTGAGATATGGTATTTGTATAAATAGTATGTGTCGTGGTTGCAGGGTGGTGGTACCTCCTCTGCTACTGCTCAGGCCCTGGCCCAAGGTCTGTCTTCCGGTGGTGGTCAGGCCAGTGCCATCTCTCAGGCCGTGGCTGAGGCTTTTAATTCAGGAGGGGTAAGGGGAAGGTGGAATATAAGGGGTCCTGGGGTCTTGACACATTTTGCTTACATAGTACTGTGTATAAGACTCCCTCACACTTGTCTCAATGTCTGGTAGTCACTTGGCTCTCAGGTATGTTCCCCCTCTCTCCACACACATAACTGAAGTTATCTGGAGTCATCTATGATCACATATACTTCTCCTGTATAAAGTCATAGCTATGATTATATGTACCTCTCTTATTTAATCTTGCAATAAGGCACCTCGATTTTATTATCACAACAGGTATCAAGGACATAGGTGCATGGTGGACTGGTTGATTCATTCTATGTGGAAGGTGGTCCTCACTAAGTAGGCCGCTACTTCCTTAATTGCACCCCATAAATGGTGTGTGTGTGTAGATAATGTAACCATGTAAGCATGCATGCATGGATGTCAATTGGCAGGAACCTTCATACACCTGCATGGGCATGGGATGTAGTAGGAGGAGCAAGGATTTTAGGCATTTCAAAAGAGCAGCCATGCAAAAAGCCAGCCTTCAACTTGGACAAGGGGAACATTGCCTGCTTCCAAAGAGTTACACCAAGCAACCCTTCGTACAATCCCATGCTGGAGAACAAGACACGGTATAGTCCTTGCGTGATCTCTTTCTCTCTCTTTTGAACAATGGAAATAACATAATCAGGCTAGCAATCTGTAATACCTCCTACTTTTTGTCTGGCGGTCTGCACTAAAATTTCCACTCGTTTCTGCCCACTTCACTCTCCTGACGTCACTTCAACCCACCTTACATGTCCTCCCTTGCTCCTTTGCTCCAACAGTTTATGCGCAAGAACGAGTCCATCCCAGAGAACACTATCTACACATTTTGTTGCCTGCGCATACCGATCTCAGAACATAGTGTCCAAAAGTCCCTTTCTGTGCATTGCAGGACAGCCAAGCAGTGGCCAAGACCTTCGCACAGGCTCTGACTCAAGCCAATAGTGGGGGTGGTGCGCAGGCTGCAGCACAGGCTGTTGCTCAGGCTCTTACCAGTGGTAAGGGCCAGGCTAGTGCTACTTCCTCTGCCCTCTCCCAGGCAGTTGCTACCGGAGGGTGCGATGCTGTCAGTAACGTCCTGGCATGTAAGTCACGGGGCTTTGCTGGCGTTTAGGTAGGGTTTTGCTGAGGTTTTAGTGGGGTTTTGTTGGGTTTTGTCGATGTTGGCGTGGGTTTTGAGAGGCTGAAGGATGTGCAGGCCCTCAGGGCCTGGTAAGGCTTACCAGATTGGTCACTGGCGGACAGGCCACTGCTACTGCTTCTGCCCTGGCCCAGGCACTAGTTGCTACTGGAGGGTGTGGTGCTGTTAGTAACGTCCTGGCACGTAATTTGGGTTTTGGGAGGGCTAGAGACTGCGTGCGTCCCCCAGTATAGCCCGTATGCCCGTGCTTTACATGTTTTGTTATGAAGTAATTAGGAGTAGCGTGCTGGTCCGTCTTGTGGTACTCACACAAGATATTATGTATCTAATGAGAATGATCATTTTGTAATAGGAGAAGTGAGCTGTCGACGCATGCCTCATCTCTCAGCTGTTCGCATTGATGGTTCCCATTTCCAACCCATTGGTCCGCGGCTGTGCGGTGCCACAGTGCTTTCCATGGGTGTACAGAGGTCCGGGTCTGTTCCATGTGCTAAACCCTCCGGTCAGAGGGATCAATACGATTACGCTCCCATGCTGCGGTTTTGACACGAGGCCCATTTTTTGGGCTCCTTAAACCCTACCCCTAAACCCATCTAACATTGATGTTGAAATGCCCTTTACCTGCTGTTTTCCAACAGAGGCCCAGGCTACTGCTCAGTCCTCCGGCAACGGCAACTCATTTGCTCAGGCTTTGGCTAGTGCCAATGCTGTGTCCAACTGCATCCCGAGCAATTCACCCTAGTGCAATGACATTAGCAACAAGGGTTGGGACTGCCCCTTTGGAAGGTGAGGGAGGGGTGGGGGCTGGGGGCTGGTTTGGGTCATGAGGGGATCGTTGAGCTGGATAAGCTGTTGTTTGGGCCCCTCAACTATGCAGGGTGTGTCAAGTGGGGGGTGGTGAGGTTTGTAGAAGAGTTGTGGCTAAGCCACGACTTCACCTTATCGATCATGAGCATGAATAATTCATCAGAGCTTCCCTTTAATTTTCTTCCCCATTATTTTAAATGAAGGAGGGAAGTAAAATTACTAATTATTGACTAATGTTATTGATGTTAATAATGATAACCCCTCAAGTAGTGCAGCGACTTCATCGACCAGGCCTGCTGCCCCGCGGGAAGGTGAGGGGCAAAAATGGCCGGCAACTGGGGTGGGGTCGGGGCTTGGCATGGATTATTCAGTAAACCTTTTGAGGTGCAGGGCCTATGTCACTGTTTGCTATGGCATATCGTAAAATGTAATGATAACATATGTTCTAAAAGAGGTCTTCAGCATCCCCCAGATGACCCTGAAGCAGTTGCCACACCCTAATGTTTGTGTGTTTGTCTGTTTGCCATGCTTAATCCCAGCACTCTTATTGCTGCTACGGCTTCAATTGCCCTTTAAAGGGCTTTCTGTGGCTGACGGAGCAGCGGGTCCGAAGCGCTCATCACCTGCACTGCTTGTACGATCCGCTGGTTCTTCAGCTAAAGTCCTTCCATTTGATGGAAGCTTTTGCGTTTTAAAAATGCCTTCGCAAGAAAGAAGAATGATACATGCGTCATGTAGAGCTGTAATAGGAGTAGTAGGAAACTCTGAACACAATAAAGGTGTATTAGGAAAAGCTGGTAGAAGCTTTCACAAAGGAAAAAGACCAATAGTTCGAGGTTCTGCTATGAATCCGGTAGATCATCCACACGGTGGTGGTGAAGGCCGTACATCAATTGGTAGAATACCTGTAACCTTGCTGAAACCCTGGACCCTAGATCTTTAATTGTAAACCCTAAACCCTAAGCTGCGAGTTCAAGCACTCATCACCAGCATCTGCTAAAACCCTACACTGTGAATCCTGAACCCTAAACCTTCAGCTCCAATGGGGCCAAGCGCTTATCACCTGCACTTGGCAAAACCCTCCTTCAGTTCTCATTTCATAACCTGAGGTTTATCATTGCAAATGCCTTTAGGTTGCTGCTGCATGGGCTTTCTGCCTTAAAGGTTACTATGTTTGCTTGTTTATTTCCTGCGGCCGACGGGAGAGCAGTGCAAAGCGCCCGTCACCTGCTCTTGCTGAAACGTTTCTATCAAGTGCTACTACCGTAGATAGTAGGTCACCCACCTGACCTGCTTTTGCTACGTTGTTGTTGCAGTGGCATCTGCACTTGTCAGAAGGTCAGTGACAACCCTTCCATCTATTAAGATCGCGTCACCCAGAACAAGAAGTGCAGATGCTCTTAAGCCCTCAGTGGTACTACTGCGAAACCCTGTCAGCTGACAGTTACCGGAGCTAAAAGCTCGTAGAAAGGAGGCTCCAATTTGAAGAAGATATCCCATGAGGGATCCAATGATGGTTTTAAACAGTGCCCTAATTGGCAAGCTGGGGAAGAGGTCTTGGTGTTTACTTGGTACCCATCCTTTTTGCTAGGATCATTGTGGAGGCTCAGTGCATTTCATGGTGATTAGTTTCCGCTGATTACATAGGAAGTGCACTCATGGTGATAAGTAGTTACGGCTGATTAGGAAGTGCATTTTTTGGTGATTCAGTTAGTTACAAGGAGCAGCATCGATTGTGTCCAATCAGTCAGCAGAGATACACCACACAAATCCAATGGTTAAATGGTGGACACCACACAAATCCAATGGTTAAATGGTGGGCTGTAAGTCAAACGCAAGCGTGCAGGGCAGGTACCCAAAACACATGTGTGCATTTGGCCATCTGTCTAAGTAGTTGGAGAATCGGCTGTTGCGTTGAACATACACCACTTCGACACTAGTATCTACATGCATTCATAACAGTACACAGCACGGGTTTGGTTTGGGTATGTTGCGCAGTTCCCGTGACAGCCTTGTTCCTTGGTGTTGATTTACATAAGGTATTGCATCATTAATAGATAAATTGATTTTACTACCACCTTGGCTAGAAAGGTTGTTTCTACTGCAAATCACGTTGAGATGTGCTCTGTGTGTGAGGCTGTGACAGCTGCATTTGTATCGGCACACATTAAAGTTCCTGGTTGGCGCACTAAGTACATGTTGATGCCGCCGGGTTGCAGTGTGGCAATGATACCGTAATGTACCTTTTACTTGCCGTGAAGCAAGTAGAGTGGGGTTTAAGGTTCCTGGATGAAACCTTTATGATGTTCATATGTTCATGTGAATCAAAAGCATGTTGACAGGTGCTGGCAGGCTGATGGTTGAAGAAGAAGAAGATCTACGCCAGGCTAGTTGAGTAGCTGAGGCTGAGGTGGAGCCTCTGCCACAGTCCCAGCCTGCGTAAGTTAAGGGAGAGGCAACTGAGGTCAGGAGACCTGGCCTCGTGGCCTCTACCATGGTCTGTTCGTTGAAATTAGAACGATGCACTCGTGGCTCACCGGCGGCTGGAAAATGGGTCGGTATCATCATTTCACTGTGATCACTCAATGTTATGCTGCCCGTGCAAAGCAGACACCAGACACCTTCATCACTTAGCGCCTGCTGTTGGTAGGAGGTGCTGCTGCTGCTGCTGGTAGGGGGCGGGTGCTGCTTTTACTGCTGCTGCTGCTGCTGGTAGGGGGTGCTGCTTTTACTGCTGCTGCTGCTGCTACTGGTAGGGGGTGCTGCTTTTACTGCTGCTGCTGCTGCTGGTAGGGGGTGCTGCTTTTACTGCTGCTGCTGCTGCTGGTAGGGGGTGCTGCATTTACTGCTGCTGCTGCTGGTAGGAGGTGCTGCTTTTACTGCTGCTGCTGCTGCTGGCGGTAGGGGGTGCTGCTGCTGTTGCTGGTAGGGGGTGCTGCTTTTACTGCTGCTGCTGCTGCTGCTGGTAGGGGGTGCAATCACTGCTGCTGCTGCTGCTGCTGGTAGGGGGTGCTGCTTTTACTGCTGCTGCTGCTGGTAGGGGGTGCTGCTTTTACTGCTGCTGCTGCTGCTGCTGCTGCTGGTAGGGGGTGGTGCTGCTGCTGCTGGTATGCTGAAGTAGTGGAGTTTCTATTGACTAGCTCCCCTTCACTATTAGTATCAGTTGTCCGCTG
The DNA here is from genome assembly GCA_963556185.1 of Pseudopediastrum boryanum. Classification (NCBI taxonomy): domain Eukaryota; kingdom Viridiplantae; phylum Chlorophyta; class Chlorophyceae; order Sphaeropleales; family Hydrodictyaceae; genus Pseudopediastrum; species Pseudopediastrum boryanum. The sequence goes on along the minus strand of OY744512.1, from coordinate 1,840,507 downwards.
CAAGTACAGGCACACCATGTTCACCTAGGAACAATTGTTACATTGTTGCATCTACGCTCGCTCCACCATGAGGAGCTCACAATTAAGCATAAGGAAGTAGGCTTAACTACTACAGTGAGGGCACCCGTCTCCTGAACACGACCAATATGACCAATTGTAATGTGTGTTGTTTCACATAGCCAGCACCACATATAGTTGCAATGGTTGCACCGGGACATTTGCCCTACATGTTTACTGCTTTACAGACTGAGGCTTGGCTTTTTGTCTCGATCTTGGCTCTCCACATATGAACAAATTGGTCGGGGTGATCTGGCGGGCGCTGCACGGCCCAAAAGCTGTGTGTCGCAGAGGCTTTTCTTTTTGTAAGCTCACCTGCACCGCTGAAGACCCCATCTAAACAACATGGCTTTTCTTAGTGTCCCTCTTGCTGCAGCGAACCCGCCATCTGCACCTGGACTAAAACCGGTGGTATCTTGCAGGACCCCTAGAATGCAAACAACAAGTGCGGTTGCTCTTAAGCCCGCTTCTGGTGCTGCAAAACGCTATGCTGAGCTGATCACCACCAGATCTAGGAAGAGTCTGCACGCACGCACACAAAGATGTTTATATCCCATTGTGAAGAAGATATCCCAGGAGGGATTCAATCCGTGACCAGCTGGCCCTGAGACAACAGGACTTAGGGTTTTGCTTACCATTTTCACAAATAATGCATTCTGGAGGCTGGTTTTAAAGTGCATCTCATGGTGATTGATGTGTGGGTGGGATGAATCATACCTAAGGTTGTTTTGGATCAAAAGTCATGATTGAGCCAAAAAAGTGGCCGTGGGGGTACAGCAGTGCAGACCTTTGTGATTGATCGCCAGCAATCGTGAATCCAGATTGGATTGCACAGTAAATTTGCATGGTAAATATGGTCTGCTGTGAGTATGCGCAAGCATAACATTAGCATGTCCAAGAATCGATTGCGTGTTTGTTTGGCAATCTGTCATTGAATTAGCTGGAGAGTTCAAGGGTCCAGGGAACACATACTGCATTTACAGTAGTGTTTTACATGCATTGTGTAAATCTGGGGCTTTGCTTTTGGGCATGTCCCTATGCATTTCCCGCGACACCGTTTGTTACTATCAACTTTTAATGTTAGACTGTGGACGGTTGCATGTGTATGTGAGACTGTCACAGTTGCATTTGTGTCTTAAACCTAGTTACCATGTATTAGTTACTTGGCCCCCCGGGTTCATATTGAACCCACTTGCAGGGTGGCAATGTACCTGTGACTTGCCAACGGTTGTTGAAGCGGACCTCTATGATGTAAAAAGTATATTTGGCAGGCTGGTGGCTGAAAGTGGGAAGGGGACGGTGGTTCCCGAAAGCGTATCTAGCTCCATATAATGTTATTAGCTTACCTGTCTGCTCATTGCGCTATCAAGGCCCTCGCCCCCTTGATATGTGCTGGTCGGTTGCACACACACTCTCTCTCTGTGTGGCATCAAGCAAGCAGAACCTAAGCCCTGATTTGCTGTCAATAGCTATGGCTATTTCATACGGTATTTACACGGTAGCTGCAGCGGTTATGGCAGCAGCGGTTACTTTGACTCGGTTTCAAGCTGAAAGATTTCATTGCTTATCAGCAGCAACATACAATGAGCCTATATATGTAGGTGAGAGGTTCAGTGACTCCCTTGACGTACACAAGAAAGATTTACCCCCTTCTCTGCGTAGGTATTTCTCCCTATCAGCAGCAGCAGGATATCACATAAATATGGAGGCATGTGGCTGGTGCTGCAAGAAAATGATAATGCCAATACATATTCGATTCTAATATATTGTATTCTTGGTTTTACCCTAAACCCTTAAACCCTAAACCCCCTAAACCCATGGAGGGAGCAGCAGCAGCCAGGAGCAGCAGTGACAGTGGACCTGGAGGACATTGTGTAACACATGGTTCAGATTCGGTACTATGTGCTGAGCCTGGTGTGGTTGCATGTTGGGAGGCTCTGCCTGGAGTTGTGCTGCTGCCTTGCAAGCACCTTGTGTTAAGAGCAAGTCGACCAGGCGGTAGCAGAGCATTGGCCCATGTGCAGGGCATCAGAAACAGAGCATGTGTGAGTGTTGAGATTATATAGTAAGCAAGGGCTAATGCAGGCATGGCGGTACGGGTATGCCTTGGCCCTGAGCAAGGCATTGAAATGCGCGGCCGCGGCGAGCAGTGCTGTTGACTGGGTCAACTGGTCAGCGCTCGGCATGTCAGATTGGGCTGGCCTGCATACATTGGCTAGCAATTAAGGGATTAAGGGTGGGCTGGTGGCAGCCAGTATGCGACTTCTGATTGGACAGGGAGTTTGCTCATGACGTTTGAGCCTGAGTTGGCTCCTCGGGTGGCGCTGCCCCACTTGATGTGGCCATTTGATTATGAGTGAGTGAGTGGATGCCTCCTCGAACCTAGGTGGGCTCGAGTGAGTGAATGCTCCTCGAGTGAGTGAGTGAGTGATGAGTGAGTGAATGAGTGAGTGAGTGAGTGAGTGAGTGAATGCTCCTCGAACCTAGGTGGGCTCGAGGCCTCATAGACTGGTCTGCCGTCACTGAACGCATTCTGATTGTACGTATACGTATCAGCGAAGGGATCAACGCTTCCATCGTGGTGGTATACTCCCCCACTGACCTTGCAGCCAGGGCTGACAAAGATGCCTTCTACCTGCAGCTACACAGCACAATAGAGGCTCTTCCTGCCAGAGACATGCTCATGCTGCTAGGGGACTTTAATGGGCAAGTGGGTAGCGATCCTGCTCCATATGGTGGGGTTATGGGGCAGTGGGGACTGGATGCAACCACAAACAAAGGGGAACATGACAATGGGGAACGCCTTCTCCACCTAGCTGCTGCCTGCAATCTCCGGCTTGCTAACACTTTCTTTAAGCACAGCAAGCTGAGGACTGCTACCCATGCAATGAAGGTGAAAAAGGACGGGAAGGAGGAGACATGTCTCAGGGTCATTGACTACATAGCTGTCTCCAAGCGTCTAATGTCCAGCGTCACAGATTGCAGGGTCTTCCGCAGCTTCGTTGCCTCCTCCTCCTCCGGTTTGGACCACTCGCTGTTGGTCCTTACGCTCCGACAGTCCTCCGCCTGTCTACAGCTAAGCAGCGAACAGCTGGCGATCAGAAGCTGCAGTTTTACAACTGCAGCAAGCTTCAAAACAGCGCAGCTGCCAGGCAGTGCTTTCAGCTGGACTTGTCAAACAGGTTTACTAGCTGCCTGGTAGGGGCTCCTTTGGATACATCACAGGAGGAATGGAGGCGGCTACAAGCAGCAGCGCAGCAAGCAGCAGAGAGAGAAAGAGAGCTACGCAAGGAGGGGCGTGAGGTGCCCTCCTGCGTAAGATTAAGGGAGGGGCCCATTGGTGTAAGGATTACACTGGGCCAGCCTACCATAGGATAGTTACATCCGTGGGTGGGCTTCCGCCCACCCGCCTTTGTTAGCTTACTTTCTTGTAGTTCCTCCTGTGCCATTGAGGCTCTTTGGGCTTTTCTAGTTTTCTTTTTGTTGTGTATATGCTGTGTAAGGACTTAACTGCTGCAGTATGTACTTCTGAAATGCATTGCTTTAGAGCTTGCCCTTTGATACCGAGGGCTTGAAGATTCATGGTGGTACTGTTGTATATGGTGCCTGCAACTCCGACAAGCAAGGGATAGTACCATACTTTGGCAGTGGGGTCTATGTCTTTGATTTTGTCAATGAGTACTTTGTGTTGATAATCAGCTTTGCTTTGCTGGCCTGTTGGGTCTGAATCCCTGCAGATCTTGACCTCTATTATCCAGTACTCTGCTGGGTTGTTTCCATTCTTGGGTTTGTAGAGCATACCATCAGGGCGCTTGTCGGTGGTGCCTTGTGCTTGTTGCACTGCCTACTTTAGTCCCCTTGGAAGGAGCTCCCACGGGATGTTTCTAGACTGGTGAGCCATGATGCCGTCTTCTGCACAATTTTCAGTTGATCCAAGGTCCATTTGAATGACAAATGCTCCTTTGCGTCCCCTTAACACTCTTGCCATGATTAGTCGGCCGACCTTGTTATGCCTGTTGATGTACATTCTTTTCAAAGCTGGGCATCCTGAGGCTGTGTGGTGTCCGCCATCCTCGTCACCGCACAGGAGACATTTGCTACTAGGTGCATGTCCACACGGCCTATAGGCCATCTTCCTTGTCCACATGGTCCCGTACCGGTAGCGCAAAGCGGTTTTTCGTTCTGCATACTTGATTTTTCCCGAGGTCATGTACTCGTTCCATACCATAGCAGGCAGGTCCAGTCTTTCCTCAATCCTTTTAAAAGCCTCGAAATAACAGGTAGCTCTGTTTGCCATCCCAAAGCGACTCTGTTGGTGGCAGTAATGACGTACCGAGTCGTGAAGGTCTGTCAAAGGGTTCACCCGCTTGAAACGGTCAATCAACATGCCCTGCCCATTGGTCCGTGACCAACGATTGTTCCATTGGGTCTTGTGCGGCCAATATTGGGTCAACCTGTCGTTACTAGGCTCTCGTACTTCTCACATTCCTCATAGTCGGAGGTGTCCCCTGTCGCAGCCGCCTTAGCGATTGCGTCCGCTTTTTCATTACCGATTATGGAAGCATGGCCCTTGACCTTGTGAAGGGTTGTCCTCAGTCCCCTGTTGACGATCTCGGTTACTATCTCTTTAATTAGCTCACAGTGCTGGTGATTTAGGAAATCTTGTGGGCGTCTCAGCATCTTTTTGATTTGGTACATTGAGCTGAGGCTGTCGGTGGCTATCATGTGGGCTCCATGCCTCAGCGCAGCAAGGATACCAACCAGTTCTGCTCTGTTTATGGTGTTCTGGGTATGGCTGTCGCCTGCAGTGACAATTGGAACCCCACGTTCATCGTCCTCATTGGCTGCTTGTGGGGGGAAGTACACTCCTGCCCCTATGCCTGGGGCATCACACTCTGCATCTATTGGTGATGCATTGTGGCTTGTTTGCTTGTAGCTACCATCTGTGTAGGCATAGTTTTTCCAATTGTACCGGAGGGGTGGGGCTGTTGGTAGGGCAGTGGCTAATTGCGTTTCCAGGTCATCCAGTGTAGTGCTGGCGTCAACCATGGCTGGAGGGTCTTGACTGGTGGCAGAATCGTCCCGGAGGGACTCAGAGCCGTTTGTTTGTTTAAGGTAACCCATTTTGCTGAGCTGTTTTGGCGTCAGAAATGTTGGCTGATGAGATGTGCTGGGCGGGGCATTGCTGCTTGGGGGGTTGCAGTACATGCTGATGTCTTGTATCTCTTTGTCGTCCGGCAGGGACTGATTAATGGCATCCTGCAGCGTTTGCAGAAACCTGGTCATGTAGCCGCTCTCCCAGTAAGGGAGGTGGGCCTCAAAACCCTTTGCGTTGCCTGTGACAATGATATTTACGTCCCATCTAGGGTTTCCTGCATACATGTCGCCCCGTTCCCAAGTTGTGGGTTTCTGGAACCTGAAGTTTTTTCGGGGTATTTGTAGGAGATGCATGCAGTTTTCTGGGAAGTGTTGTAGCCATGCAAGGTAGGCAGGTCTGTTTGCATCGGACCAGGCAGGCAGGATATGTATGCCACAGACAGGGGCTGTTGTGTTACGGGCCGCTGCTATGGCAGTAGCCATGTTCTTGTTCAGGTCTCCGTCCTCATACTCTGGGTTGTGCACGCTTCCGCCGGTCCACCTATATCTGTAGCTATCCCATTTCGCCCCAAAGATTTGGTCCCTTTTGTGGGCGCTCCAGTACATCGTAAATGTTGGGTTGTAATTGAGTGGGCTTGCGAATCTCTCTTTTGTTATGTCTGTGAGCTGCCTGAGAGCCTCATACACCTCAGGGGGAGTGGCCCAGTGGTTCTTTAATTATTTGAACCTTCCTAATGGCTTTGTGATCTTTAATCTGTGCTCCATCTCTGTACCTGCACATGAGGGCATACAGTTCTTGGGGAAAGGTACCTGCCTTCAACTTCCGCATAACCTTTGGTTTGTGGCGAGTGCTGTGGCAGTACTGTTGGTACAGTATTGCTGTCCTTTCAGGGGTGAGGGTGTAGCGACATTTGCCATCTGGTGTGTATATGCAGGCGAGCGTCTTTATCCACAGTTGTCCATCTATGCACATCTCTACTTCTCTAATAAAGACTTCGTGTCTTCCTGTGGGGTGGATATCAGCATGGGGGTTCATTGGTGATGTGTCCATGTCGAAAAGGTTGCTGTACTGCTGTCCAATGTTGATGTTGTATCTTTGAGGGTGATCGGGGTAGTAGTCGCCTTGTTGCTGCAGTGCCGATAACCCTTGCTGAGCTTGAGCCAGCTCGCCAAGTGCAGGAGTTGCCGGGGACCGGTCCTTTGCTGCTGCTGCCCGTTGCAACCAGTAAGCAGCAATCATCTCAGCAACAACTGGATTATGTGCGATGAGGTCGCTCTCACTTTCTCGACTGGGCTTCCAATGGACGTTGTAGTGCCTTATATCAAGAGGGAGGCCTTTAGTGGCATACTGATCCCTGTTACATTCAATGCAGGCGGTCCAGCCTGTCATGACATCCTCTTCCAATATGTCCCCTGCAGGGCGATGGGTTAGCGGGAGACAATCAATATGATCGTCTGCTACATATGCTGCAATGTGCTAGGGTTGTACGTGCAGGGATTCATCGTGCTGGCAGGTGGGCGTTAGGACAGCAGCATTCAGTCGGGAGGTTTGGTGTGTTGCAGACTTCATGATGGGTCGTTGGCTGTAGAGCGTGCTCTGGAGCATCATCAATGTGATAGCCCTTTTGCTTAGCCAGTTCCACCACCCATCCTTGCATAACTGTTGGGGCCCATCGCACAATGACCTGGTTCTGTGTTGCTACTTTCTTTCTCTTTTGCCCTCGTCCGGTGTGGCGTGCCGCCACTGCCAGACCTTCTATACCTTCTACTTGGTCCTGCCCTTCACATGGTAGGGGGGGAACGCACCACGCGTGCTAGTACCGCCTCTTCCTTAAAACTACGCAGGGCTAACGCCCAGCGTCCACTCACTCACTCACTCACTCCTGCCCTTCTGCAAAGTTGTTATATAATTGCACTCGCATATCTTTGAAGGGCTGTCTTTTCTCATCCTTGATTCGCTGGTAAACGTGATAGCCTGTTTCTATTCGGTACACCAGTGGGGCTGTGATGTCTGTTGCAGTCTGGCGCACACTGCTGCTTTTAGTGTGGCCTCTTGGTGGTGCGCTGAGTGAGGACAGGTAAGCCTGTATTTCTGTCAGGGCTTGCTCTGTGCTTGGGGCATGTGTCTGTGCAGCCCACAATGCTGGGAGAGGTGCATTGCGTATGTCTATGTCATCGATGAGGTTGTGGAACTTCAGCAGCCTTGCATACTCCGGATGGATTGTTGCACCATGTCCTGCTTGCACAGGTGTCCTGCTGCAGTAGGTTTCACTTGTTATGCCTGGCGGGAGAGTGAGCATGTATGCAATACGTTTAAAAGCGGTCAGCGTCCTAACGGTGATATCCTTGTCCAGTTTCAACATGAGCTGTCGTGTTGTAAGGACAGTTCTACCTGTGGAAGACATAATGTCCTGAAGTCGGTGCATACCTACTTGTCTGAGTTGGTGAAGGTCAGCTAGGAGGAGGTCTGGTGGTTGGGGGCTTGCAAGTGCCTGCATCTTCTGCAGGTCTTGCAAGAGTGGGCTGGTATCGGGTAGTTCTGTTGGGCCAAGTCCCTGCTTTTTGAGCTCGACATCTATGCTTGCGCATGCAATCACCTGCCTCAGCCTCAGGCTGTGGTGTGTTAGGGGAGGGCGAGCCATTGCTGTCAGTTTGTCCAGGCAGCTGCCATCTGTCTGCAGGCGTGTACGGCTGAGCTCTCCCACTGGTCCGGGGTCATTGAGAGCCTCTGTCAACCGCTGTATTTGTACAGTATTTGTACTCTGCTAGTAGGGAGGGGCACCCTAGACCGCCTTTACTGACGTCTTCATGTGCTACTGCCGTGGCAGTACTGTTGGGAAGACCATATGCTTCTTTGGCTGCCCTACAGAGGGGGCTGTCTAACGCTTTGAGCTGAGCTTTGGTGTAAGGGGCCACACAGAATGCATACCGAATTTTTGTCCGTATGCATGTATTCAGGGTGCGCATCTTTTGGGAGGCTGTAGCGTATGAGTGCTTCATGTTGTGACACATGTCTCGAATGGTATTCCTGGTCAGTTGATATTGGGATGGCAGCAAGCAGCACATGTTGCTGGTTTAGACCTCCCACAGCAGCAGCGGCCACGTGACTTCGCTCTCTGAGCCAAGACAATGCAGAAAATAGAGCGGAAGCACGCAGCCCATGCAGCAGCGTTGAATAACCCAGGTGCAGCCAGTAAGGCAGCGTTCAGAGCAGCCAACACTGCTGCCAAGGCGGCAGTACGCAGAGATCAGGAGCGGTACTACAAGCAGCAAGCTGAGTATGCGGAAGCAGCTTTGAGGGGTGGGAATTTGGGTGTTTTCCACAAGCATGTCCAGCGCATCTTTGGTGAGCAGCAAGGCAGTAATTCTGCTGCTCCCATGTCTGTCCTTGGGGGTCCCGATGGAAAGCAGGTGTTGCAGAGCAGAGAAGAGGTGGTGAAGAGCCGGTTTGCTGAGCACTTTGCAGATGTGCTAGATTGCCCAACTACCTTAGACCTACAGTGTTTTATGTGGCCTGTGGTTTACCTGTATGAGGGGTGGCCATATGGTTGGCCGGCATGGGGTTGTGTGACTCCAGTTCATCAGGGGTCGTGTGCTGCTTGGTCTTGAGTGACCTTTTGGCATAGCTGGTTTTGCGTTTTGATTGATTGATTGATTGATTGAGTGGACGCCGGGCGTTAGCCTGCGTAGTTTTAAGGAAGAGGCGGTACTAGCACACGTGGTGCGTTCCCCCCCTACCATTTGATTATTGATAATCTGGTAGCTTATAAGGTAGGTGGCTGGTGATACAGGTATAATAGAGAGAGATAACTACGTAGAGAAGGGGGGGGGGAGATCGTTGACATGTCCTGTAAGCTCTAAAAATGTTTCTAGGCCAGAAGTCGATCGGTAAAATGACTACTTAGTCACGCAACACCCCAGCGTGCACAGCAGACATGATAAATGGACTACCGTACATGCAGACTGCTGCTGCTGCTGAAATGAAGCTGCTGCTCCTTTTGGGTGTTATGCTGGGCCATAGCACCAGGCAGTCTGATCAGCAGGGCCAACTCATTAGTCTTTCCCTACTGGTTCATCATAACCCTCTTGCGTTAAACTGTAACCTCCGTAACGCAACTCCTTGTGGCTACACGTCAAAAATGGCACCTGATCAGCTGCACATAGGATGCCACTGTTCATGTTCTAGGCCAGTTGCCACTACTGGACTGGCCGCTGTCAAAGTTCGCACAAACGCATCTCCACAGCACAAAAGCATGCAGTGTCAAAGAGCCAGCAGGCTCTCGCTAACTTCACATGAGCAGCATAGTACATATGTGCTGTATGTCCTTCATTTTACAACTTTTGGATTCCTGACTGAACCTTGCAACATGCCGACAACCCATGACACTATGTCGAACAACATCAGCCCGATTCACCCAGCACCTGGCGCACTGCCAAGCAAGCCAGGGGTGAGAGTCATACAAAAAAGCATGATCAAACACGCGGTCATTGCAAACGCTCCAGCTGCCCCAATTCCTAGCTGCAAAGTAGTAAAGTTTGCCTCAAGCTACGCACTTTCTTTTGTCCCTTGGGTCCGGGTATCATGGGACAGGGGGGCCCTGGTTCCTTAAGAAAGTGTTGCTTAGTACAAAGATGTCTGTCCTCTGTGCAAGGCCACTTGTTGCACAACTATACGTATCAGCAGCACCACAGTCATTGCAGGTTTGGGTCAGGGTGTTGTGTGCTATCACAACTGGCTGGCTGGCTGCAGTCTCAGGGTCACCCAAAAAGAGTGGACCCCCACTATTATCAATGACCTGCAAGAGCAGCAACAGGTGGGGACATGACTAATGCTGGACCAGTACCAGGCAGAGATTGAAACGATACGTTATTGTGTGCTTGCCCACTGAGCAGAAACGTATGTGCTGCCTTGCGTGCTTATAGGCCAGCTGAAGGCAGACATCCTGCTGATGTATGTCCACATGACATGGTGACATGTCCAGCAAGTAGACAGGGCATTATTACATTTTATGATATGCCATAGCAATAAGTGCCATAGGCCCCGCACCTCAAGCTGTCACAAAGAGCAGCGAGGTGGAACAGAATACGGGTAAACTTCGACATGTATGACAATACATGCATGCCTAAACATGAGGTCCAGCAGCTAGGTCAAAATCACCCAAAACCTCCACTGCCCCAATGGGGGTAAGAGCCTCCCTCCTACTTAAGAAAGCAAGGAGGGCTTGTAAGCCCGGGTGCAAGCAATAGTTGGTAACAAACCCCATTGGTTGGACCTCACGCCACATCAGAAGGGTGAGCATAAGCATTCCTAATCTTCCAAGCAGCTGCAACATATTTAGCTATACACTTAAATGCATGCTTGAAAGGGCCATATACTAAGCCAGACTCCTCATCGACGTCTACACCCCAGAACTCTTCATTAAGCATGCTATGCAGCTTCTCCTCATCAGATTTGCCATCCAATATCTGACATTTTGCAGCAACATCAGGGTCAGAAGTCAGCTTCTCCCACAGCTTTTGCCTTTGTGCCTGGTAAACAGGACAGTCAAACAAGAAGTGTTCAGGAGATTCAACTTCACCTCCCAATTCAGGGCCAAGATCACAGGACTTGCAGCACTCCCTACGTGCACTTTGCCTGCTAGCGCTCTGCCTACCGAATTTTGCTGTCATAGCGTTGAGAGGAAGAATACCTGCACGCAGCTGCATAATGAGTTCCATGCCTTTGCTCAGAGGGCCTGTGCACAGATATGGCTGCGGCTTGAAATAATTGATATCGTCATTGTAATGCTGCATATATGTCGCTAAAGTAGATTTATTCCTAGCACCCTCCTCCCGAACAGCCCTGTCTCTTTCATATATACTCCACCTGACATATGCCCTGAAGCTAGGTAGGTGTCCCTCTCTCACTCTTGCTTGTAAGGTTTCTTCCTGCATGCCTAGTTCATGCCCTGAGTTTATTGACAGGGCATTTGCAGGGAATGGTTAGATGTGCCACCAAAGCAAGTAGAGAGGGCAATTGCTGCATTGTTACATAATTGATAGTAGCAGGGAGGTCTGATGCAGAGCGGCCACTTGCTGTCCAAGTTCGCATGCTTTGGCTGACTACTGTTTACACTACTGCTATCTGCCATACATGTGTTCCAATTGCTATCAGGAGGGCCAGGGCTTCTTAAGGGCTACTGCCAGTACTTTACAGAGACATGCACACAAACAGTGTGCCTTAAAAGCAGATGCATGCATGCATGCATGCAAGATGCTACTGTGTTCACTGCCGATAGATGCGGCACAGATGCATGCAAGAAATGCAAAGCGAAAGCAAACCATTATGAAGGTGGTACGTGTTTTTTTGTAAAAAGGTAAGGGCTCTGTGTAATCCCATAGCCTCCCGCCGCTCTTTCAACCCTGTGTCTGCATGTACACAGAGCCTGAGGCCAAGCTGTGAGTTTTCAGTGCAACATTCCTATGTGTTCCTCCATCTACTTGCACATGGAGGAAGGCAGCCTTCTTACTCAATACATACCGTAGACCACTGCATACGTGTTTAACAGCCGGATGATTCCAGGTGCCTTGATATTGGCTTGATATGAACTCTTTTCATATCAAAGTAAGGCAGAAGAGTGACCAGTAGTGCTGGCCATTGATCTTTACCATGCTGAGTTTCGAGTTGCTTAGCGGCACTATACCCTCAAGTTTAACCTAAGTCCACTTATTCTCACTTACCACTGCATACGCCGCCTCCTTGAACTGTACCAGCAGTCAAACCAAAAATCATGGAGACGTAATTGGGGGTGAGCCCTTTGAAGCCGATTGCGGTAAAGCGGCGCTCCGGCCGTGGAGTTTCTGGTGCAGACCCAGGCACTGTATCGTAAGGGTCAATGCAGTTGAAGCAGCAGGTAGGAGTTGGCAGCAGGAGGTGCTATGTTTCAGCCAATCGTATCATGCTGATACCGCAACAGCTCCAGGAGAAAAATACTTGCCATGCCCTTGGCCTTCTAGAAGGCTTTAAACTCTAGCACATATGACATCTCGTTAGATAGCGCAGGTCTTCACCTGCGCCGCATCGCGGGCCGACACGGAAGTGGACGCCTTGGGAAGTGCAGATGACTTCATGTGCGTACGATGATGCGCAATATCAGCTTCTGCCTTCTCCAAACAGTTTGGGGTCGGCGAGTAGAGATCGCAGCCTTTCATCTCCTACCCTAAGCGGCCTCTGCAAGCTTTTGCGGAACCGCTGTGGAACGCATATGGGGACACATATGATTCTCCGTGCTTCAATGCCTGGGGAGCATGTCAATGATATGGGTCTTGGTGGACGCTAAAGTTTGGGGCATCTGGGGTCAGAGCGTCGGTGGCCCGAGCAAGTCCAGTGGCAAAGAGGCCCTTCAGAAGAAGTGTGACACACAGTACTCTCCGTGCTTCAATGCCTGGGGAGCATGCTAACGAAATCTGGCCTTGGTGGGCGTTAAAGGTTGGGGCATCTGGGGTCAGAGCGTCTGTTGCCCGAGCCAGTCCAGTGGCAAGAGGCCAAGCAGAAGAAGTGTAGAGCATTGGCAGGTGCTGGAGTACCAGCACAAGCCATGCCAGCAGTAAATGGCACCAGGAGCTCAGCTCGTAGCGGTGTGGCATACCGTCTGGTGGAAACATCAACGCAGCAGACTCAGCAGATTCAAGCGACATAATGGTAGCAGCGAAGATGACAGTTGGAGCAGTGGAAGAGATTAGGATGTGACAGCATATTGCAGCATTTGGGCTGAGCTGGAAGCCCATACCAGCAGACCAGCAGTTAGGAAGAATGTGCTGCTCTATCAAAGACATTCGCCCTGGCCCAGGGTGGGCAAACCCGATCAGGAAAGGGTATAAAATGTCCTGCACATAATACACAATAGTGCACATGTTTCAGGCAGAGGGAGGACATGGAAGTGTGCATGCAGTGCATCCCCACGTATGGAGATCTGTGTGTAGACGGTTCCTGGTGGAATTTAGTGGGGTTTTAGATCAGGACATGTGTTCTCCCTGTGCTAGCATCGAGATGTGCTGATGGTCTGTGGGGGTTGTCCCCGCATCAGCTGAACATACTATTGCATCGCTGGTCATACGTCGCATATCTGAATGGTGGTCTGTGGGGGATGTCCCCGCATCAGAGAACACTTATGATGGCATATCTTGGGAGCAGCACCCATACATCGCGCACTTACGGGGCGTAAGCTGGCACCCTTTTGGAAGGTATGGAGAAGTGTGCCCGGCTAGTATGCTAGCATGGGTGACACTGGAGGATATGGTGTAGCGCTGACGAGTCAGGTGGTTGGGCTGGAGGTGGATTGTTGGGCATGAGTTGGACCTTTGGGGTCGTGCTCTGGAGGGGGGAAACCTCACTCAGTAGGCCTACTTCCTTAATTGTACGCCACTCAATGTAGAGTGAGCGTAGATGTTAACATGTTAACATGCCATGCCCCGGATGGTCATTGAGGAGCTGAGAGCATATAGGTTAGGCCCTAGTCCAGCCCCATCACTCACAACATGCTGTACAATCCAAGCAGCCATGGCCATGGTTCCTCTGACGCCAAATTAGACACGGCACGGAATACCATACAGAGAATGGTACTGACGTGTGGTCACACAACAAGGCCTACCTCCAACAAACCTCCTCAAACGGCAGGTTTTTCCGCCGAGTTCTCACCTGATGGGCGGAGACGTTCTCGGGGCTGTGGCCAGCCATAGCCCACTGCTGTGAACACAGTTGCATCAGTGAGGTTACCTGTACCATTACAGAGGGATTTCATTGCAAAAAGGATACTGATCTCAGGAACATGCATAGTGGGCTCTCACACTATTCTAATAGTATCGCCGATCAATGTGACTGTGAAATGAATGACTTTGACAGACACAGCTGAGACTGGTCCATGGTGCAAAAACATCCAATGTTTTGGTAGAGAGCGCACAATCTCTTGGCCTATATGACACTTGCAGAGGAATACACACACATCAAAATCACAGGAGGCACTAAATCATTATTGTTATAGGTGCGGGGCCTATGGCACTTATTGCTATGGCATATCATGAAATGTAATAATAATAGATGTAAGTGAGTCCTGGTGTTCCTGAAGCAATCATACTTCCTATGGGCATGCAAAGGTAGGAGCCGCCAGGGATCTGGCGCTTAGCTTATGGAGAGGCAACTGGGAACTGCCACTGAAGAGATGATACACTGCGTGCTCAAATCGCATGGTATGAGTGGCACCCGGTGCCATGTGTAGGCCGTACGCATACAGGTATGTACAGCCTGGTTTATTATAAGCTTGTTTTCAAACCCTGGTTTAATTTTTGCCGTAGCACAGTGTCACCTGGCCATCACAAGTAGCTACCTCCCTACAATGAGCTGATGGGACATCAATACTGTGATGGCTAACTGCCCTAACTACCTCCAGCTCTCTTAGCCTCACCGTAGTTGTACTTTAGGTCGTACAGATATTCCAGGGAAGGCAGTGTTGCCATGCGAATCCCTTCAATTGGATCATGCAAAGTGAGAACAGCGACATCCTGCCGTGTATCTGACCCCACTTCACTCTGATTCCAGTAGGCCATGGTTAGGAAGCCTTGAATCTTGTACGTGGGGAATTTTCCACTGAACAAAGGCGCACAGGAAACATGTGTGGCACCCGATGTTGCGCAATGCGCAGCTGTGACAAGCTTGTTAGGGGTGATCAGGGTGCCGGTACAGGTGGCCTCCCAAGCCGCTTGAGTCTGCTGGTCTTGCATGAGCAATGCGCAAACCATAGGAAACTGCTCGTCATGTATGGTCCACATTACCTTGAACGATGCAATAAGCTGTGTGAAGGCAAATAATACAGTGACACGAGGCCTTGTAAGCTTGCAGTCATGAACCATTGCCGCCGGATGGTGCCTGCAGCAGCTGGCAGCACACTCTGTTACCCGGTCTACTGAAAACGAAACGTACAGGCGGTTCTATGCTCCTGGAAACCACGGTTGTGTACAATCTCCGCGACAGACTGAAAGCGGAAATGGGCACTGGAGGCAGCTGCATGTATGAATGTGGCAACTGCTCAAGGATGCGTCAAGAAAAACCTTCATGGCTTCCACCTGCATCAAGCACCAGAAATGAAGTTGAGCTATGCAACCGATATCCCAAGTGAAGAGTCCAGCTCATGGTGCTTAACAGATTGAGCCCAAACAAGCTGATGGGTGGGGTAGTAGCTGAAAGTGACAGTTGCAGTTACATTCACTCAGGCACTTCCGGCCATGCAGGGCCCTGGCCAATCAACCCCCCCACGCCAAAATACATAGACGACAAAGGGAGGCCACCACACCAACTGAGGAATAAATGAACCTGCACTTCCAAAGCTGATGAGTCCATGCCAAGTATGTGCCCCTCCGCAGTGCGGCATGCCCAGGGCCCCCAACTAAACTAGACGGTGCCCAAGAACCCGCTGCTGCGTGTATGATGCCCATGGAGCCTAGTTTGGCTCCGTCACGGGCGCCCCCTTTGTGGGGCCACTTTGTAATCAGTAATTCATAATCTGTTGCGGAGCTGTTGGCAACTGCAATACCCGCACCAGCACCTTATCAACGTTGTGCCTACCACACTCGCCCCTACATTGGGCCGAGCGAGACAGGGACGGCGAGAGTGCTGTCTTCCCCCACCCCGGCGCCGCTCATCGGCGTAGTGCGTGCATTGATTACCTTGGTACTGGCACCCTGGTTACCTTGCTTGGAAGTAGTGACAAGCGTACACTATCTGGCCTGAGTGTGCTCCCCGTACTCACATGCAAAGCCGGCCTATAATGGACCCGGTATACATGCACACGCAGGATTTGGTAGCTTTGTTTCCCATACTGCTGATGCCGTACGTCGGGAGGCCAGTGAGGGCACTAGGCTAGAAGCTTCTTAAGGCCAGGTTACAAGGGCCAACATGGCCACTACTGGGGCATGCTACAAGGAAGTATGCATGCGTTCTTGTACGATATCTAAGGTGCTTTGCCTTGTAATAGTACTCTGCATGGATGGAAGTTGCTGCTTGGCCAGAGGTAGGAAACGTTGCAGTCAACACTAGGCAATAACTGTCTCAAGGCGGCCACCGCAGTTTGGGGTCAGGTCGTGCTTAAGGCGGCTTGCTTCGTTGCCCCACCATGCACAGCTAGTCGGTTGGAAGCGAGCTAGCAGATGCCATACCAATGGGTGCCACCGCCTTCTTGGTCCAGCTAGCACACCCAAACGAAGGTTGCAGCAGGAGGATCCAGGAGAGTGGAGAATAGTGGGCAGATCTAACATCGAAGGAAACGACATCAACTGTGGATCGGGTCCAAGATGTCGGTCCTGTTTGCCTGTTAACGCAGTGCAGGTGGGTGCCAAGCACCTTCGTTAGCAGATGGAAGAAAGCCACGCACCGCTGTGGTCTACGTTTTGTAATGAAATAGAAAGCCAGTAACTGTTAGGACTGGATATGCTAACTGTTGCTGAACCATGCATCAGATAGCCGGCTAGCAGCAGAGCAGCAGCAGCAGATATAGTACAGTGTCACAAGTTTCACCTACTTTGCCTTGTGTGCAGCCACACCTTACTTTTTTGCTTTGTTTCTCATTCACGTACCGATCAGTGCTGCTGATAAGCCAACATCTCTGGCGGAAGGGTGGCACCTCTGCTGAGTGAACAAGCCTACACAACCTGGCCTGCCCTACCGGCTACTCGGGTAGGTCCCACAGCTGGGATGGACCTCCATCATGATCATGCTCGACCAGAGCAGGACCAAAGGTTCTCACATGAATGTGTGTCTGCCATGTGATTGCTGCAGCTGACATGCAGCGCCAGGCCGGACTGCAAGGGCTTCAGTTATGATGGACAATGCGCCTTCCTGAAGAGCGATGTGACAAACATTAATAGTGGAATTGAGGCCTGGTCCGTTTACATCAGGCCTATGGGGGACAGTTCTAGTTCTACTCCAGGACCATCGCCAGCACCTTCACCCTCCACTGAAATCGACCAGACCCAGGCCTCTTCTGCGGTGAGTGTTATTTTAGGGTTTGTGGGGCTGGGGATTGGGTTTAGGGGGCTGCTGCGCTTCTTCTGTGATCAGCCTTGGTTGCTGTCATATTAAGGATCTACATACTATGGAATTGTCCGATTTTCAAGGTCGTATGGTATTCAGGGTTTAGGGTTTGGGGTTGGAGGATTCATTGTTGCTGGTGTCATGTTCCTAGGCGCCTAGGGGGGATACAACAGTTTCATGGTGAACATGGTAAGAAGGAGGTACGCTACTGTGAAAAACCGTCTTTCCTTAAATTTATACCCATTCCCATGGCCATGTAGCCATTTCTTTCTTTCGATCCATTGCCTGCTGGGGCTCCTGCAGACCTCTGTTTTAGCTCCTTGGCGTTCAAAGGAACTGCATTAATGAATTAGCCTTATCACCTTGCCACCTTTTCAATCAACCACGATGGACAAGAGAGTACTGGTACTTGCACTTCTGGTGGTGGTGGCCGTTCAGGTCAGCCTGCCAACAGCGGCCGGGAACCCGACTAGCGAATGTGGTGTTACCTGGAAGTGGCAGTGCGTCAACAATGACAATGAACAGAACTGTGGGACTGTGGACCACCCAGTTTGTAGGAGTGGCACTGGCTGTGGCTACCTTTGGCTTCAGAGCTGCTGCACCCCATGCCACGAGGGAGATCCGAATGGTCCGAATGTCAACTATCGGTGCTCCATAAGCAACGAAGAATGCTGCCAAGGAAACTGCAGGGCGGCTTTCCAGCTTGAGAAGCCCATGCCCGATGGATGCTGCTTTTAGGAAGCCTGCTGCCGGAATCACTGCAGTGGCTTGGCTCATGCTACAAACTCGCCAGTGTTATTCTGAAAATTGATGCTCCCAGCTAGTTACTCCCAGCACATCTCACAGGGCTGGACCAATGCCTGGCTCATATTGATGAAGGAGACTGTATGATATATATTAGCAGCGGTTTATGGTTGGTGACCAATGATGGATCTGAGTGTGCTGTCGTCCAGACCGCAGTAAGTTGCAATTGGCTGTATGGGCCTCCATGCTGCCAACATTGTCGAGTTGTGCGGCGTTGCCAGTGGTAGTACATCCGTATGACTCGGGTGTCCAATTTATGGTTGGCCAGCATTGGCTGTCGTGCGACTCCAGTCATTAGGGTTGTGTGCTGCATGTGTTCGCGTTATTCTGCTGGATGGTCAGTTCTATATGACCATCTTGGATGGTTTTGTGATACTTTTGGGATAACTATACTTTGTGACCTTTGTGTGATATTTTTGTGATACGCTTGTGCTGTCTCTGTGAACAGTGGCATTGCCGGCTGCTAAGTTCGAGTAGCATGCTGAGGTGCTGCTGTTATGGTCGTATGTAATTGCGGCCATCCGGATGGGACGTGAACTCAGTTGTGGATGTAGCTTAGGGCGTCTGTGCCAGTGCTTACCAAGTTGATTACCATGGTCCTGTTACGGCACACCTTGAGGTATCACATCTTTGAGCAGTAAGTGCATTGGTCGGTTCCTGCTGTCACTAACTTGTGGCAGATGTCTGCAAGCGCACTTGTGCATGATACAGGCAGAGGAAAGCAATGCAAGCAGCCTTGGTCCAATTGACTGGGCAGCTAGCACAGTGTCGGGATAGGCTTGTCAGCGCCCGTTGTGTTTATGCGGTTGAAGCGTGGTCTGCCGTGCTTTGAATGGATTGTATTATGCATGGTTGGAATGTAGATCTGAATTGTGTATGTATGCATCGAAAGCTGCTGACAGTTGGGTGTGATCAGTCTGTTCGCAAATGGTACTCGTTGTCAAGCCAGCCCATTTCGACTTGCTTTTCCCTCTATTTTGGATACCGTACCTCCCAAGAAAAACCAGGTGGCGCGATGACTATGGTGAGAGCTTATTAGGCCCCATGCAGCAAGCAGCGCTTATCAAGTGACATTCCAAGTTACATTCCTTTCATACTAGCAAGAGAGGCGTGACCTCCTCTGCTCGCATCGACAACATCTCACAGTCTTCAAATTCACCTTAAGCATTTCTCTTGTCTTCATTCACCATTCATGTTAGATATATCAAGCATGACAGGCCATCGGCAAACTAGTGCCATAGGTCCGGCATCTCAAGCCGTCACAAATATGTTGGAGCTAAATATGCAGGCGTTCTGCTGTCCTCCATATGGCCAGCCAAATCGGACCAGCGAGTAGGCAGACCCGGTTCCAGCACGGTTGCGCGTCGAGCTGCGGGTGCTGGGGTGAAGCAGCATGCTTGCCGAAGTAGACTGTGCCTAAGCGTGCTGTGTGCAGCCAGGAACAAACACTGCTCTAGAAATTGCAAGGAGCTGCATAGAAAATCGTACCGATGCTGATAGTACATGTGCATGCATATGCAGACTCGGAGGGGCCACTGCCAACTAACAAAGCCGAACAGCGAGGTGCAACATAACATGGGTTGTCTTCTGGGCATGCAAGCATGACAACATATGCCTAGACATGAGCAACATTTATGCAAGAGCAGCAACTGATGACTGCGACCTTGTGTAGATCCCTCCCTGTCTCGCTCTAGTCTCAATGCCTCCTCATAAGTAAAGGATTTTGCTTGCAAGCCGGTGACTACCCGCCAGATCCAACAGGCCTGGAAGGCCGGCCCTCACGGGTCGTGGGCGATACCGCTGTTCTGGTGGTGGTGCCGTCTCCTTACCTCCAAAAAAGATTAAATAAATAAAGGACCTGCACCCCACCGGCCAAAACTACAGAGCCCCTTCAGCTTTAGGCCCCATAGGGCAGATACCCCGCTTATGACATAACATAACAAACATTTAAGGTGTGGCAACCGCAAAGGGCTGCTAGGTCGAACCGACCAAACACACCATCGGATGGATCCAAAACACAATGGGTTCCATACCACCAAGTAAATGGATACCAACCAGGTATTCATCTAGAAGACTTCAACCACTCAGTTCATCATCAGAATTATCGCCAGACAGATCTGACTCCGAATCAAACATATCTAATACTGATCTTCCGGAAGCAAGATGTCTGGCAAGCCCACCACATCAGTACCACCAGACTGGTGGCATTGGCGACCGACACGAACGCAGATGGCAACATATTTGACCAACACTGAAAGAGGGACCCGGCCAGTTGAAGACAGTGCCCAAAAGTCAGCATACCTGAGAGGAGACAACGAAGACACAGGTGGTACCACAGTTGACATGAACACATCTCTAGCCTCAACAACTGTGGGGTGTTCACACAAGAAGAGGCAATGGGCCTCATCATCCACGGCTGTGGAACTACAGCGCAAACAAGTGCGTTGAGGACGTAGGAGGACAGGCTGCTGCCAACGTCCGGTGTGAATGCGCAGATGATGGCAGCCAAGACGAAAACGCAAGAAGCGTACCAACACACCATGAGAAAGTCTACATGTGTAAAAAGAAGGGACCACGCCCAAAGCATGTGCACCCACAACCTTGAAATACAGACCAATACGGGATCCAGTACCATTTTCAACCTGGGACAGATGCTGGATGTGCTCAGTGTACCTAGTGGACAATGCCTCATCAATGGCAGTAGCATCCAAAGGCAGGCAATTCCGGAAGGTGCGTATTACTCCACGTGCACGAGGCAGAAGAATCCGTAACACCTGAAAGAGAGCCCCCACAAAATTATGGGCCCGAGAGCAAGTTGAGAGAGCACCATCAATGTTCTGTCGTAGCACACCCCGATACACTGAAGCAACATCTAGCTCTTAAACAAGGCAGTTATAAAAGCGAACAGCACGCCACAGATAGCAATGCACAAGAGGTTCAGATCCAAGCTCATGTAATAAAGGCAAATGGGGCACAGATGCAGGGAGCCGCAGCCATTGACGGATCAGGCGGCACCGCTGAACCTCCAAAGGATCTGCCAGGCCATAGAATTTAGGGAGGCTCCAATTAAATGACCACAAACCTGGAATAAACAAAAGGCCCCAGAGTTCACTACCATACAGACCAGCAGGCTCCATGACAGTGTGCAATAATCTCAAGAAGGCGGGCAGGGCACACGGGAAAGCTAGTGCAGCACGCATTTGGGCTGTAGCAGCATGAAAGGAGGATGAAAAACATTTCACCCGGTGAGCCGCCATGGTGCCCGCAGAGGCAGCTGAATCAAAAATGAGTCCAAGATAATGCGTTCCCTCCGTCAGCGATGCTGAAGCAACCGTTGCGGTGCCCAAACTCAAAGAATAGTCAGCAGGTGCCGGAGCACCCGCCTTCACACCCAAAACGAGCGCAATACACTTTGGCACCGACAACTTAAGATTACGAGCAGCCAACACAACATCAGTATGGGTCAGCAAAGCCTGCAGGTCGGGAAGGCACTCTGCCACCAGAGCAGCGTCATCAGCATAATGCTAATGATCAGGATGGCAGCCTGGAAGCCCAGGAAAGCGCGGTCCCTTGTCAAGAGCACTCAGTGCTGCACTAAGTGGCTGAACATACAAATTGTATGACATGGGGCTGAGGGGACAACCTTGCTTGACACCAACACCAACATGGAACGGGGATGCCACTTTCCCATTTGTAACCACCTGATAGCGCAAATTTTGGTACATGCCTGCAATACCTCGGACAAGGTGCTCTGGGAACTGTAAACTGAGAAGAGCATCCACCATCTTGGCATGGTCAGTAGTATCATACGCGGCTGAGACATCCAAGAACACCACATACATGAGACGATCGAGGCTGAGAGCATGATGAGCCACATGTTGCATAACAAACAGATTATGAAGAGTGCTCCGTTATATATGAACCCTGAGGCTGCCGAGTGGAAGAACAGGAACTCAAGTAAAGGCCTTTACTGGCAGCTCTTGTGCTTTCAATCAGTAGCATCAGGTTCTTTAGCGGGGCTTCGTTGAACCCTTACACATAGTAGGCTCCGTCGAACCCTTATGGCATATAGTAGGAACACTTCCCACACAATCCCACGCTCGAGACTGACACATGACCTCCTCGCGTAGCTTTCTGTCTCTCTTTCTCACATAGGACCAAACCATGCCAACTCCATGGAAATGCCAAGTTCAAAGCACATGCAGTAATAGGAGTACAAAAGGGTGGGTTGGGGGTTGGGCTTGTGTGCACCCTGCACCCTTTGCATGGATGGCGGTTTTGTACACACGCTCCTGCACCATTGACGCGCAACCTACCATACTTAGATAAATATCTCAACACCGAACGGCCAGCTGCTCGATGAAACCCTAGCTCCCCAAACCCTGCTACTGCGCCAAAGTCTTGGCGGGTGCAAAGAGCCAAACAAACATTCAAGATGTGGCAATCGCAAAAAGGCTGATAGGTTGTATCGTCCAATGAAACACAGCATCAGACAAACGGATACAAAGACAATACCCTCCTCAGACCACGAACCGGGACCTTCCATACCCAAATACCAAGTATGCAGCTATGACGGAGCCCTTCAATTAAATCTTCAACAGACAAGTCAGCAGAGAAGGAAACACATCCATGATATTATTATGCACTTGCGGTGAGTGATGTGTTCAATTCACACCATGCACCGGGCCCCTGATCCAGTTACTATTAATCATCAAATAAACAATCACTCAGGTGACCTAGCCAGGAGCCACAAGCCAGGACAAATAAACAATCACTCAGGTGACCAGAAAACAGCCAATGGACTGGTGCTGGCCAATGATTCAAGAGGGCTGCTAGGCCGTTCCCATCAAACACACCATCGGATGGACCAAAAGACAACGGCTAAAGACCACCAACGGCCGGGCAACTTTGGTACCCAAACCCAAGTATCCAGCAAAGAGCCCTTCAAAGAATTCCTCATCTTACAAATCAGCAGAATGATCTGACTCAGAAGCAAACATACATATCCATTATATATATCATTGTGCACCTGGGTGGGTGATGTGATTGCGCACAGCATGCAGCCCTGATCCAATTAGTAATTACCATTAGTCACCAGGGAATTCCCAGTGACAACATAACAGCCAATGGACTAGCACCAATCAAGGGATCCGTAACTTGAAAACATCAAAAGATGGATTGCACGCTCTCCAAGGACATCTAAGTGCTTTTTGTAATTTTTAGGGTTAGGTTAGGCTAAACCCTAACCCCTAAACACAGAATCCTTCCCACGACCCCATGCTGAAGACCAACATTGCCCGCACAGGAATTACTCTGCATACACATTGCGGCAGATGAAAGATACCCCCACACAGGGCTGCCCATGACGAAGCCAAATTGGGCTCCATGGGCATGGCATAAATCATATCACTTTCCGCTCCCTTCCTCTCTTCCCTGCAAGCTTGCAATGGGAGCAACATGAAAACATTTTATCACATTGCCCATACCTGACATACCCAGATTGCACATCACTGCATGGGTGGGCCGGTCAGAAGCAGCACACATTGGCAGCATTCTCCCATGATCAGACATCAATCCCACCAACAAACACACAGAAACTGTTACGCATGTGCCCAGGGCAAGGGGAGCGCACCATATGTGCTACCACTGCCTCTTAAACATGCAGAGTAGTACCGCCACCCTTTCACTCGCTCACTCACACATGTGCCAAGACTGTAACCACAATTCAATTGGGGATCCTCCCTTTAAAGACCGGCTGGCTGCCTTATGGAGGTGCCGCAGATAACTAGAAGCACAATCATATCATATGTGACTGCCTGCACCAAGCCATGTGCCATACTCCTGACAGACAGCAATCACACACCGAGTGACACCCAGCAGTATTACTTACTCTCCTGCAAACAGACGACCCGCGATGATGTTGAAACAGCAGTGAGTGAAGTGTGCTTTACCCCATCATCCTGCTCCCTTCATGAAATGGTATGGCAGGTTAGACACAGAGATATTGAATTTTTGAGTGTCCAAACCACAACATGCACCACTCATACTCCTGACAGACAGCAATCACACACAAACACACAGCAGCACTAGCTGCGGTCCTGCAAACCGAACAGAGCGTATGCATTATGAAGGTTGAAATAATGGCGTGTGCCGCTTGTACATAAGTAGCGGCCCGCTCCCTTCACATATTGCCGGGAGGACGTTCAAAAATTTGAGTGTCCACACCAAGCAAGCCATGCAGGATTCTCAGGATACACAGCAACCATACACACGCTACCACACAGCCCACGGCCTTACCAATCTCCTGCAAATGGACTACCGGTATCATGAAGATGAAACGAGTACTGTGCCGCTTGTACACAGCGCCGACCCACTCCCTTTAATTGGAGCCGGCACATGAGAAGCAGATGTGTCAAATGTTCAGTGCCCACTTGCAACATTCTCCCAGTAGACACCTATCCCACACAAAGACACAAAGCCTCCCTACTTTTTTGCAATTACTGTAATGGTATTGAAAGAGTGGAGTGGGCCGCTTGTACACACCAGCCCGCCCCCTTAAATTGGTACCGGCAGGTTACTTAGAGGCAGAACTTTCAAATTTCGAGTGCCCACACCAAGCAAGCCATGCAGGATTCTGCCAGTAGACACCTATTCCACACACAGATACACAGACAGCAGCCTTACTTACTCTCCTGCAGACAGACAGACGGCAACGATGATTGCAAGAGTGGAATGAGCCTCTTGTACACACCAGCCTGCTCCCTTCACATGTTGCCGGCAAATGAGAAGCAAATGTACAAAATTCTGAGTGCCCACTTGCTACATTCTGCCAGTACACAACTACCCCATATATACAGACACACAGCAGCACTACTCTCCTGCAATGACTGTAATGATGTTGAAAGAGTGGAGTGTGCCGTTTGTACACAACCAATCCGCTCTCTTCACATAGCGCAGAGAGGTTAGAACCAAAGCTACTATACAGCTGAGTGCCCACTATCAAATTAACATGCAGAATACTCCCAATAGGCCCCAGTCCACAGACAGACACACAGCATCAACACTCCTCGTGCTCCGAAAACTCTGTTGACAGGACAGGGAAACAGCCAATCCAAGCAAACATCTTACAGACGTAGCCACACAAGCTGATGACCTTCAAACCCACAGGGAGCCAGTGCAGGGTCGCATCCAATCTTGCAAAAAGCTCATCCAAGCCAGATTCAAAGCACCACGATCTGTCATTAGACATAATCAGAGGGCTCCCCCTGCCATGCTACAGCAGTCCCATTGCCAATCTCAAAAGTTTAAGATATGGGGGCATGTGCACACCGACGCCCAAAGCCTACACCCTACACATTTGAGACATGCAGACGGACCTCATGGTTACATCTACGCACACACCATTTGTGGCGTACAATTAAGGAAGTAGGTCTACTTAGTGAGGACCACCTACCCCAGAGTATGACTCAACCAGTCCAACTCCTCAATCAAACAATCCACCTCCACCCAACACCTCAAGACGGACCTCAGCCCTACACATTTGACATGCGAGCAGGCCTAAACCCTACCAATCGAGGCATGCGGGCATGAGGCCTGTCTGCCGCAGGCAGCCAATGGCAGCACCCAATCAAAAGCAAGCAAGCAATTAAAACTACAACATAAGACCACATGATTCAGCCACCCCATGGGTAGTGGATGGCCGTGCACCATCTTATAACAGCAGATCTGTGAATATTACAGAACCCATTAGCAGTGTAAGCAAGTTCTCAGGTCTACTTGTATCCGCCTCGCTTGATTTCGCAGGCACTAGCTCTCTATTACTCAACCCACCCCACTTAAAAACCAGGTTGGAGTCATGCTTGGGTGCTGCACGGCCCAGAGGGCTGTGCAGTGGTCTCTCGTAACAAACATTACAGAACCTGATGTTCCAGCCTTGCTACTTAGGCTTGTCAGGCTTGAACCATCGACAGTAGCTGCAAAAGTGATCGAGGGCGGCTGCTATCAGCATCATCATCAGCAGTAGCAGTCGGACACTGACGGCTGCTGTCATCAGCATCATCATCAGCAGTAACTGCCAGAACTGACGGCTGCCGTCATCAGCATCCTCATCAGCAGTAGCTGCCGGCGTCACGGCGGCTGTCATCAGCATCATCAGCAGCAGTAACTGCCGGACTGACGGCTGCTGTCATCAGCATCAGCAGTAGCAGTAGCTGCCGGAGTGACGGCGGCTGTCATCAGCATCATCATCAGCAGTAGCTGCCGGAGTGACGGCTGCTGTCATCAGCACCATCATCAGCAGTAACCGTCGGAGTGACGGCTGCTGTCATCAGCATCAGCAGTAGCAGTAGCTGCCGGAGTGACGGCGGCTGTCATCAGCATCATCATCAGCAGTAGCTGCCGGAGTGACGGCTGCTGTCATCAGCACCATCATCAGCAGTAACCGTCGGAGTGACGGCTGACGTCGTCAGCATCACTACAGCAGTAGCTGCCGGAGAGACGGCGGCTGCCATCACCAGCAGTAGCTGCCGGCGGCTGTCATCAGCAGTAGCTGCCGGAGAGACGGCTGCTGTCATCAGCATCATCACTTCTCTCGTCATCACCCAGCAGGGGCACATGCAGAGAGTCCAGGGCCCCGTCATCCTCTCCTTGAATATCAACAACAGCAGCCGCTGTTTTTCCTGTTGCTGCTGCTGCTGCTGCTGTTCTACCCGCTGCCGCTGCTGCCGGCACGGGCTCCTCTTCCCATAACAGCTTAAATGGGTAACACCTGTATGAAGTAAAATGAGGTGCATGGAACATGAATTGCATGTTAAGGACAACATCCATGTGTTACCGATGAGATCGTAAGCAGAACTATGTTAAGACTTAAGAGAGACCATTGCACAGCCCTCCAAGGCATGCAGCACACGAGCATGACTCCCATCACAGTGGACATCTCTATGAGATATATGCACTGCAGAGCCCTTGGACCCTGCAGCACCCACCACATGACTGCATATTATTGCATTATATGATATGCCATACTTAGCAGAAGTTGCCATAGGCCCCACCCCTCAGGCCATGCCGGAAAACACACGATGCAACGATCAGTATATGGGGATGGTTCTCAAACGCAGCCTAGAAGACACACATGCCAATAGATGCCTAAACACGAGGTCTCGGAAGCAGGACGAAACCATGGTGCATGACTGCTGATGCTGTCAGGCCTTACCCTAACAAAGGAAGGAACTTTTGGGACCACACTCACCACACATGCTGCCTCCCTGCGCCCCTCTCCCTCCCTCCCTCCCTTGTCTCTATATCTCTCCCTCCCAATTGATGGAACGGGAATAAACAAATGATGGAACATGGATAATCAATTGATCGAATGTGGATCACGTGATCAACAGTGGATAATCATTCATTGGATAATCAATAATCAATAATCCATCAATAATTCAATTAATAATCATACGTGGATGACCAATGATCATACGTGGATAATCAATGATCATACGTGGATGATCAACAATCATATGGGATAATCAATGACCATGCAATGATCAAACGGTGGATAAACAATAAACAAACGTGGATGATCAATGATTATTCAAAAATGGGGATAACTATTGATTGAAAGTGGATAAACACGCGTATATGAGTAGACAGATATGACGGCCCCATATCTGTCTACTTATATGCGATCCAAATGTCTAAAAGTGTGCCCAGGCGTGGAAAGACCTCCCTAGCTCACTGTCTACGCACATCTTCACCAATTGCTGCACACCAGCCTCCCATTCAATCCACCTTTCCAGCACACAGCCAAGTTAAACTTCTACGCCTGGTAACATGCACATAACCCTCCCTCCCTCCCCTCCCTCCCTCCATCACTCTCTAGCCCTACCTTCTCTTGCCTCCCGCTCCTCCCTCCCCTCCCTCTCTCCTTTCCTGTTCTGCACCCCCCCCCCCACCCACCCAGCCATTCCTTCCCTCTTTCTCCTCCCTGCCCCTACCCACCTCTCACCTTAACTTATAAGGAATATGAATTGCACCTCCATCCCCTCCCCTCTCCTCGACCCCTCCCTAGCCTCCACCCTTTCTTCCGCCGTCGGCTCCACCTCACCTACTCCTTTCCGCCCCTGCTTGCTCCCTCTCCTCCCCTCCTTGCACTTGTCCCCCCTCCCCATAAACAAAACAAACAAACAAATAAATTTAAGGTGTGGCTGCACCAAGGCAGCTAGGTCGAAACGACCAAACACCCCGACCATACCTCCCTCCCTCCCCTCCCCTCCCTGCCCCTGCCCAGTTCTCACCTTAGCTGATAAGGGACATAGATCGTCAACGCCCTCATTGCCATCAGCACGACCAAACCACCCCAGGTCCACCATAACAGATCCAAACCCTCACCACCTCCCTTGCCCTCTCCCTCTTTCGAACGGCCTCCTCTCCCTGCATCTGCTCCTGCTCCCGCTGACATAACTGCTGCTCCTCCCCCTCCCCCTCTTCCTCCTGCCTCTGGCATCGCTCCCATGAGCTGCAGCTGACCAAACTGAGCTGAGCTGAGTCTGGGCTGAGTCGGCCTGAGTTCCACCTGAGTTTGGTCCCCCAACACCCCTCCAAGCACCCCAGGCAAATGGGTCGTCACCCACCCCCCTAAAACCTGCCAGAACTCCTTGTCACTCCCTAAACCACCCTCAACACTGCTGGCCAACCCCGACCCAAACTGCCCAAAGCCACCACTAAAACCCAAACCAGGGTTTACCCCTCGCGTACTGATCCCCATCCGATCAGGGTTTAGCAGTACCCTCTCACTAAACCCTAAGCCCGCATGATTCACCGGACCAAAGTTAGGGTTTGGGTGGAAAGCGGTTGGGGTGTGGGTTCTGTGGAGGCCTAAACCCAGGAACATCACCCCTAGAGCTGGAGCAGCGCAAATTGCCATGACAGCTGAGGCATATTTGAATCCTCCCACGCCGTACAGAACTCCATCAAGGACAAAAGCAAGGGCATTTAGGGGTTGGGTGGCGGCCACCAGGGGCATCAACTTGTGGACGATTGGGAGCACCTGAAACAACGACAGCAGCAGCAGCTAGGGTTTAGGGCTTTGAGAAAAATACAACAGCCGCAGAGACAGCAGCAGCCACATACTTAGGGTGTTGGGTTTTGAGCGAGATATGGGACCCACAGCCGCAGCAGCAGGAGCAGGTAAGGTTTATGGTTTACAAAGCACTATGGAAGCCACAACGGCAGCGATGCCACTAGCAGCAGCAGTGGGAGCTCAATCAGCAGTAGCAGCTGTGGCAGAGGTAAGGAATGGCAGTGGTGGAATAGAGGCATTCTTGCTTCACAATGTGCAGAGGGGTAGCAGGGTTCAGTGTTTGGGGGTTGGGTGGCGGTGATGAGGCTTGTGGACGATTGGGAGCACCTACACATCCGCAGCAGCAGCAGCAGAAGTGGCACAAGAGCTAGGGTTTAGGGTATTGAGCTAGATGTGGGACTTACAGCTGCAGGGGCAGCAGCACCACCAGCTAGGGTTTAGGGTTTTGATAAGGAATTGGAACACACAGGCTCAGTGCGAGCAGCAGCATAGCTAGGGTTTAGGATTCTTGAGAGGTATGGGACCCACTCCTGCAATGCCAAGGGTGGGACAATTAGCGGATTGGGTAGGCGGCAAGGGGCGTCAGCTTGTGCAAAATTGGGAGCAAGTAGGAGCAGCAAAAGTAGCAGCATCAGGGTTACTGTAGAGTGACCAATATACCAGATTACCAGATTATTAACTAGCCCAGAAGGGCCGGAGGTTGGGTACAAGAAATCATTGCAGGGTAGAGTGATGCGACAAGAAAAGCATCAGGGTCTGTCATGCAGTGCTGAAAGCGAGAAAGGCAGGGTGCAGCGAAGAAAGCAGGTTGCTACCACCACCCCAAACCTAGATCTTATCCTATAAAGGCCAATAAAGGCTCATAGGGCCACAAACACCAGCACATAATTATAAATCCAGATAAGACTCATTACATCTACGTCTTGGGGAAGCTGGCTTTGGCCATTGGAGTTCAAGTGGTGAACCCTAACATATATATGAAGGGTGTGCCCACCCCTGCAAAGGGTTTAAACCCTAAACCCTAAACCCTAAGTAACATAACACTGAACCCTTTGGCTGTGTATGGGGGCCCGAACTTGATACGATGGGAAGCTCCTCCACAACAGCAGCAGCAGCTAGGGTTTAGGGTTTTGAGGACAACATGGGCCCCGTAGGCCCTTTTTGGAGGTGGTACAGGCAAAAAAGCAGGGATGGGAGGCTAGGCGACAAACGCACGGTTTAGGACAGGCTGGCACGGCACATACAAAGCAAAAAGCATGTAGCTGAGGCTGAGAGCCCCACCCCCTAAACCCCAATAGTCACCTGAGGGTCTTGTGTAAACAGGGATGGTAAAACCCTAGACCCTGCCAGCAGTGCCAACCCCAGAACACTACCCAGGCCACCTCCCAGCAAAAGACTGGCGCGTATAACCTGCCATCACAGAAATAAGGGAACAGAACTGTATGTCAGCATCTACCCAGTGCTTAGATTAAGAACACCTAATTCAATCCCTAAACCCTAAGAGGCCCCCTACAAGCAAAAGACTGGCGCGTATAACCTGCATCACAGAAAAACGAATAAATGTCCGCCTTTAATTAGGATTTAAGGTTACATTCCATCCTGGGGTGATTTGCTGAGCAAAACATCATAAAAAAGCCTGTTGAACCAAGTCCTATGGTACTATAGTTACCCTGACCCTAAACCCAAACTAGCATGTATCATAAAAGTTGAGTATCTCTGTAGGAACATGACTATTGCTCCCTTGTGTTCAGCTAGGTCCCACTCCAGCCATAGCCCCAACCTGGAATGTATCTTACATCCTGCACACGATACAGATAGCCCGAACCCCTAGGCCCCTAAAGACAGAGACCCAAAGGCGTAAGAGAGCGACCAACACAGCGTCGAGAGCCTAAATACCCCACACGATGCACAAAGATGCCTACCGCTGCGAAGCTCATGCGTAACCCGAGAAGCACTCGGGTGGCACCCAAACCCATAAAGACCTAAACCCTGCATCTCCAACCATACAAACACACCAAGGTGACAGCTGTGCATACAGAAGAGGCTTATGGATAGGAAGGACTGGCTGTACCCTTACAATCTCCTTGCAATCCCCCCCCCCTGTGACGTTCTTGAGAGAATGTTCGGATCCCAAGACTAGATGGCCATGGGAATTCGCCCATCCCCACCCCCGTCCAAACCCCACTATCTTCCCTTTCCCCCCCCGGCTAGTAATATTCCGCACCCACCGTCAGTTGTACCACTGCTAAACTGCCCTTTTTATCAAGTCCAGCTCATAGGTTTGAGGTGGTGGTCTCAGTTATAGGCCCTTTGCTCGTATGTGCCGTACCTGTCATGAACCCTGCGTTTTTTGCCTAGCCTGCACCCCTGTTTTTTGCCTGTACAACCTTCAAAGTCCAGCTACCACATAAATCTACATCTGGAATTTCAGTGCTTCAACCCCAACAAAACATATGCCCCAAACACTCACTCCGCTTCCGCATCCCCTCCCCCTTTTTGTACCCGCTTACCTTCCTTGGACTAACATCACCTGCCCCTGCTACTGTTGTTGCTGCTGCCAACACTTGACTTGCTGCTGCCAAACTATCAACCAGGCTGCATTTTTTTGCATGTGTTTGCGTCGTGCGACAACTTCGCCTCCTCCTTTCCTTATCCCTTCCCGACCGACCTTCCCTCTTTTGCCCTGTTACTATCTACCCTGCTACTGCTCTTGCCGCCAACATTTTACTTCCTATTGCCCATGCACCTTGTTCTCCGCAATCCGCTCCCTCCTAATTTGGGAATTGCTTCAATTTAAAGAGAACAGGCCCCCATGCAGTTCCCTTTCGTGCCCTGTAACCAATTCCCCATGCTACTGCTCTTGCCACTAGCGTTTGACATGCTACGGCCAATGAAACTGTAAAACCATCCATTTTGGGCTCCTGGAAAGCTTCTCCCTAGCTTTGGGAGCTACTCCGATCCCCCCCATATTGCCTTCAATACCCCTCTTCCCCCCCCTTGCACACTCTTACCTTTCTTGCCCTGTTATTATCTCCTCCTCTTACTGCTCTTGCCACCAACCTTGACTTGCTACTGCCAAATGTTCTATGACTACTCCATAGTCATAAATAATCCCTAAACTTGGGAAAACTCCATTTCAAAAATGAACATGCCCCCAGTGCCCCTTTCCCTCCTTCAACTTAATTCCTAGAAATTCCTAGAAATTACTCCAATCCCAAGAAACATGCCCCCAATGCCCCTCTCCCTCCTCCCCACCGTCCCCCTTGCACCCTTCCCTTGCTTGCCCTGTTATCATCTCCTCCTGCTACTGCTCGTGCCCCTCTAAGGTTTGAGTTGCTACAGCCAAAGAATGGCCCCTTGTCTTTGGCAATTCTTCGTCCTAAGATTGACCCTTACTCCAATCAAAAGAGCCTCCAGCCTCTCCCCGTGCCCACCCCACTCCCTCTAGGACATTACCTTTCTGGGCCTATCATTATACCCTCCTGCTACTGCCACCTATGTTTAACTTGCTACGAGCAAACTATTTACCTTGTTCTTGGCAATCGCTCCTCCAATTCTCCAAGCTTTCGACCCAAAGATAACCTTGCCCCTCCTTTTCCCCATCCCCTGACCCCACCCCTTCCCCACCTACCTTTCTTGCCCTATTATCATCCCCTCCTGCTACTGCTCTTGCCACCAACGTTTGACTTGCTACTGCCAAATTAGTACCAATACTCCAAGGTTTAACAAGTCCCCAGAATTTGGAAACTACTCCCATCCCGGGAAACATGCCTCCAATGCCCCTCTCCCTCCTCCCTAAAATCCCGCATGCACCCTCTTACCTTTCTTGCCCGGTTATCATCCCCTCCTGCTACTGCTCTTGCCACCAACGTTTGACTTGCTACTGCCAAACTTAAAAGGGGTTCCTGGCAATCCATCTTCCTTAGTCTAGGATTGCTCGATTCCCAAAGTTGACGTCTCCCCTCCCCCGTGCCCCTCCCCCCTTCCCCTGCTTACCTTTTTTGCCCTACTATATTCTCCTCCTGCTACTGCTCTTGCCACCAACGTTTGACTTGCTACTGCCAAACTATCCGCCAGCAAACTTGCAGCCAACCAGAGTTGAAAGGCCACTTGATGAGCAGCAGCAGGGTAAGAACCACCTCGAGCAACAACACCCGTTGCGACAGCATACACGGCAGAAACCGATGCCGTTCTTAGGACAAGAAAACCTGCAAGTCCACCAGAGCAACATCAACAGCAGCAGCAGGAGCAGAAATGGGGTTTAGCAGCCAGTTGGCGAGGTTCAAGAAGCTTAGGTAATAGTGAGCGCGGCAGGTTGAGCGCAGCAGCAGGGTGAGAACCACCTCGAGCAACACCACCCGTTGCAACAGCATACACGGCAGAAACCGATGCCGTTCTTAGGACAAGAAAACCTGCAAGTCCACCAGAGCAACATCAACAGCAGCAGCAGGAGCAGAAATGGGGTTTAGCAGCCAGTTGGCGAGGTTCAAGAAGCTTAGGTAATAGTGAGCGCGGCAGGTTGAGCGCAGCAGCAGGGTGAGAACCACCTCGAGCAACAACACCCGTTGCAACAGCATACACGGCAGAAACCGATGCCGTTCTTAGGACAAGAAAACCTGCAAGACCAGCAGCGGCAGGAGCAAAACAGGGTTTAGCGGGCGAATGCCAAGGGGTTAAGGATCATAGGAGAATAGCGGACACCGCAGAAAAGGTGAACAAGTGGAATTAGAGCCACCTCGAGCTACGACGCCAAGTTGCGACAGCATACACGGTGGAGACCGATGCCGTTCTTAGGACAAGAAAACCTACAAGACCAGCAGCAGCAGCAGAAACAGGGTTACAAAGAGATCATGACGAGGTTAAGCAAGCATATTCATGTTTGTTGTGCTGAAAACGTACCTGTTGGTGCAAACAGCGCCCCCAGCTGCCTCCACTTTACCGCCCCCAACCTCAGCTTCAGCTAAAACTGCCATTGCAGCACAAACAGTAGCACAACACAAGGAACCGAACCAAGCCACGAGAACTCGGCCAAGTAGACAGAAATTCTTGTATAAAACCCTTACCTGTTGGTGGAACAGCGCCCCCAATTGCCTTCACGTCACAGCCCCCAATCCAACCCTCACCTTTAACCACAGTTGCAAAAGAGCATTCCAAGGTCTAAGCCAGGACAACGTTTTATATTCAGCTTGACGTGCGGGGCCTATGGCACTTTTTGCTATGGCATACCATGAATTGTAACAGATTATATAGCATCGTAAAGATTGTTGCAAGTGGACTTACCTGTTGGTGCAAACAGCGCCCCCAATTGCCCCCACTTCACAGCCCCAAATCTCAGTTTCAGCTTAAATCGCCATTGCAGCACCAGCAGTAGCACAAGACACGGCACGGATTGAGCCACGGCAGTAGCAGCAGCAGAACCACGGACCCCCCAATGCAAGGGGGAAAAGATGAAGGGGGGTAGCAGAGACAGGTTGATGACATTTTCACCGATGGTCGCCCAAAAAGGGGTGGTGGTATCATGGAGGCCGCGGAATATGCCCTGCAGGGAATGACAGGGTTTAGGGTTTAGGATCATGACAGACTAGGGTTTAGGGTTTAGTATGGGAAGCATATTAGGGTTTATGGGGGTGGATGAGGGTGTGGCCCAAGAGAGGGTGGTGGTATCATGGAGACATCGGAATATGCCCTGCAAGAACGCGACTATTTAGGGTTTCGAGTCATGAATAAAATTTAGGTATTAGGGTTTAGTGTTTAGTACCGGAATTGGGGTTTATGGCGGTGCATGTGGTTTGCACGAAGGGTCACCCAACATGGCGCCATTGTCTCATTAGGCCTGAAAACATGGCATGCAGGGTGGGCTGCAACATACGCTACTTTTTAGCTGGTCGGGAGGCCCTGGAGGTTGGGTACAGGTAATCAAAGCAGGGGAGAGTGATGCGACAAATAAAGCAGGGTCCATCCGTTGTACAATCCATTTTTCACAACCGCCCTCACCACATCCGCTTCCCCTCCCCTTCGCCCCCTCCTCCCCTCGGCCTCCCCCCCCCCCCCCCCCCGACCCCGTTCTCCCCACCCCCCTTTTACCTGTAGCACCAGCAGCAATACGGTCACAGGAGCATAATTCCCATAAGTTGAAGGAAAACTAGGCAGGGATATGGAGCCCTTTTCCCCACCTGCTCACCCCTCCTTCCACATTCCCACCAAACCCTAAAATCTTTCCACTCCCCCTCTAAACCCTGAACCCGTTCTACATCCCCCTAAACCCTACCTCCCCCCCCCCTTTACCTGTAGCACCAGAAGCAGTACAGTCACTGGATCAAATGTCCCCCTAACTTAAAGAAATTAGGCAGGGATCCGGGGCCCTCTTTCCCACATCATCCTTCCCCCTCCTCACTCACTTGCCCCCCTCCCGCCCCCCATTCTCTCCACCTCCCCTGACCCTTTCTCATCTCCCCTAAACCCTAAACTCTTTCCACCGCCCCTAAACCCTACCCCCCCCCCCTTTACCTGTAGCACCAGCAGTAGCACAGTCACTGGAGCAAATGTCCCCCTAACTTGCAGGAAATCCAGGGCTGGAATATGAAGGGGTGAGTCATCAGGGGCACCCCACACTCCTAGGGCTTTGTAAGCAGCACCCACTAAAACACACGCCTGTACCAACAAGCAGCAAGAAACAGACACTCAGGCTCAAAAACTAATTCAGGAGGAGGAAAAACGGTTAGTTGGGGTTCAAAGGTTTGGGAAAATGGCGGCAGCAGTAGCATGAGTCCCCGACACTCCTAGGGCTTTGTAAGCAACACCAACCACAACGCATGCCTGTGTAAACGGAAAGATAAAGCAGCAAGATCGGGTTGGTCCGAGTTTCGAGGTCTGGGACAGCAGCGGCGGCAGCACCCACTAAAACGCATGCTTGTGCATGATGAAACAGAGTTTTAGGAGAGCTGGGCTACTCAGAGGTTCAAGGGTTTAAACAAACGGCAGCAGTCCCAGCCCCTTCCTTCAGAACGTATGCCTTTGGTATGTCCCCTCTGGCCCCCTCCCCCCTTCTCCCACCTTAAACCCTAAACCCCCCAACCCTTGGACCCTAAACCTAAACCCCTAGGGCCCCCACCCCACCCCTCCCACCTTAAACCCTAAACTCCTTACCTATACACCCCAAACACCATGGCCAAAACCACAGCAGAAGAAGCAGCGCCAAAAGAAAGCAGAAATTGGGGCCCAAAAGGATTCAAAGGAGTTAACGTGGGGAAAATCCACTCTCCCTTCCCTTCAAACAGTATCAGTATGCCACTCTCCTCTTCCCCTCGCACATTAATACCTAAACCCCTGACCCCTTACCTGTAACACCCCAAACACCATGGCCAAAACCACAGCAGAAGAAGCAGCACCATCTAATCTGCTGTACCCTCCTGGCCTCAGACCTCTTCCACCACCGCTCCTCTTGCTGCCATTACTAGCACTCCTGCTGCTGCTGCTTTTTGTGCGGGGGTTTTGCTTCAAACCCCTGCTGTTGCTGCTGCTGCTGCTTGTGCTGTCGTCTGCCGCAGTATATGATTTGCCCATTACACGCCAAAAGAAAGAAGGTCTACGGGGCAGGCCGAGCCCTTCATTATTTTCCGCAACCCCTGGCCCTCTTACTCCTGCTGCTGCTCCTGCTACTGTTCCTCCTATTTGTTCACCTCCAGTTTCATGAATGAAAAGTAAGGCATCGGTCGATGAACAGCTATCACTATCAGTTGCTGCCGCTGCTGCTGCTGCTGCCGCCGCTGCTGCTGCTGCTGATGATGATGATGATGACAGATCTGATGACGATCTGGCATTCCCTGGGTGCCATGTCACTGCCGGTGATGACTCATCATCATCAGCTGTTGCAGCACGGCCGCCGCCGCTGCTGCCGCTGCTGCTGCTGCTGGCGGCTGAGCCGTCATCATCAGCAGCAGCGGCAGCAGCACTGCCGGAAGCTGCGGCGGCGGCTGCACTGTCATCATCACCATCATAATCAGCAGCAGCACCAACAGCAGCACTGTTTGAGGCGGCGGCTGGTGTGATGACGGCGACTGACCTGTCATCATCACCACCATCAGCAGCAGCAGCAGCAGCACTGCCGCCGCCCTCGGAGCTGCTGCTACTGCTGGCGGCTGCACAGTCATCATCACCATCAGCAGCAGCAGGACTGCCGGAGGTGGCGGCTGCAGTGATGACTGCTGCCGGATCTGCTGCTGATGCCATGGCGATTGCACTGGTGGTGATGACGGCGGCTGAACTGTCATCACCATCAGCAGCAGCAGGACTGCCGGAAGCGGCGGCTGTGGCAGTGATGACTGCTGCTGGATCTGCTGCTGATGCCATGGCGATAGCACTGGTGGTGACGGCTAGGAGGGGTGCGTTAAACAACCTAGTGACACTGTTAAAGATAGACAGCGCCAGCCCTACCCCTGCTAACTGTGCTGAACCTAGACGTCCCACGAAAGCCGTGTCCACTAGGGATGCGACTGGGTCGGCAGCAAGGGTAGCAAGCATCTGCAAGACAGGAAATTACATAAGGACTGTTATTCTATTTATTATTGGACTTTATATTGGACTAGGGTTCAGGTTTTTGCAGACTTTGTCAAGAATTAGCTAGCATTCAGGGTTCATGGAACAGCCTACAAAGAGGCCGTGTCCACTAGGGATGCGACTGGGTCGGCAGCAAGGGTAGCAAGCATCTGCACAGCAAGAACTTCTCTAGGTTTTATGGGTCCGGGACCAGTGATGGAAACTCTTATGCAGTTGCACTACTCATAGACAGGGTTTTAAGACTAGGGTCTGTATGGGGTCTGGAATTAGTGATGGGGGATGCTCCAGTAGGATATTTTGAATGGATCCAAGATATGCCGCTAAAGGCAGCCAATGTTTGAGTATCTAGGTTAAAAGGGATAGTACATCACAGGAACGCATCCCGATCATTTCTCGAGGCAAACTTTATGGTCAGAAAGTACCGTTACAACTAGGAATCAAACCTGAGTCTGTCCTGTGACAGCCAGGGATGCGCCAATGTGAAAAATGCAAAAGCAAATGCAGCATGCCTCCATGTAGCACAAGGAAAAGGGACATGTCTAATGTGACTAATTACAGCTCTATCCATGGGGCGCATTGGAGTGGCACCTATGAGAGCACTGGAGAGACACAGACCAAATCACGTGACCCACTAACTGTCCAGGGTAGAGGGACAGTCAATGGTTTAAGGACTGTCTATGGTTTAGGGACTGTCTAGGGTATAGGGACTGCAGGGTGCCAAACTCACCGGCAGCGCAAAAGACAGGATTTCACGGTAGGGCGAGACGCCTGATGCTTCATCATCATCTGCTGCTGCTGCTACCCTTTCTGCCACTGCTGCTCCTTCTTGCTCCGCTGCTCCTGCACTTGGTGCTTCCCTGCGCTGCCCATCAACACTACCACCACCACCGCAAGCAGCAGCAGCAGCAGTGGTGACTGTTGCAGTAGCTGCTAGGCCAGACTCAACATCCGTGTAATGCACTCCTTCTGCTGCTGTTGTCAGACGTCGGGCGTCTGCTTCTCTGTTTCTACTGTCTTCTGCTGCCCCTGCTCCTGTTGAAATTGCTCGTTCCCATCCTGCTGCTGTTGTTCCACAATCAGCTGCCGCTGCTGCTGCTGCTGGTGTTACTGCTGCTGCTGCTCCTGCTGCTGCTGCTGGTGCTGCATTCCCCCAGCTACTGCCTGGCTGGGACACTGGTAGGAAAACACTACAGCTGCTCGGATTGTGATCAGATTTGTCACTAGGGTTGTAATCAGGGCTATAATCAGGACAATCTGATCGTGGGCTCCCACCAAAGAGGGGGCTTGATACGAGGGAGGTAGAAGGAGAGGAGCTCGAGGGCGTGGAGTAGGGTGTAGAACCTAAGACCGAGGGCTGGAAGGAGGTAGGGTTTGAGGTGGTGGGAAGCAGGGGTGTCAACCAAGCGCCTAAACCCTTCGGGGTGACGGTAGTTCCACCGGGAGGGTTGACAGGCGTCGTTGTGGTACTAGGCTGTTGGTCAGGATGCGCGTTAAGATGCATTGTCACCGGTGACATCAAATTGCGTGCGTTTACAACAGCTCCTGGGACCCAATCGGCGCTGAATGACGTAAGCGGTTAGGGAAATTGGGAAGCGCGGAGGGCCATTGAGCTTGGACCTTGTATCGGCAAGTCTAAGAGGTGTCTCCGTATTTCTTCGCTCTGGTCTGAATGCAATCCAGGCATGTATCAGTTAGCAGATATGTCTACAGTCATACCCCACGACGTTGTAACCCTAATGATAACAAGGGCCGCCAGGCATTCGAGGCCGCTCCCATTAAGAAAACAAGA
Organism: Pseudopediastrum boryanum; assembly: GCA_963556185.1. NCBI lineage: Eukaryota > Viridiplantae > Chlorophyta > Chlorophyceae > Sphaeropleales > Hydrodictyaceae > Pseudopediastrum > Pseudopediastrum boryanum. The sequence goes on along the minus strand of OY744512.1, from coordinate 1,801,066 downwards.
GAATGCTATGAGTGCGGGTTGTACCCATCCACCCAGAATGGCTCACGTTTGAGGCAATATCTGAGACAGGCCTCGAAGTTGGCGCTTGGAACGCACTTGAAGGACTGGCCCAATTCCTCAGGTGAAACAAGCTTGATCAAGGTGTTCGACCGCAAACGCAATGTACTACTCGGTACGTTGTCGTTGCAACCCTCAACGTGCGCTTCTTTGAGCAAATGTAGACGCAACTTTCATACCACCATTCAATGCGCGAAGGGCTTTACAGCACCTGAGACTGCTTTCTTTAGGTCTACAGCTTAATCATGCCCAATAGAGCCACAACCTGCCACCTACCTGTACCTACCCGTCACATGCACGCAATCCGAGGAGTATCTAGGGGGCAGACCCGAATATGCTTGGCTACTAGTGAGACCCGTACTGCATGAGGTACTGGATCCCTTGATTAATAACGGCCATCACGTGCACGGCTTGGATTACCTGCACCAACCTTCACACACGTGAAACGTGTCAATTCTGGTACGTCTTTCACTCCGCACTAACTCTGCCATGTCGCTTCCAGGACCTCGCCTTTCCTTGTCACATGACTCTACCCTGCTTTGATTACCCGGTACCCAACCTCCGAGCCCACGCAAGGCCTCAAGCCCCATGATTGAGACTGGTTGACTTGGGTCACTTGCTGTATTGCAAAGGAGGGTGATGCTCACGGCTGTGTGGGCAGCATGTCGCAGTGCTGGATTCCAACAACTTGATGCACCATCAACCCAAAAAACAAATTGCCATAGCAAGATAGGCACTTGCCAGAAGGCTGAACCAGTACGACTCACGTACTTGCAACCACCCGGTTTGCACCATGCGATCATTCAGAAGAAGACGGAGCGCAACAATAGGCGCCCACCTCCTTGCACTTCTGAAAATGGCAAGAGTAGGGCACAGCTTGAGGTGCGGGGCCTATGGCAATTTTTGCTACGGCATATTATGAATTGTAAATAATAAAGGCAAGGGTAGTGCCGCACAGCTTGAGGTGCGGGGCCTATGGCACTTTCTGCTACGGCATATCATGAAATGTAAACAATAATGGCAAGAGTAGTGTACTGCCCCAGATGGAGCAAACCAGAGCCACCCGCTGTTGCTTTTGTGCCGGTCTGAACATGTCAAGCAGCTGCGCACCTGTGCACCCAAGGCTATGTGTGAAGGCCCACCCCTCCTCCCTCAATGTGTGAAGGCCCACCCCTCCTCCCTCAATGTGTGCAGGCCCACCCCTCCTCCCTCAATGTGTGCAGGCCCACCCCTCCTCCCTCAATGTGTGAAGGCCCACCCCTCCTCCCTCAATGTGTGAAGGCCCACCCCTCCTCCCTCAATGTGTGAAGGCCCACCCCTCCTCCCTCAATGTGTGAAGGCCCACCCCTCCTCCCTCAATGTGTGAAGGCCCACCCCTCCTCCCTCAATGTGTGAAGGCCCACCCCTCCTCCCTCAATGTGTGAAGGCCCACCCCTCCTCCCTCAATAGCCCCAAAGCGGTACTGCTGCCCCTCAACCCAGCCCTTGTAACTAGTGAACCGCTGAGGAGACTATGGCCAACACCCTGGAATTTTGCAGGGGTCCACTAGTTTAGGGTTTAGGGGTTTAGGGTTTAACCATCCAAGTCATTGCGGCTGCTGCTCTCACGTGCCTCCAGGGAGTAGTAGTTAATGTTCTCTCAGCTTGACTGTGTTTTGCATTTGGTGGCTTGTGCAGTTTTTTCAATTTCAGGGCCATTACCATAAAGCCTACCTAGAAGCTATTGAATACAATCTAGTATTTTTCTCTCTCTCCATCCCTTCCTCTTCCCCTTTTTCTCCCTCCCCCAGCTGCAACTGCTTTAAACCCTAAACCCTATTGCCAGGTGTACAGAGCTTTGCAAAGCAGGAGGAGAAGCAGCATTTGTATGTACAGGTATGACACCAGCCCCCACCCATGTTGCCCAGTGGAGTGCTTACACCCTTGGGCCCCTTCCTAGAAATTACGCAGGAGGGCAGACACATAAAAGCAACATCTTGCGGTCTGTATTATTACATTTCATGATATGCCATAGCAATAAGTGCCACAGGCCCCGCACCTCAAGCTGTCACAAAGAACAGCGAGGTGGATCAGAATACGGGTAAACTTCAACATGTATGACAATATGTGCCTAAACATGAGGTCCAGCAGCTAGGTCAAAACAACCCAAAACCTCCACTGCCCCAATGGGGGGTAAGAGCCTCCCTCCTACTTAGGAAGCCAAGGAGGGCTTGTAAGCCCGGGTGCAAGCAATAGTTGGTAACAAACCCCATTGGTCGGACCTCACGCCACATCAGAAGGGTGAGCATAAGCATTCCTAATCTTCCAAGCAGCTGAAACATATTTAGCTATACACTTAAATGCATGCTTGAAAGGGCCATATACTAAGCCAGACTCCTCATCGACGTCTATACCCCAGAACTCTTTATTAAGCATGCTATGCAGCTTCTCCTCATCAGATTTGCCATCCAATATCTGACATTTTGCAGCAACATCAGGGTCAGAAGTCAGCTTCTCCCACAGCTTTTGCCTTTGTGCCTGGTAAAGAGGACAGTCAAACAAGAAGTGCTCAGGAGATTCAACTTCACCTCCCAATTCAGGGCCAAGATCACAGGACTTGCAGCACTCCCTACGTGCACTTTGCCTGCTAGCGCTCTGCCTACCCAATTTTGCTGTCATAGCGTTGAGAGGAAGAATACCTGCACGCAGCTGCATAATGAGTTCCATGCCTTTGCTCAGAGGGCCTGTGCACAGATATGGCTGCGGCTTGAAATAGTTGATATCGTCATTGTAATGCTGCATGTATGCCGCTAAAAGTAGATTTATCCCTAGCACCCTCCTCTCGAACAGCCCTGTCTCTTTCATATATACTCCACCTGACATATGCCCTGAAGCTAGGTAGGTGTCCTTGCTCTCAGCTATGTAGTTCCGCTAGCTCTCTTGATGTCTGACTGTCTTTGCTCTTGTCGTCTTAGCTTTCAAAATCGGTTTAACTCAACACACAGTAACAAACTGGTTGGAGTCATGTGGAGGGGCCCAAAAGCTGTGCAGTGATCTGTCTCATATATAAAAGCAGTGATCTATCTCATATATAAAAGCAGTCCCCACTAAGAAACTGGTTGGCGTCATGCTTGGGTCCTGCAAGGCCCAGAAGGCTGTGCAGTGGTCTGTCTTAACAGATATAAAAGCAAGGCTTTATGACTTATCATCCTCCTTGCAAGTGAGCGCTCTCTTTCTCCCTGGCATTATGACAAAGTCAGACCACGCAAACGACTAACAACCACAGCTGTAAAATATTTCCAGCCTGATGTTACACCGTTTGCTGTGGCTGCTTTGCACCTCTGCGAAAACTGTGCGTTCCGGGGACCAGAGCAGGCGCGGGACTGGGGCCCTAAACCTAAACTGGCGCCATGAATCCTAGCCTTGACTCTGTTCTGGTTTGTGTGTATGAGGATACAGTACAACTGTGGAGTGCAAATATTTTGTGCAAAAAGTGAGCAATTAGTTCATGATGATGACACTGGTAGCAAGACTATAACATGTGCGGGGCCTATGGCACTTATTGCTATGGCATATCATGAAATGTAATAATAACATAACATATCAAATAACAAACATTTAAGGTGTGGCAACCGCAAAGGGCTGCTAGGTTGAAACGACCAAACACACCATCGGATGGATCGGCCAAACACAATGGCTTCCAGACCACCAACCGCCACGCAGTACTGATACCGAAACATGTATCCAGCCAAGACAGAGCCCATCATCAAGAACACCACCCACTCCTCCATTGGTTGCAATGGCATGGCAGCCTATGCGCTTACCACGAACTGGAGATGTACAAGAACCATGCAAAAGACTCAGACACAGAGGGATATATGCAACCAGACCCAACCAACATGGAACGTGGCCGAATCAATCCCTCAAAAGTCAAGGCAACGTTCCTATCGAGGCTAATCATCAGGTTGTCAAAGCATATAGCCCAATGGCTGGTGGCAGCCCACCCTGGATCCCTTGCTATCCAATGTACGTCAGGCCAGCCCATTTCGACTTGCTGTGTGCTGACCAGTGGACCCAGTCAGCAGCAAGCCAAGCAGTTTAATGCCTTGCTCAGGGCCATAATGAAACATGTATGAACTGTCTGTCAGCAATTCTAACTGTTTATCGTACCTGCTTTATGCCTCTGTACTCACTCAGGACTATCCTTGGTACCATTACCATTACCCTTACCATGGCCCCGTGAAAGCAGGGCGTCGGTGGGGGCATCGCCACCCACAAGGAGCTAACTTAGGTTCCAACGGCATCACCTCAAGTTCCTGTCCATTATTCACACAGTGGCTACCACTAGCCCACCCTAGATCCCTTGCTAGCCAATGTATGCCAGGCCAGCCCATGTTGACTTGCTATCCGCTGACCAGGTAGCAGACCCAGTCAACAGCAAGCCAAACACTTAAAGGCCTTGATCAGTACAGCAGGTCATGTGTTGTACCCTAAAAGCAGATTGGGAGCATCACTTGAGCAACCTTGTGAATCTTTGGCAGGAGAAGCAGCACCAGCAGCTGCAGCGACAGGAAAACAGTTGGAGACAGCAGCAGGAGAAGCATGAGCAGTGGGAGGAGCAGCTAGCAGCAGCATGAAAAGGGGGAGGAGAAGGGACGGGTGTGTGTTGAGTGACTTGCATGCAAATCTCATGTTTTGCACGGTTTCCAACCACCCCTGTGCTGCCACAGTCCGACAGTTCTGCCGAAGTGGAAGGCAATGCCGGCTCGCTGTTGGAGTCCCGGCATTAAAGCGAGATCATAGCCTTCTCTGTCCGCTTTTGTCCCGATAACACACTCGATGCAGCTACTGATCCATACCTATCCGTGATTGCTTGTGGGGCGCTTCCTTTGTGTCCTTTTGACCGCTGATGACCCGCTGTCAACGGGTCGTTGAATCGGGTCGTTGGCTTGTTCAGGTGTCAGCAGGGCGTTGGCTTGCTCGCTCTCGTACGCCATCGCTATTCACGCACCAATGTGAGCTTTACAAAGCCGTTAGTACACTCTGTCAAGGCCGGACATCTGCAATTGTCCCATGTCGTTCGTTTTCTTCTGACATGTCACGAGCAAACGCCCACACACAGTAAGACCACCCCGAGCTTTAGTCGTCAAGGTTTCACCTGGAAGCTGTTTCACTCCATTGTTGATAGGTGATAGGAGTGTTCCCGTAAGCAGTCGCTGCCCCTTTGTTTTTCTAGCCCACTCTCTGAAGTGAGCCTCCCTGCAAGTTTCTTACCGATTCGGTAATTTCTGTGCATAGATTTCCCCTCCTAGATTTCCATGACCCCTCCTTATTATTTTTATTATTTCTTAGAACCCTGAGAAAATATATTAAAGAGATAAGAAGGGGTCACGGGGAATCTAGGAGCAGAAACCTATCACATTTTTTTCCGATTCGGAAAGAAACTTGCAGGGGGACTTCAGCCAAGGTGGAGCAGAATGGCGAAGGGACAGCTAACAGCAGCGATTGCACCTTCAGAGGTACTCCTATCATCCATTTTAGGTCGGGAGCCCTTGACCTGCAACCGCTTAAAATGACTTAACAACCGGAAAACGAACATGTGGGGGTTTGAAAGGCGCTCAGCCTTGCCTGGATGTTCTTATGGCCTTGCCAAGCTTACAGTGATGCGTCGAATACTGGTGGCGGACAAACATCAACACGAAGGGCAAGGTCCTACTGATGCAGAAGAAGGCAGGCATCGGCGGTCAGAAGAACATGAAGGATCAGGCCACATAAGGCAATCGCGAAAAGTTAAGGTTCATATTGCACCAAACGTGTTATAAGAAAAGAATAGCAAAAAGTAGGCAGTGCCACATGGCAAGGACAGGCTACTTTACTCTTCTCGGCGCCTCCAGCACGTGCGTACAGCAGCCAACAGCAGCAAGGACAACAGTCACAGCTAGGATTCCCCAATTCTAATGACATTCGCAGTCCATCATACATATGGACTTCCGCTTCCCGGCCTGCACCGCTGCCAGCTGCCTGCATGGTGCCCGAGTGTGATATCAATGACTATTAATATTACCACATGGCCCCGTCTAAGCGGGGCGGCGATGCGGGCAGCGCCAGCCACAAGGAGCCAACTTCGGCTCCAACGGCATACTCAAGTTCCTGTCCAAGTCTCGCACAGTGGTTGCCACCAGCTCACCCCAGATTTCCCTGCTGCCACTGCTGCCTTGTGACATCTGGTGCAGCAGTACAAACAAACAAACAAAAATTTACTGTGCTGCATCACACACATCTCACACAGCTGCCCTTGGTCCAAACATCACAACCACCACCACAAATACAGGCCACATAAGTCATCTACCACATCCCACAACAGCCCCAGCGAGTAGTAAAGACCCACACTCCTGGCAAGCACAATCTCCCGAACCTGCTAGAGCTATAGAAGTGCCAGATGCATGGACCGATGCCTCACTATGCTAGCTCCAGTGTCTTCTCTAGCTGTATGTTGTGACTTGTGCTGCTGGAAACGTTGGCCTGGTTACTGATGGGTTTGCCAATGTAAGATTCACACACACACACACACACACACTGCTGGTCTCTGCAGACCCTGCAGATATAGACCTTACTCTCCCCTAGCCACTCGGCGCCTCTTGCCCCCACGTCCCCCCGCTCCTCCTGCTGCTGCTCTCTTCTCCGCCTTGCCAGCATCGCGATACCGCTCCTTCCGCTGGTCTTTGTTCAACCTGTGGACACAAACAAAATAAAAATTAAAAATGTTAGGTGGATACAGCAGCCACAGCAGCACGATATCAATAGTGCAAAATCAAGAGCAGGGACAGCAGCAGGAGCATATGGGAAAGGCTATTACCAGCCACAGCAGCACGAGGATTAGGGTAATCATTAGTACTAGCAGGGACAGCAGCACGAGGATGAACAGTGCAATATCAAGTGAAGGGCAGGGACAGCAGCAGGAGCATAAGGGAGATATTTTTATCAGCTACGGCAGGACAACTATCAGGGCAACATCATCAGCAGGGACAACAGTCCAAGCAACACCTAACAAAAGCTCCCAACAGCGACACGAGCGTAACCCACATTTGGCAGCTGCAGTATGAGTACCCCAGTAGGGCCCCAAGGCTCTCAAGACAGCTTTAAGAGGTGTGGGGCCTATGGCACAAATTGCTATGGCACTTCAGGAAATGCTAGTATAACAGGGCCAGAAGCAGCGGCAGCACCAGCGGCAGCACCAGCGGCAGCAGTGGCACTACAAAAACGCATAAACCCATAGGAAATACCATTCGGGTACGATATGGGCTCTTCATCTGCCAACTTCTTGGCATGTGTCACCCTCTTCTTAGCCATTGCCTTCCCCACTCTTACCCCATTCAATTGCCCCCGGCCCCTCTGCTTGCTTCCCAACCAAATTCCTGTCCTGCCTTCTTCCCATTCCAGCCCCCCTCACTAGGCCCTGGAACCAATTCCCAGAACAACATATGCCTAGACATAAGGTCCAGCAGCTAGGTCATAAGCACCCAAAACCTCCACTGCCCCGATGGGGGTAAGAGCCTCCCTCTTACTTAGAAAAGCAAGCTACCATATGCTACCATATGCTACCCATTTCACCACCCTCCCTGGAATTCATTCCTGGACACTCCCCCTTTCTGCCCCCATCGCCCTGGCTCCCCAAGCAAGCACCTCCATCCCGGAAGCACATAATCCCCTGTACTTCTCTGCATGCTTGGGTAACTCCTATTGGTTGGTGGTGTGGAACCCATTGTTTTTGGATCCATCCAATGGTGTGTTTGGTCGTTTCGACCTAGCAGCCCTTTTGCGGTTGCCGCACCTTATACTTTTGTCTGTTTGCTTGTGTACTTATTCCTCCATGCCTTTTCATCTCCCAACCTCTTAGCATATATCCCCCTCATCTTCTCCTCCTCTTCGCTTCCAAGCTGCCTGCTGCCAAGCGCCCCCCTTCCCCGGCCCTCCCCCCCCTCATACACCCCCCCTCTCCCATACACCCCCTCCCTAACACTCCCCCCCCCTTCCCATATACAACCCCCCCCCATTCGGCCCCCCATACCCTCCCCCCCCCCCATACCCACCCCAATACCTCCCCCCCAACACCCCCCCCCCCCATCTTCATTTACACAATGACATTCCAACTCACTTGTCCCTCCATGCCTCCTCATCTGCCAACTTCTTAGCATACGCCACCCTCTTCTTAGCTGTGGCCTCCCTCCTCTTTTCCGCCTTGGCATTCCTAATGGCATTCAGCTGCTGCAGCAGAGTGGCCGCCTGCTTGCCCGGTTTGTCCAACACCACTGCACGCTTCTGCTCCAAAGTGGGACGTTTACGAGCAGCCTCCTGCAAATCATATAAAAAGAATGCTCAGGCTTGTGATTTATTGCAGATATACACACACGAGCATCCTTAAAGTATCAATGGGAACATAAGAGCATGTTTGGATAGCCCGGCTCATCCAACACCACTGCACGCTTCTGCTCCAAAGTAGGACGCTTACGAGCAGCCTCCTGCAAGTATAAAATTACATATGAAAGTTATTGAAATAGGGGATTGATACAAATCCAGGAGGTGTTCAAAAGCTAGAACAAAGATACTCAAAAAACGAAAAACAGAGGAGCTTAACCCGATCAAAGATATCCTGCAGCAACAGCTTGCAAATAGACCCCAACAGGACCCAACCCGATGGGGGCCCTACTGCAAACAAGATGCCACAGGAACAACAGTACCCATACTTCCGAAGCCTTCACCCAAGCAAGCACACCAAAGGAACTCAACAGCCTAGACCACCCCCCCCACACCCCCACACCCCCCGCCCAAAGTCTACCCCCACCCACCCCACACCTACTCCCGAGCTTGGGCTTTGTCTTGAAAGGCAGTCGCCCATGCTCCCGACCCCTCCACCCCTCACCCTTCAAGCGAATTTGTCCCATGTAAAAGCTAGACCACAAAACCAAAACCCCCCAACACCCATGAAAAAAGGACCCCTAAACCGTTTCTGACTCACCAGCTTGGGCTTTGTCTTCAACGGCAGCCTGTCCTTGGGACACTTGCACCCCTTCCTCCTCATGCTACAACAAACTACAATAATAAGCAAACCCCCCTCTCCCATACACACACATAAAAGAAGGACCCTTCCCACCGTTTCCAAAGATGGAAACTCCAGCCCCCCAAACCTACACTCACCAGCTTTGGCTTTGTCTTAAAGGGCAGTGCCGCCTGCAGCTTGGTCGGGACCTTGAGGGGGTTAAACACCCTAGGGGCCCTCTCAATAGGGTGGTACAGCGAATCAGGGTTTCGGGGCGCCCCAACCCCCAAGGCCCTCCTGAGTTCCGCCACTGTCCGCATCCCCATCCACCCCTCTCCCACCCCCTCCCCTCCTCCTCCTCCTGCTGCTGCACCATCTCCTGCTGCTGCTGCTGCTGCTGTTGATTTACTACCAGTACCTCCCGCGCCACTGCTGCTACCACCAGCAGTATCTCCTGCTGCTGCTGTCTTTCCTGAAACCGACACCGCACGTGCTGCACTGTCCGGGTTCAACGGCCCACCGTCCCGATAATACCCTAAACCCAAGCTCCCAACCTTAAACACAAACCCTGGCCTGGCCCCTGTAAACCGCGGTGAGGGTTCAAAGTCCTCTGTCGCTGCTGCTGCTGCCGGCAATCCTCCTCTCCCTGCTGCTGCTCCGTCTTCTGCCGCTGCCTCGGCCGTATGCCCCTTCCGCTTCACGACCTTGCCCGCAGCAGCCGCGGCCGCGACTGCCGCCGGCGACAGCAGGTCCGTCATCGGGTTATACAGCTGCGGAATCTCCACCGCTACCCACGCGCGCAGGAACACAATGTCGCTGAGCAGCGGTTTATCCTCAAACGTAACCCGCACTCCCCCCTCGCCCTTCCCGCCTTGTACCCCCGTCCGAATCGCCTTCTTGATCGTTCCGCGGATCCCGCTGACCGTCCGCACGCTGGCCCCCTCGAACTTCGCGGCCTCCAACTGGCTATTAAACATCCCGCCGACGAATGCGGTGTGCTTCATCACTTTGAAGGGGGTGCCGACCAGCTTGAGTTTCTTTACTACGTGTAAGCTGGCTTCCTGTTCTAGAACCACACCTGTTGCGGCAATGCGCCAGGCAGCAAGCGGGGCATAGGCTGCTGCTGCTTGAATGCAAGCCACACCTGAAATAGCAACCACACAAAATGTTTTAACTAGTTTTTAGCAGGAATTAAGGTTTAGCTGGAATAAGGAGAGCCTCTATAGAGTCTAGCGCATATGGTCTTGATATATGCGGATTTTACAAAGTGGGGTTCAAGTTGGCTGTGATGACAACCCCCTTTACCTAGATTAGGTAGTGCCAGTGGGCCATACACCGCGGCCACACCCCATGCACGCCAAACCCCACCCCTCGGCCCCCACCCCAGGCCACCCCGACCCAGCCCCACCCTTCGGCCCCCACAGCACCCCACCTCACCCAGACCCAACAATATCCAACCGCCAAATCCAACCCAGCCCAACGCCACCCCCAGCCAAACCGCTTGATGTCGCTACCGCCTGTGGTATTAAGGTTTAGCTCGTGCATTTACTCGTTTCCAACCCTGGCTCAAACCCCAACCCCAACCAATCCATGTTCTACCCCAGATCAAGCCCATCCCAATTCCTCCGTAGCCCAATTCCGACCCAACATGGATAACCCCATGCCAATTGGCCATACACAGCCGCCACACAATGCATGTGCTCTGGTATATACTCAAGGTCTCAACGGACTGATAGGGTCTAGGGATTGAGATCTGCTCTAATGAAAAAAACTTCGTGTTGCACTAACAAACAAACTCTTTACCTGTATTAGGTGGTGCCAGTGGCCCATACACAGCCGCCGCACAATCAATGCATGTACTCTGGTACATACTCAAGGTCTTAAGGGGCTGACAGGGTCTAAGAATTGGGAATTGGTTTGATGTAATCATAACCCCTCTTACCTGTATTAGGTGGTGCCAGAGGGCCATACACAGCAGCCACACAATGCATGTGCTCTGGCGTGTACTTCAATGAGCGCAGCCGCCTATTGTGATCCTCCAGGGCATACACTGGAATGCTCTGGTACCTCCGCCATCCCACACTAAACACTAGGGGGTCCCGGGCCTTCAGAGTCTTAGGAAACCACCTACAAAAAGAAATAGGAGGGGTGGTGGGGGTGTTGTTTACTTTGAGCATATCAGTGCCATGGGGCAGGGCAGGGGACTGAGCAGAAGTTAGGTTTTAGTAGAAAAATATGGTCAGATTGCAGAACAGACATGTTTGCAGGGTATTCTTTTATACCTCTTCCATCCCACCCTGAACCACCTAAACAGAGAACAACCACAGCCAGGGAAACAGATAAGGTATGGTTATTGAAGGAGAACAAGAGGTAAAAGCACGACACACATATGAAAGGTATGCTCTCATCCCACACTGAACACTAGGGGGTCACGTGCCTTCAGGTTCCCTTAGGGGGGTTCAGGGGGGTTCAGGGGGTTTAGGGGGTTCAGGGGGTCACGTGCCTTCAGGTTCCCTTAGGGGGGTTCAGGGGGTCACGTGCCTTCAGGTTCCCTTAGGGGGGTTCAGGGGGGTTCAGGGGGTTTAGGGGGTTCAGGGGGTCACGTGCCTTCAGGTTCCCTTAGGGGGGTTCAGGGGGGTTCAGGGGGTTTAGGGGGTTCAGGGGGTCACGTGCCTTCAGGTTCCCTTAGGGGGGTTCAGGGGGTTTAGGGGGTTCAGGGGGTCACGTGCCTTCAGGTTCCCTTAGGGGGGTTCAGGGGGTTCAGGGGGTTTAGGGGGTTCAGGGGGTCACGTGCCTTCAGGTTCCCTTAGGGAACTATTAAAAGATAAGGATGGTTATGGACAGAAGCTGATGTTAAGGTTGAATGGTGGATTCACATGGTCAGAACTGCAGAAGATACATATTGGCAGGGTAGATTTTGATGTCATCTTTACCCCACACTAAACACTAGGGGGTCACCAGCCTTCAGCACCTAAGAAAACCATCTAAGCATAGTACAGCCGCAACCAGGGACGGTATGGTCATAAGAGCAGAAGAAGCGGTAAAAGAACCAACACACTCAAATTGCAAACCTGACAACCCGCACCCCCCCAACACGTACCTATGTCTCTTGAACCTGATCCTCATCACTCCCATGCGCTCCTCCCCCTGCCCTAAACCACCAATGACCAGTGGCCGGCGGGGGTTCCAATTTTGAACCATCTCACAAGGTATGCCTGAAACAACCAAATAGACACAGACACAAGATGTCTATATGGGGCTGTGGCCCGGCAAACACCCTAAAGTCTAAATCATATTTCGTACACAAGCAGATAGCCAACCAATTTGCACACAAGCAAACAGAAATGGATGGGACAGTGAGTATGTACGTATGAATGTTACGCGACACTTGGCCACTGCAATCTCCCCCAAAAGAGGACACAAGGGGTTCCATTTCTACACCAAATGACAGGGCGGGCTAGGAGAAAGGCACAGAAGACAAGTATGTCATAAACAGATCTAAAGCAGGGTGTCAATATGAAATTAATTTGCACTGCATCCCACTATTTCCCAGACAGGGGGCTGCAAGGGGTTGGAGTTCAGCACCACAGCTCACACGGGGCACAGACAACGTGGACCAAGGGGTAAGTTCTGATTTGCCCCACAAACTGACAAAAGCTGTTTCCGTCTCAAGCAAGGGCCCAAAGCCTTATGCACCTGCGCTGCTTCATTACACGCCTAACACCTAACCCCATACACACACGATGACAATGCTGCTGGCCGCTGCACCTTTCTACCCTTCCTGGAAAAAGGCTGCAATGAATTCCAATTCTGCACCGGCTCGCAGCCTACGCCTAGAAAAAAACAGGCACAGACGTAGGTCTAATTTCTTGAGAATACTTTACCATTGCACCCCACAAGAGAGGCTGCAACCCAACCCACCTGATAGCCGTAGCCGCACATACGTCCCCGCAGAGTACCCGGGCAGCCTTCTGTATGTCCGCTGGCACAAACGGTCATTACCATAACCCACACAGGAAACCCCCTACCCCCCCCCCCCTCCCCCCGTCAACCTCTCCCCCCCTTAACCCCTCCTCCCCCTGGTTTAAAAACTGGCTGATACCCCGAATACTTGTTCTAACCATTCAACCCCCACCCACCGGATAGCCGTAGCCGCACATACGCCCCTAAACCGTAAATTGACCCTAAACCCCTAAAGTAACCCTAACCCCTAAAAGACGCTGCGACCCAACCCACCTGATAGCCGTAGCCGCACATACGTCCCCGCAGGATACCCCGCCAACGTCGCCCGTGTCGCAGGGTCCAACGCTTTCAACGCCTCCGCCGTCGCCGCCGCCCTCTCGGCCATTTCCTTCTTCTGCGCATCAAAAAAACTCTCTCCCTCCTCCACACCTAACCGCTTCCGACCCCCTCCCGCACCCTTCCCGCCCGCCCCCTTCCTCCCACCCTTCCCCGCCCCCCTGCCGCCGCCGCCGCCGGCCGTAGCTTCCTCATCACTGCCGCCATCACTCATCAGATCACCGGGATCTCGGCCGCCGTCGACGGCAGCGGCAGCAGCACCGGCGGCGGCGGGGCCTTGCGTGTCGTATGCGGCGTCAAAAGCAGCTTTTTTTGCCAGTTTCTTCTGGCGTATCTCTTCCGCCTACAGCAACAGTTGCAATAACACAGAGGGAAACAAGCCTGTCAGCAAGCAACAATTTCATACTACCATACCCTACCATACATGAAGTGACATTAAAGCACGCACCCTGAGGCCCTCATTTCAATACTTGCAACGTACGCAGTGTTCCCAGCGCCAACGGAAAGGATGTCCATTTTCCAGTCCAGCCCAATTAAGACAAACAAGGTTGGTTTCACTTTCCATGGAAAACTTCTCACCTCCTACCACCTCCCTTCCCCCACGGGACAGGGCCAATGTTTTCCTCCTTTTCCCATGTCCGATGTCTTCCACCCTCTCCCCCCACTTCCCCACCGCTATTCACCATGGCTTGCTGGATGGCCTCCATCATTGTTACTGCTGCAACAACATCTCAACCCTAGCCCCCACTCGTAAAGCCTTCCATGAAAAGCAACAACAGCCAACAAGCAGGAACACTCTCAATCCTGACGGACTGAAACCCCTAATACGCTCTCAACCACTACCCACTGTGGCTTGCTTGATGGCCGCTGCTGCAACTGCGAGACAAGACCTGAAATCTCAGGGACTGATGTCTTTCCCCCCACCTTCCCAACCCCCCCCCCCACCCCTCCCCACCTCCCTCCCCCAACCCATACTTACCGTGGCTTGCTTGATAACTTTCATTGCTGCTGCTGCAACTGCACCCCCACCCGCTGCTGCTGTATCTGCTGCCCTGTACTTCACCCGCACTTCTCCACCAACCCCTAAACCCTACCCCAGACAAGTTCTAATTCCTGCAACCCCACTCCCCTGCCCCTACCTCTCCAGCCGGCCCCCACTCCAACCACAGGCCCTCCCCTGCCCCCTCCCCTCTTCCACCCTCTCAAACCCACAGGCCCTCCCCTGCCCCCTCCCCTCTTCCACCCTCTCAAACCCACAGGCCCTCCCCTGCCCCCTCCCCTCTTCCACCCTCTCAAACCCACAGGCCCTCCCCTGCCCCCTCCCCTCTTCCACCCTCTCAAACCCACAGGCCCTCCCCTGCCCCCTCCCCTCTTCCACCCTCTCAAACCCACAGGCCCTCCCCTGCCCCCTCCTCTCTTCCACCCTCTCAAACCCCGACCTAAACCCCTTCCACATTCTACTGTTACTCACCGTGGCTTGCTTGATGGCTTTCACCGCTGCTGCTGCAACTGCAACTCAACCCCCAGCCACCACCCATAAAACCTATTTACCAAAACCAGGCCCTAAGTAGAAAGCAACAGTCTCAACCCCAACAAACGTAAACACATTTTTATGCTCTCAACCCAGACTCACCGTGGCTTGCTTGATGGCTTTCACCGCTGCTGCTGCAACTGCATCCCCACCTGCTGCTGCACTGTACTTCACCCCCGCTTCCAAGTCCTCAAAATCACCAAAAATATCCCCCTCCTCCTCCCCTTCGTCCTCATCACTTCCCTCCTCATCTGCAACCAAAGTAGAGAAGGGGACCTTAAATGTTTGTTTGTGTTGCTTTTTAGGGCAAAGAGAGTACAAGGATAAGAATACATGGAGCACAATCATAAGAACGGGCTGGCCAATATGTCTTCAGAGGACTATAAGGCAGGCTGGCAGACATGAGAGCATTTAAATCACACCCCAATGTCATCCTTTGGTTGCAAACGAACCAACTAAACAACCCCCATGATAAAGGAGCAACTACGCAGCACTTCTGCGCAGCTACTTTTCTCTTCTGAAGATTTTGCAAGCCTCTAAAAACGTAGCAATTCAGACGTTGAAAACTTCCATGCATAATGACTAATCTTCTGAATTCAGCAGAATTGACGTAATCAGCTATAACCTCTACAACCTTAATTGTCCCCTACCCTGTCCCCCTCAATCAATGTACATCGTTCCAAAACAGGTCAGCTCTCAGGACAAGATCTAAGCTTATGCTGGTGGTTGCAACCTGCCTTATCCCCTGCACCCTGCTTTTCCTGGTTCCAGAAGTGCATGACAGAACGCTGCTTTTCTTGTCCGCACTTTCCACTGCCACGTCTAAAACCCAGCCAGCAACCCCCAAACCTACCTGGCCGTGCCGCCGCCCGCTCAGCTCCCGCCGCCCAGTCACCAGTGACGAACCGGTTACGCAATGCCTCCACCACCCCCACCTGCGACCACTTCTCCGCCAATGCCGCCACCCTCGAAGCCAAACCCCCTGCCACCGCTGCCGCCGCCGTCGCCAACCCTAAACCCCCCAACCCCCCACCCGCCGCCGCCGCAGCAGTAGCGCTAGGCAAGCTGCTATCAAGCCCATCGGGATTATCTGGTATCGTGTTCCCGGAGGTTTTGCGCTCTTTCACTAAACCCTGACGGCCAAAACCGCTGGCGTCGGCTGCTGCTGCCGAACCGTCCCCCGGCCGCCGCAACACAAACAGTTCTTCATTATCGTCATCTTCATCACTGCTACTGCCACCTGCTCGTGCTGCTGCTGCTGCTGCTACTGCTGGTGTAGTATTTACAGCAGCAGTAGCGCCGTACACCAAAGCCGCTAGGTCTCTGCCCCGCGCTGTGGCGTTAGTAAGGGTGGCAAGGTGGTCTTGAATCCCACCTTTCCATTTGGCAGCACCTCCTAGGCCTGAACAGATAAAAGCAACAGACGAAGGTCGTGAGTAATACATGGAGAAAGACGATTAGGAGCAAAGCTGGGTAGAAATGACCTTTGCAACTATCTCTGAGACCTCCCCAAAATCATGGGTACTAAAGCATACTAACAACGTTGGCAATAACTTATGCCCTTGGGAGACTGCTTTGAAAGCGAACCAGAAGCATGGCTTGAAAGGGAGACTAACAAGGGTACTAAATTGGTCCAGAAATTCCACCTTTCCATTTGGCAGCACCTCCTAGACGTGAGCAAACAAAGAAACTACCCAAAAAGTACAAAGCCGCAGGACAGTGCCGCTTCTTCAACCCATCTATGCACAAACACCTTCATAAATCGTGGAAGCATATAGTGCCTCTACCTCCCTGACCACTCCCTTCCACTGCAGTGCTAAATGTCGTTTCGCCATTCCCACGCTAACAAAACCCAACAGATACAGAAACTCACCTTCAGCCGCCGCCGCCTCCTCCTCCTCTTCGTCCTCAGTACCCAAATCATCATCATCACTTCCCTGATCATCATCACTCTCATTATCATCACTTCCCTGATCACTATTCTCATCATCATCGCTGCTACCGCCATCCTCCCACTGCTGCTGCTTGCCGCCACCACCACCACCCACCTCCCCCTCAAATACCGCCCTCCGCCTCACCCTCCCCCCTCCCACATCCACCCTCTCCTGCCCAGGCATCCCAATCCCTTTCCCCCCACCCCCTCCTCCCTCCTCCTCACTCTCCTCTTCCTCCGAATCCTCCTCCTCCTCGGACCCCCCCTCAGATTCCGAATCAAAATCTGAGTCACCCCCCGCATCATCATTCCCCCCCAAGGCAGCCCCCCCTTGGAACAGCTTGATTTCAGCAGCAGCAAGTTTTTCATCCACTGCTAGCCGTGTGCCTGCAAGCTCCCTAACCATGTTCTCCCCTTCCTGTGTGTGGGTACCACCAGCTGGTGCTACTGCTGCACCCCCTTCTGCCGTATATTGCACCTGTAAACAGAAACAACAAGTCCACATGTAAATCGAGTGTTAGGGTTTGGGTGCTGCTGCTGGCCCCCCTTTTGCGGTATATTGCACCTGTCAAAAAGAGAACAAACAGTCCACAGTCTGAAATGAGTGTTGACTCTCTAGGGAGCCCCAACTGCCCCTCCTTCTGCGGTGTATTCAACCTGATAACAGCGGGAAAAGACAGAACAAAAAATAATAATCTTTAAATATAGAAATGGATAACATGGGTCTAATGGATTGCCCGCAAGCTGCCTAACCATATTCTCCCCTTCCTGTGTGTGGGTACCACCCGGTGGTGCTGCTGCTGCCCCTCCTTCTGCAGTATACTGCACCTGCGGAGGATAAGAAACCACAATATGACGCACTTAAACTCTTTATTTCCAAGTTTGCCACCAGAACCAAGTCTAGTTTTTAGGCCTAGAGTGTAGGGTTTAAACAGAGAGTTAGGGTTTTGGCCTAAGGTTGAGGGTTTAGGCTGAGCTTAACCCTCCTCAAGGCTCCCCCTTCCTCCTCTCTCTCTATACCGCGCACCAACAAATATGTGGTCTTTTTGCTCTCCCCTTTTCGCTCTCCGGAAAGCCCCCGTACCTTTCAATCAGGGATGTCAATATACACAACATCCTTATCAAACAGCACCCTCCCCCCTTCGGTTTAAGGCATGTAGCACGCTTAGTAATAGCATTTCCACAACATTGTTCCCCCGCCCCGGGACACTCAGGACACTCACCCCCTTTGCACCCTCCACCCGCAAATTGCACCCTCCACCCACAAATTGACATCCCCCCTCCCTTCCCCTCCTCCCCAT